>SAUG01000048.1:0-591701 GCA_011316305.1 Rusavskia elegans
CACCAAAGCCAGCTCAGCCCCATTACTCGACAACACATGCATCCACTTCATATCTGTCATTCTATCAACTCGAGGCATGAACGATGGCAAAGATTCCTTCCCCGTTTTCCATATCAACCCTTACTCCACTCTCGCGCACACCGTTGCCAAGCTTGTCGCTACAAAAGCCCACAGGTAAGAATCCCCTATACAATTGCCTCCTACATTCATGCAAACTAACACGCAAAAGAATGTGGGTCACTGACTCCCCCTCCCCATCCTCCTCCACCACACCCAACCCCAACCAGCTCTCTCAACCCTCAGTCCCCCACCCCCCGACCCACTTCTCTCTCCCGCAGTCCAATCCCCCATTCATCCCCCTCAGCAGCACCCCCTCCGTCTCCGCATCAGCACTCCCAGGCGCGAACATGGCAGGAAGACTAGCGGGTGTCGTCAGCTTAACAGACATCCTGAACCTCTTCGCTCGAGCCTCGGGCATGCACCCGACGGATCCGGACGAAAGGAGGAGACAGAGACGGAGAAGCAGCAGTAGTTCGATGATGAGGGGGAGCTTGGATTCGGCGAGGAGTTCGAGTGTGGATGTCAGGGATGTCAAACGCTGATTCAGCTCGATTTTTCACGGAAACGGAGAATATTGTTGCTTTTTCCCTACCATTTATCGAATGGTGGTGGTGGGGCTAATCAACCGGGCGTATCCGGCGTCTTGTGATTTCGGTACTGTGGTTTATAGAGGATGCTTTGGTCATTTGTGCGGGACGATGGGAAAAGGAACATGGCGTTGTTTTGTAAAAAGGACTTGAAGGACTTGATTTGAATGGTCATGATATGGTGGTCAGCGGATTACAGCTTAGATAAAGCTAACTATGTTGATGTATCCGGCACTCTTGGCCGAGACGGTCCATTGCTCGAAGGTGCTATCATACGTCTACTTGGCAAATCCCATGTGGAGCACAATTCGAGAAAATGGCCGACTCAATAACACCCTCATTGACAGCCATCTCTGCTCCTATAAAAGCATTTACACAGCATAAAAACATCACGTATCAAGGAATGAATTCATCAATCCATCCTTCAATGCTGCTAAGCTAAGGTAAAGAATGCTGTTTTCCACCAATCTCGTCTATCCACCAACGTCGTTCAACTACCCACGTCATCGTCATGACTAGCTAGACCCGATGTGTTCTCTATCTCAATTTCAGGCACAAACCAACGGCCGTGCCAAACAGATTGTCGATGCTGATCGAGCAATATGCCATGGAGAAGAGAAAGGAGATTGCCATTTTTGAAGAATTTTGATGTAGCCGTTGATGGATGTCAAAGAAGACGATAAGGATGCTGGTCGCTTAGGCCTGTGGGGATGGTTAGTCGTTGAGCTCGAGAACAAGTGGCAGGATGAGGAAATACTCACTTCTTGGCTAGTTGGAAGAGGTCGCCAAGCGATTGTATGAGACCAACCTGGGCCGACGTGGTGCACGGATTCCGTCTCAACCATCCTCGCCCGACGAGTGGGAATTGGCTGATGGGCAAGGCTGTGGTCCCAGCCTGGACCGACGCGGTGCGCGGAAATCGCCTCTTCTGCATTTCTCTCTTCGAGGACGACGGTAGCTAGAGTAGTGGGCAATGGCTGGTGTGCAAGGGAATGGTCCCATCCTGGACCGACGTGGTGTACGGAAGTGGACTCTTCTGCACGCTTCTCATAGGTCCATGAAGGAGTTGTCGGCAGTGGTGGACCGTCAGAGCCAGCGGTTGAAATGGGAGGGAGTTCTGGGTCCCATGCACCGATATATGTCTCAGTGGGGTAGGGTTTGTGAGTCTGGGTGGGTTGGTGAGGTGTGAGGGGTTGGTGACCGTCGGAGCCAGCGGTTGAAATGGGAGGGAGTTCCGGGTCCCATGCACCGATATAAGTCTCAGTGGGGTAGGGTTTGTGAGGGTGAGTGGGTTTGTGAGGTGGGAGGGGTTGGTGAGGGAGTGAGTGACTCCATCCAGGGCCTAAGGGTGGTTTGGTACCGATAGAGATGGGTACGTGAGGGTGGAGATGTGTGGATGACCCAGTCACAGTTGGCTCCGACGGAAAACTGGTGACAAAGCTTGGTTTAGGGAAGGAATCTGTGAACACAGAGGAAGTGGATGGAATCGAAATCGGCACCCGAGTATCAGATGACCCAGTCACAGTGTTTGGGTCAATGGATTCTGCAGGCTAACAAAGGTCTGGTTAGATCTTCGGGTTGCTCGACTCGAGAAAAGGAAGCTTACCAACACAGTAGGAGGAACAACATCGGCTGCAGCTTTGCCCCCCACTGTAGAGAGACTGACAGGGTTACCAGAGGCCGATGTGGGAGCTTGAACTTGACCATCGGAAATCTGGGAGACAACACCTCCACCACCCTGAGCCGGAGCGGTAGCCTCACCCGGACAAGGGCTGGTCGCGGCAGTAAGACCGTCTGGGCCAGGGGCAGTTGACGCGAAACAAAGTTTGGTTTTTGTATCTGCTCCAGGTGTAGGACAGGGGCTAGTCGCGGCAGTAAGACCGTCTGGGCCAACGAGAGTTGATGAGAAACAAAGTTGGGTTTTTGTTTCCGGTGCATCTGTAGGTGCTGGAGCTGGAGCTGGAGCTGGAGCTGGATCGGTCTGGTTTCGAGTCAAGAGTAGGCACAGCGTTAGGATATCATACAAAGACTCACTGGCTTTGGATCAGCAGTACAAACATTGTCTCCCGCACACGGATTTGGGCCTAGTGGACGAATCTTCGGATCAAGCTCCTTGGCCAGGAGACGAGGATGCGGTTTGCAGCAGCCGTTGGCAAAGTAACCTGAGCAGCACGCGCTACCCGGAAGACCAGCCTGACTGGTATAACAGCCATTGGGGAGACAATTTGGTTGCTATTCAAGGTCATCAGCAGTGTGCACAAAGTGTGGAGATGAGGGTGAACTCACGGGATTGGGTTTGACAGGCGCTTGCTGGGCAACTGGGCTGGCGAAAGCTACCTCAGCTCCAATGGCCGCAACGACCGTGACAATGGTTGTCAACTTCATGATTGCTGAAGGATCAGAATGGCTTGGATGGGTATTGAGTCGTGCAAGAGGGTGTGTTAAGAGTTGCAGTTCTGGAGTCTACCAGTGCTGCAGTGCAGTAGAACGAAGGAGAGGTGAGGTGAGGTGAGGAGGAACAAGGAAGAAAGGAATGGAAGAAAGCAGACTTGTTGATGAGGATGACGACGTAATGGACTAATTAGCGAAATTACATGACAGCAAGGTATTCACTTTCTTTCACTTGCTTGAAGTTGTTGAACGGACAAGCCCCTTTTTCAACAAGGCCTTGAACTAGTGAGTTTCACTTCGGCTCCATTACGAAATCACAAGCTGGCCGCAGTGTAACAGAACGTTGTGAAGGTAGCAGTCCAGAACACCAAGTAGGACCAGGTGCGTTGACTACGACAACATGAAGTGTGTAGATCTCGGCGTACATGACGAATAAACGTCAAGCTCTTACCAGAATATCAAATTTCCATACATGTCTAGATATGCTGCTGTTAAACAAAAGTTCTGTGAGGCTCACACTGACGATGGTAGGAAATGCCATGTACGTTGAGAAATACGCAAGCACGATTGTCACAGTATCGAGACCTCGATGAGTAGGTCACTTCATGAACAATGACAGACCTCCGTCTACAGACAACGATCAGCGACAGCTACGTATAACGAACAACGAATACTCTTGTAGTAAGCTCGCTTGACAGTCTCAGTGTCGAGGAAGGTCCACGGCAGATATCGAGTTACAATGTACTTCACAAGACTCTGCGATACATCGTCCTATGGCATATCACAACGTTCTCGCAACGGCAGTCGTAATCGAAAGCAAGGGACTGCTATCTCGATCAACGGGACAATTGACTACTCGCTAGATCAAATAAAATAAAATAATTGCAAGTCGACACCTCGATTGAAGTTGAAAGAAGGTTCGACCGCTGCCAATCACGTGACCGAAACGCCACCTCCTTTTTAGCCCCTTTTGTACCTTTCAACTCCCGTTTCGTCGCTTTGAACAACCTGCAACCACTGGACGAAGAAGCAAGTCGTTCCATCATTCGCATGCGGTGCAGAGGTCAAGAGGTACAGATGCTGTCGCTCTTCGCTACTAGAGTCCTTCATCGCTAAATCGCAAAGATATCGCGTTTCTCTGCAATACCTGCTCTACTATTCCGATCGGTGTAGGTGTATACAAAGGTGGGATGTCCATAGCACCAATACAGATTTATTTCCGATAGTCTTCTGTATAGAGCCTTGAACGTCCCCTGACTCTAATGGTAAATGTTGGGGGGAGATGATTTTCGTCCCTTCATATCTCTTTTTTTCATGTTGGCATCTTTGATTCTAGCCCATCTCCTCCAACCAGCTTCAGCAACACAAACCCTCTCACCCCCCGGCTAACTCACCATATTTTAACCTCACACATCCTCAACTGGTCAAGGAAAACCCCAGCCCTCAAATCTCCCGCCATCCACCACCCGTACCAAACCCTTACAACGTCCCGGAAATTCTATCTCGACTTCGCTCCACGATCACGGGTCGTTCTTCCCAAGCCCGACGTCGACACATGCTTGCGCAGCGCTTATAGACAAATCACGCGGCACATCAACCAATAAGGCGACGGTCCCATCTCGCCAGACGAGCAGGGCATCCTTGAAGACGTTGGCAAGGTCAGATTCACGCTCGTGGTCCATACCGCGCCGTCGCAGCCTGTTTCGACGTGGGGGACGCGAAGGCGATTACAAATGCGGTGAGGTTGAAGGTTTATCATGATGGGTATCGCGAGTGGATTGTGGCGATGCATAGCAATCAGGATGGTTTGCAATTGGGTCATGTTGGGTTGATTGAAGGGGTTGCTGTGGATTCCTGGCGGCTTCGTTCGAAAAGTATTATCTCTACTTGCTCGACAAGAATGATACTATTTTTTTGGCGCCATGTTCTGCCTTCTTCGTCACCGGATTGAGCTCAAAAGCACACTATGGAATATCCCCTTGTCCCTCGAGACCCTCGAGATCGTTCCTCCGTCGTCCAAATCGTGCTCAAACACGGACGAGCTCGAACAACATGAAGTAATTGGTCACCTTCTCCCGAAATGAGTCGCTAGTAAAGCAGGTGATCTTCAGCGACCGCTCTCCAAGGGTCTTCTTATTGTCCGCCAACAGGTACGCAATTCCCGTTCCATGCGGTGTCCCTAAGAGCGCTTTCCAATCGTCTGTCCCAACATCGAACGTCTTTCCTGGCCATTTGAAATCAAGCGTATACGCCGGGACCTTGAAGATCTGATCGATGACGTGGTCGCGGAAAATGTACCGCAGGTCGCCCGCTTTGTCTTTTGCCGTCATGGCCCAGACGTACCAAACGATATCGGACCATCGCTGCATCGCGGGAAGCAGCTTGCGAAGCTGCTGAGTCGTAGCTTGGGAGAAGTCGTTCTGGCGGTTGTACATCGCGATGTTTGCCTGGGGGCTGATGTTTTCGACTGCCATGATTGTACCGCTGACTGGGATGTAGCTATGGATGAAATTGGCCACCGGACGGATCCTGTGGAAGGAACGTGGATGGTCAGCAACCAGGACGTATCAGTAGCAGCGCTAGCGTGCTTCTGGTCTCTGGGCTGACAGCTGCCAGCCAACACCCAGACTTATCAAGGAGAACAGCCCGCGGCTCGAGGATGGTTTCTTATCAACGGCGCTGAGTTATTGAAAATCGGATAGCGTGACTTACATCCTGGCGTTCGCAGTCAATGTTGGTGAACTCGCTAAACTGCTGGGCAGCAATCTTGTTGATGTCGGCCGCATTGGTGGACATGCCCTTCCCTTGGGCAGGCACAATGAGTTCATTGGCAATGGTCCTAGGATAGTTTGAATTCAACGTCCAGCCACTTTCCTCGAAGTCGGCCTTGGTCCAGACGGGCTCTTGGGCAGAGGCCTTTTTGATAATCCCCAGATATTTCTTGCCATTTTCCACGGCCTTTGCGTAGCTCAAAGTGTCTGGGTATTCCCGCTTGGGGCTGGAGCCATGACCGTTCTTCGCCGGGATCTGCAAATGGTTGGGCGATTCTTCAAAAGAATTCTGACCGAAAGGGACCGCAACTTTCTTGATATTGCCCCCAGCGATCTCATAGACCGGTGCAGCTACACTTCGTTGATTGAGACCACGAGCGATGCCAGATCAGGTTGTTTGCCATTGAAAACAAGAGATACGAGGGTCGAGATGGCTATGATCAGGCAGGCTGTGATGACCCAACGAGATTTGATGACGGCGAACACCATCTTGTTGCTAGGGAATGTTCCATAGAGTGGATTACAAGAGAATTGTGAAGAGGGTTTCTCGAAGATAGAAGTTGGGCAGATGAAGGATTTTGTCAGTAGAACGATGTCTACAAGTAAAAGTAGCATGTTGGCTTTGCAGGTTCTCAACAGGACCTTGTTTGTCCAAAAACCCCTCCTTATCTCGCGCCATTAAGGTCCAGTCCAGCACGACAGCTACACTTTGCTGGTTTGACAGACAGGATGTAGATGGCTCATATGGCTGGGGAACCCGCCAAATCTACAAGCCACCGAGCAGGTCTGCATGTTGATCAGTAAAATAATCCATGATGATCTGAATCCTCTTAACGATCCTGACGGTAGAGAAGGAGAGAGAGAGGTATGAAAGGGGCTCTGAGAGAATTATGAATGAAGGGTGCATCAACATTTCCATCCCAGCATCGTCGGCTTTCCCTAGCAGAGTGATAGTGCCACGAGCTAGATCGGATCACAAAGGAGCGGTGTACTCGGGCTTGATCACACGATCTTATATCACTTATGCGACGCCGTCCAAGAATGATGGGCAGTGTCCCAGGGACCGAACACAGGGTCATGCTAAGTTCCCGTACGACATAGCTTGTGCTCTGAATCCTTGCTGGCTTGCCCGGGCAGTCAGCTGGATAATTTTTCATGATGAGGTTTCTCTTCCCTATCGTCTAAGTTTTATACATACCACAAAGGACGCTAGCGCGCTTCGGCGCCTGACGCGGGAAATGACGTCGTCGTGTCGACTTGATCGAGGGAGATCACATCTATAAGGTACGAGAAGCATGGTAAGCGACTATATATGAGGGCCAGATCGTTCTGGTTCTTGCTTATTTCATACCACGAGTTGTTGCTCAATGTCAGCCTGTTGTGTCCCCCTGTGGGGACTGGGCTGGAATGCAGCTAGGTACTCCGCAATTCAGTAGGTACACAGCTGTGCCTCGGGAACCAGTAATTTCATTGGGGCATGATGCATATGTACCCTACCGGCTTTGTGACCACCAAGACGCTCTAAGGTTACACTGTTTCACAGCTGTCTCCCATCACCCAGGAAGCTTATAATAGCACTCCTGCGTCATACTGGAACCCGTGGTCCTATCTTCCTTTTCTGTACTTCCTCGTCAGGGCTAAAAATAACTGTCAATTCGAGCAGATTGATTCTTCCGAGTGCATCGCACGACATAATCCGCAGCAGTCCCGACTTAACAACATGCAGCTCCCGTCAATGATCTCAAGGAGACCAACTTAGCTTTCACATTGGCTACGGTCAGATGAGGAATATCAAGCCTGATCAATCAGTTGACAGACGGGTATTATCCTGGATACCTCCCAGCCGTGCAATGCTCTCTTAACTCATTTCGCGGTAAACGTGCTCGGCCAATCAGCATTCAGCGGACTCCTTGTGCTATCATATGGGTCACAACAATGTTACTGTAATCGTTCAGGCAAGAGAAATGGGGCTGATGCTTACGGTGTACCCTCATCTCGTGTTCCTTGACTGTGCCCGCATACTGTACCTCCCATCGAACAGAACCATGCTGGTAACCGCCTCCACAAGCGGATTCCTCATGTAAGAGCCTTGCTGACGAGATACAATAGAGCGGTATATTCCACGTTCATGTACTTATAGCCTGAATATCTCGCTTGTCTTTGCATTCTTCATTATCGTCTCCTGTGGATCGACAGGAATTCTCCTCCATACATTCTAGGTCTTGAAGTCACTATGAGCTATCCTATTTGTCTTTTGATTGTCGCCCCATTCTGTTCAACCGTTCATACACTGCCAGCGATTGACAGTGAGCTGGCCAAAGGTCTTAATCATGCAACTATCCGTCCTCGCTGTGGATCCGTGTCAACTTTCTACGGCCAGACACCTCAAGACTGGGTGAAGAACGATCTTGACGGCTGGCTCAATAACTGGATCAATGCCAACCAGGCGCAGATCTCCGCAAATCCAGCCGGTTTTGCTGGTGCCTTTGGACAATGGGCACAAGGAAACCCCGACTGGTCATGTCGTGACGATGGGAGTCCAAGCAACTGCGATTTCGATCCTTGCGATAACGCGGTCCTGAACGACAAAGGCACCGAGGTCATGGAAGCGTATTATGTCAGTGAAGCGGTCAATCGACTGCATTCATATTTCGTCGGCTTCAGTCAAGCATTTGAGGTCAGCTCCATCTTTGCTGCATTAAGCAAGGACGACTGGGCGGTGACCTTTTATAAGGATAAAGACGTCAAGTCGGACATCATCCTGAAATCGGTCCTGGCCGGCCTGGGCATAGTGTTTGGTCTCGCCGCAGCATTCGCTGGCTTGGGAGGAGCCGTTGCAGCAGCTGCGGGAGGGACAGCCAGCGCATTGTTCAATGGGGGCGTTGGCATCGCTACACCCCTTATCGATCAACAGTAAGAGCCCCCTTTCTTTGAAGATCGCATTCGAATTTCTGGCTCAATTCATCGTACTTTGACAAAATACCGTTGCTGGCGAACGCTAAGGTGCATACTCGTGTCGTGGCTTCGTGGCCTTTTCTTTGCAATGACAGTGCAAGGGGCTGACCTTGACATAGTCGAGATGATACTTTTCAGAAATCTGCCGACCTCGGTGGCATCTTGGGGAACATTGTCGTTTCAGCAATGAAAGCATTTGTGGGTGCGAACAACGTGCTGATGGGTGGCGGAAACTTTGAAAATACCGGAGATATTCGCACATACCTCTCCGGGGGCTTCTTCGTCAACTACGGGGGCGTCGACAAGGTTACTCTCATCGACTCGATGAACGGTTTCTTCATCGGTCAGGCTATCAATCAACTCTGGCGCACGCAAAAGATCTTTATTATGGGAGGTGGAGCCTGCGGCGACAACCAGGGCATCGGCTCTGGACCTCAAGAAGCAATGGTATGCCGAGACAATCGAGCTTGGTACCTGTACTACTGGAAAGAAAACGAAAGGCCAGCCCTGACCAGTCATAAATGGGGCTGGGTCGAGGCACCTCCTGGGATGGACCGGCTCGGACAAGGTGAATATTCTTCCGTGACCGTCGCAGACGTCATCAACTCGTCCCTCGATGCGTACGCAGTTGCGGGATACGATTACACAGCTGAGACGGCGGCGTCCCGAGCCAGATCCGCAATCGAAGATGGATGGCGCAACCCTGGTGCACAGGGTCCGAGCTGGGAAGGCACCTTCACCATTCCCGTCTGCGATGTCGGTGCAGCCGTTGGCGCCAATTATTTCAATCGGGAATACATCCTTCAACCCTACGGCCATGAAAGCAGGCCGAATTGGTGCGGACCGGTCTGCGGTGGAAGTGAGGATCAGACAAAGGCTTTCATCGAAGCGGCGCATATGACGGGGTTTGAAAGCCCGACACATTTGTGCTGAGCAAAGCCGGCTACTAAGGGGATTACGGTTGTCTCAAATTCACCAGGAAGGACCTGGCAGGGCTCCTTGGAAGCATTTAATCTCAGCTCAGCTACCCCGAAATTTGCGTATCTCCGGATTATCGATCAACATATTTTACCGGCATGCTATGTTCCCATGTGCGAAGAGTGATGGTTGTCGTCAGGACAAGGGGGGTTTTTTTTTTCACACAACATGGGACTCCACTTGGAAAGCTTGAACATGATGTTTTGCACCTAAAGTACGGATAATCTTGCATTCTGGCTGCTATTCCATGACCAGGCCCAGACGAAGCAAACAGACAATTGGAGTACCAAAATTGGCCATCATCCTCCATGAATGGTTGTACAGGGGTTCAGAGGAAAGTATCCATTTGGTAGAGCTTTCTTTATAGATTCAAGTATCTATCTAGGAAGCTGTGTACGAAGGGCAAAGTGTGGCCTGAAGCAAGGGTCACAAAACTAACATCGGATTCAAGTGGTCCCAATAACCCAACATGAAATTCCTCAAGTCGAGGGTTTTCTAATCATGTGATGTTTTCACGTACTCCTCTTAATTCATTTCCTTCCAGTGCCATGTTACCTAGCCACATGTGCTCAATCCCTCAACCCACCGCACTTGTCAAAATCCATATTCCATCGCTCGTAGCCCAAGTCATCCGTGTAAATCTCCCAATAACCATACCCTCATTCGTTCATTCGTTTCGTTCGTTTCATCGAATCATGAACGTCTAACATCATTCGCATCCCCATCCATCTCGTCTGCAAACCAAATCGATCGCTGACGATCCACCGTTTCCTCCTCTACAACATCAGGGTTAACGACATGTAGTCTGGCCGTAACCAAAGGAGTAGGAACTAACCCCTGATCAATCACCTCACCGATCCCTGGAAGGTGAACAGGGGCATGGTGGATCTGTGCGGTATGTACCTGAACGGTACCGTGTCGGTGACCTGCTTGCTGATGATGATGTGTCGCGGGATACGGATGATGGGTGGTATTCCGTTCCAAGACGGCCTCGAAAGATTCGTTTTCTGGAAGCTGAGGTAGATTCCGTCGTGCGTTCAGAATATTTGTTAGTCGCGCTTCATCTAATGGAACGGGTTCAGCCGCTGCGCGCGGTGCGTCGTAACTGTAACGTGGAATTCGTCGAGCTTGATCTTGCATCCAGCGATCGACGTGGTTTAGAGGTTTCTTCTTGCTTCCTCCGGAGGTTGGGTTAGATATTTCTTTGTTGACTGGCGACTCCTTATTGTCTTCTGGCGCCGTCCAGGGACGACCGTGTAGGCGTACGAAAGCCTTTACCAAGTTTGCCTGGTAGAAAGTATTAATATCCAGGATTAAAAGGTTGTAGGCATTCCATACGTTTGGGGGAGGATTCGATTGGCCGAAGCTGGGGAGGTAATTATCTCCGGGATGGATCTTGGGACCTACCTGGCCATTGTGGTGGTAAAGGCCTTGTGTATGCTCTATGCCGTACACTCGGAGAGGGCAATCCAGAGCAGTGCAAAGAGGAACGTCGCGTGAGAGGTGTCCTTCTAGTAGTTCGGCTGAGTAGCTGGGTGGGGATACTGTCTCGGTATACGCGGGCAGATCTAAGTAGATTTCGGAGTCAGCACGCCCTCTTTGAGTAAGTGCTCGGAGTTGAGACATGTCTTTCAACTCGAGAGACAGAGGGTTTGGGGGAAAAGAGCTCGGAAATTTACTAACCCGATGGTTCATACCTGGGAGGGATGGTAAGGAGTATTCTGGGTTTCCGGTGCGGTTGGACTCGCTGATTAAGGGCGGCGGCCGCTTGGGCAGAACTGCCAGAGATGCGTTTCCAAAGGTCGCTGTAGTAGCTATCGTGCTCTGGAAGTCAAAGTCAGCATATTTGCAACATCAAGTTAGAAGGGGTTTGGGATAAAGTAGCTTCGGAATTAACTCACCTTGATTACCGAGGGCTTCAGTGAACCCATCGTGCCTTCCATCAGCGAGATCTTTCAAAAACCCACCTCCCCGATACCAGTCGAGAAGATGAGCTCGATGGTTCCAAGCATTAGCCGAGAGATGCAGAAAGCGACGGTCATCGCTAAGGAGTCGGATCCGTCTAAAAATCTCGATAATCCGCTGCTCTTCTAACGCGTCATCGGTTGCATCGGTTGCAGGGCTCGCACGTTCGTTGGCGTGTTCGTGTTCATCTGCTTGTTCGTTTGTATCATGAGTTTGTGGTCTACCCGGAAGGTTGTCAGAAGGCAGTTCTAAAGAAGAGGTGATCAATCGAGGCGATCCGATGATCGGGACATTTGCCGGGGCATTCGCACCTCGTCCTGCTGCTATGCCTCGCATTATGTACCCGCCTGCGTTGGAAATGCCTCGAAAAATTCTCCTATGCAAGGGAGTGGGCGATGGTTGACGGAGCCGACGGGATGGCATCAGACGTAATGATTGTGTTGCGCTCTACCGGAGTCTGCTCTGTAAGATGTGTTCCGCGCCGTTGATGAGTTAGACTCGAAGAAGAAAGCGAATGAATGGAGAAACGGCCCGGTAGAAAGACCTGCTGGGATCCAGACAGAAGAAACCAAGGAAATGTTTCAGCGAGAGACCGGGGTAGAGAAAAAACACATGGAGACCTCGATAGATGGACATGCCTATATAGTGTTTAAGGGAATTGGAGCCTAATAGTCGACACAAAGGGATGCAAGATTTGCGTAGAAGTGATGGAGATGGCCAACATGCAGGAAAGTGATGAGGGTTTTGTCATGAGAATTGATTATCCCTAATAAAGACTCGGGACTTTGCATCGTTGTTACTTTAGATGCAATACATGCATATGGAGCAGTCTAGATGCTAACATAAAGGTCGACCGTCTCCATTGCTGTCCTTCAGGCAGAGACTCCGGCTGAATCGTATGGCACGATCTGGCCATTCTTGGTCATAGCAGCCTCTTCAACCGAGACCTCTGAGGGAAACGAATTAGCTAGATTCCAAAAATTTTAATGGGGGAGCAACGTACGTCGTGCTCGAAGGTCGTGCGGCAGGGCGAGAGTGAAAGCGACAAAGAGGGCGATGGAAGCGGTGATCAATCTCATTGTTGCGATTCTTCCTTTGTTCTTCGAGCTGCCAGTGGGCTTTGCTGCAGCGGAAGAGGTCGTACTAAGAGATGGCGAAAGGGATGTAAAGGGCCGACCGGCGACTGGAGAAGTCAAATGAGCGTAGAGGAAAGTAGGTATGTGACGGAGATTTTCTTTGGGTTGGGGCTGGGGTTGGGGAAAGGTTGACAAGTTGGGGCGGCCGAGGCCTTTTGAACAATGACTAGAACATAGGGACGACGAGCGCATGATTACAAACCATAGACGCATGAATCTCGAACCAAGGAAAAGGGAGACGAGTATCCTCAGATAGATGGAGGGCTGAAGGCTCCATGATTTCAATGCAAAAGCCGGCCACCCAATACCTGCTAAGACGCAAGCTGCTCCTCAAGGGATTACAGTGATCATGCGTAGGAGGATTGTAGGAAGAGCGCATGAAGGTCGCCATTCCTTGGCCCCAAGGAGTCGCCAAGCACTGCCATGGCCTGGTAGACTTGCTGAGACGGAAGGAGCTTGAACAGCGACATTCATGCACTAGCATCAGAAAGAAGCACGGCATGAACAGGGCGGTAAGGGCTGCCGTGGAAAAGAAAAAGAAAGGAAAGACCTGTTCTACTCACTCTTGGTACATCTCGCGCACGCAAACGAGTCAGTATCTTGGCCTACCGCACCGCAGCATCATATTGACCTCGATGATGAGAGACGATAGGGTGACGAGGAGGAAGGAAGAGGGGGAGAGGGAGGATGTCTGGCACCACCCTAGGGACGTTTAGGTAAGGCGGCTGCAGCAAGCTTCATTTTGCCGCTTGCATAATAAATGGGGGCTCTACTCCGTAGACCGTTACCACGACCTCAAGCATGATGCAACAGCTTCAGTCGTCCCTCTGTGCCTACCGAGTAGGGTTACTGGCTGTTGCTGTTGCATTGATGCTCGATCCCTGCCCGTGACTGTCTCTCGTTAGCACCACGGATCGAATCCAACCAAGTTCGTGCCTACCACCTCGTCTCAGAGCTCCAATCGAACCTCCAGCCTTGGCTTGAGCCCCCCAGGCCCTAGGGATGGCCACCGTCGCCCACTGCCTGTTCTGCTTCGACGTTCTCTCCGCTGGCCTCGAAAGACGGGAACATCTGAGCTTACCTCAAGTCGAAGATCTCTGGTCTCGCTTTCAGACCCGGTCGGAAAAAGGCAGCCAGAGCGATCTGACAGAAGAAGAGCCAAATCACCAGGGAGACGACCAAGATCTTGAAGACGGGGAAGACCCCTTGTCAGACTCGGATCATGATCTCAAAGAACTCTCGTCTGATGAAGAGGGACCAGCAGCACCATCATCCACCCTCCGCCTCCCAACCATCTCCCATCTTCAAGCTCCTTCTCCTGCGTCAGCCTCGACTTCCTCCATACCCTCATCCGTTTCTGATTCCTCCTCTCGCTTCGGCTTTGGGGACACCTCTTCCAAAACCTCTTCCACTACCTCCATCTTCTCATTCGGCCGTCGGTCGAAGCAACCCTCGCCGGCGCGGAGAGCGGAAAAGTATCCTCTCTTCGTGACATGGAACACGATATCTACCCGAGGTCATAAGTCTCTACGAGGCTGCATTGGCACTTTCGAGGCGCAAGAGCTGGCCTCGGGTCTGGAGAATTATGCACTGACTGCGTAAGCAACCGCTTCACCTTCTGCTATTATGCTCGATCATCCTGATATTTGTCTAGCGCCTTTGATGACACTCGCTTCTCTCCCATTCGTTCGGTCGAGCTTCCTACCCTGGCAAACCACATCACCCTCCTGCATACCTTCACGCCGTGCGCTCACCCACTCGATTGGAGCCTGGGCACACATGGTCTTCGCATCTCCTTCACCTACCATGGCCGGCGCTACGGCGCTACCTATCTACCCGACGTGGCTGTTGAGCAGGGCTGGTCGAAAGAAGAAACCATTGTCAGTCTCATGCGAAAAGCAGGCTGGACCGGGAGAAGTAAGGACTGGGGTACAGTAGGGGACCTCAAGGCTGTGAGGTACGAGGGAAAGGGGGAGGGATGCCGATGGAGCACGTACCGGGACTGGAGAGATTGGGTCAACAAGTTGGCTGGGGAAGGTGTGAACAAGAGATGACGACTGGTATGATCTTTACAAGGCGTGGTTCATGGATATTGGTGCAAATGGGATGTGCATGATACCCTGAGTTCGGACGTTATGGTCACATATGAGCCAAATGAGAAATCTTCTCGACCGCTGACAATTTCTTCGCGATTTCTGCGCTGTACAACCCGGACTGCTGCGACTCACATCAAAAGAGTGAAACATTATGTGAGTTTCCGCTCGGTGATCTGGACATGGGAGTCATGTAACGCAAAGCCCGAGGACCCCTCCAAAGGCCGTAATCTCCACCTTCAGCCCCCCACATTCACGGCCCATCAATGATGCGCTGGCTCACCCATTGATTGCGCAGAAATACTTTTATTCGTATAATTACTGGATCAATCCTGCACATTCCCTGCTAACCATCAACATCTTTCATTCAGCCGGAAGCCAGCGCCCCGTACCCAAGGCAGCAAGCAGCCTCGCCGACGAGGCTCGATATCACCCCATTACTCCAGCGATTGCGCACGAATCTTACTCAGATCCTTCTTACGCACTGTAGAACATTTTCACGACGAATGTGAATGGACTCTTGAGTGTTCTAGCCCAATCACACCCCACAATGGCTTCGCAAAACGGCCAAGCGAAGCCCCAAATTCAGCCATGCCGATACAAGACCGGAAAGACATTGGGAGCGGGGTCATACTCGGTGGTGAAGGAATGCGTACATATCGAAACGGGGAGGTACTATGCGGCGAAAGTGATCAATAAGAGGATGATGGCTGGCAGAGAACATATGGTGCGTCAAATTTGTTGAAAGAGCGGGATGGGATATTGCAAAATCAAAAGACTGACCGGCTGTCCACCAGGTCCGTAACGAGATCGCCGTGCTCAAAAAAGTATCAATGGGCCACCAAAACATTTTGACGCTGGTGGACTACTTCGAGACCATGAACAACCGTGAGAGCCTTTTCCCCCTCAACTTCCAAAAGATGCCTAATGCTGAAGTATATTCCCAGTCTACCTCGTCACTGACCTCGCTCTCGGCGGCGAACTCTTCGACCGAATATGCAGAAAAGGTAGCTACTACGAATCCGACGCTGCAGACCTCATCCGCGCAACCCTCTCCGCCGTCGCCTACCTCCACGACCACGGTATCGTCCACCGCGACCTAAAACCCGAGAACCTCCTCTTCCGAACACCAGAAGACAACGCCGACCTCCTAATAGCCGACTTCGGCCTCTCGCGAATCATGGACGAAGAAGCCTTCCACGTCCTCACAACCACCTGCGGAACCCCAGGCTACATGGCGCCTGAAATCTTCAAAAAGACCGGCCACGGCAAACCAGTGTAAGCTCTCCACCACCATTCCTCCCATCCATCCATCCTCCTCAAAAGATACCCCTCACTAACCAGCCCCCTCAAATCTCAAAAGCGACGTCTGGGCCATAGGCGTAATAACCTACTTCCTCCTCTGCGGCTACACCCCCTTCGACCGGGACTCCAACCTCGAAGAAATGCAAGCAATCCTCATCGCCGACTACAGCTTCACCCCGCTCGAATACTGGCGCGGCGTCTCGCTCCCCGCCCGCGACTTCATCAAACGCTGCCTCACCATCGACCCCCACGCCCGCATGACCTCCCACCAAGCCCTCACCCACCCCTTTGTCGTCGAACCCGCATCTAACTCCCCCGCCGATGAATCCGTGGGTGGGAACCCAGATTTATTGCCCACCATCAAGAAGAATTTCAATGCGAGGCGGACGCTGCATGCGGCTATTGATACGATTCGCGCGATCAATAAGTTGAGGGAGGGGGGCGCGGCGGGGTTGATGGATGGGGCTTTTAGTGGGGATCCGAGACGGGAGGAGAGGGCGAGGACGGAGGGGAATGGGAATGGGAATGGGGATGGGGATGCGAGTAAGGGTGAGGGTGTGGATGGCGGTGTCGATGGCAGGGGCGATGAGATGGAGATTGATTCGAGGGGAAATGCGAGAGGGCAGACGGAGGAGATGATTCGGGCGCAGGAGAGAAGGGTGCAGGAGACTGCGAGGGGGCTTTGGAGTAGTGCGCGATGAATGCATTGAGATTTTGGTTGTTGGCAGAGTCCCCTTTTCCCCCGGTCATTGGCTCTGGACATGTGGTGGTGGTCGCAGCCAAGGATGAATGGAGGTGAAAATTTCATCAGGAAGAGGGTTATGCTTGACTGTTATCTCCAGGCGTTGGCAGCAATCATGCGTAGAGGAACGTTGGATATTCAGCGGGTTGTCAGGGGGGCTGATGAACCACGAGGATTGGAGTTTGCGGTCGACTTCGTTGGAAAACCCGTTGACGATCTCATCACAAGATATGAATGTAACCTCATGTCTAAGATATTACTCGGAAAAAAAGGGGCAACATGATCAATAGCATTTCATGCCTTGCAACATCCTCTGTGAATACCCCGTGAACGGTCGAGCTCGTTAAAAACTCACCGTCCCACTCCCCCTATCACTAAACCCATCGTCATCCTCTTCCTCCCTCCCAAGCACCTTCCCCACCATAAATACACCGCCAGCCCACTCCTCAAACATATCCACATCCCAAACCTCATCTTCCCTTCCCTTGCCCTTCTTGCTAGCCCGCCTGGAGCCAGACTCCCCATTCTTCTCCCTCATCTGCCCCTCGTAGAAAGTTTCATACCTTTGCACCACTAGATCCTGCACAGCACTGACAAGCGTCTCCTTCGTCCGCCGATCGTCGAGATACTCATCCAACTTCTTTCTCAGCAACGGTACCTCCTTTTCTGCAATGACTTTTGCCTGATTTACCGCCTTCAGTGGGTTGAATCCCTTTTTCCCTGTTGCCGTTTCGTCGATAGGGTTTGTTATTCGATCTGCAAAACCGGTCGTGAAATCGGTGATCACGCCCCTCAGCCTCCCGTCGAGCTCCACCTTTGCATCGAGCATGTTCTCCACGACCTTTGGCAGTAGATTTCCACCCATCCGCTTCCACAGGTTTCGGGGATCAAAGAATCCGCCGCGCTCTCGCAGTTCATAAAAGGTGTTAGTGACGCCAGAGAAGTCGATGTTAATGTCTGGGGTGACAACGTATTCGATGTCGAAGGCGACGATTTGCTGTTTGAGGATGAGGAGGTGTTTGATGAGGAACAGATGGCCGTCAGCGGGCGTACGATTGGTAGTGATGAGTGTAGAAGCATGGTGGAGGGACAAGGTGGTTTGGTGAACAATCTGGTGGGCTAGGTCGTCGAAGACAGTGGACTAAAAGGTACAAGTCAGAACAGGGGCTGAAATTTGGAACAGTAACCGAGTAATTGAGAACCTACATTGACAAGCCGGTATATTCGACTCAAGAGCCAGATGGCCTTCTTGAGCGTAGGATACCAACCTTGAAAGGCGGCTTGGGTGTCAAACCCCCATTGTCCGTCAAGAGAGTCGCCTCCTTCGACAATCATAGGTGTTTTCGGCATCGGCGTCGTGGGTTCTGCATTCGATGCCTTTCTTCCCGATGTTGCAGATCTTTGATTCTTAGTCCCGGACAACGAGACCTTTCTATTACATGCAGGATAGTCCAGAACGTCCGGCTTGGGCTTGTACTTTTCAATCTCGTCACGTAGTATAGCTTGTGTTCGGAATACCAGCCTCGTCTGTGCATCCTCCAACGCTGGCTGTATCAAGACGGAGAAGTCTAATTCATTAGCAGCTGGAGGCTCATCGTCGTCTTGATCGTGCATGTACCGCGTTTGAAGCAGCGTGCACAACTCGCATAACTTCAGAATCTCGTTCTCGTGAATGATTCGTGGTCGTAGTTCATCGTAAAGGGGTTCGCATGCTGATTCCAAAAAATCGTAAAGACCGTCTTCGCCTTCAAACCACTCCCTCCACAGCTCATACTCGTAAGAGCACATCTCTCTCATGTAGCTTATGCTGTTTCGAGCGAACGGCACCAGCTCCTTGGAGGTGCTTGGTGCAACGGCTACATCTCGAATCTTCTTCGTGATCCATGGAATGATAAGCTTCCCACGTGTAGCCGAATAGTTTGCGTATAGCTCATTCATCAAACCCAGGTACTCTGATTCACCGCCAGCATCGGCACCAGGTGCACGAATGGTTCTCTTCCGGATCTCTTGGGCGACTTCCTTTAGCTCTGAGGCGCCAACACGGAACTTGGCATACAGGAGAGCGGACATTGTGGTGTCGTTTAGCTGTCGTTCGGCAATCCGTTTTATAACATCGGAAGAGATATCCTTGAGACCATTGACGAAGTTGACACGGATCAACGTGAGTCCCCTTGTCATCAGCAGTCGGTAACGGGAATGATAAGTGGAGGCTTCACGTTGTTCGGGCTGGTTCCCAGGTCAATTGAAGCTTCTGGTCGCGATATGTAGGACCTACATGAGCAACCATATACTCCAGACATTCATCCAGCCGAGCAAGCATACTCGAGAACTCTTGGCTCCGTACAAAGCTGCCAGCCCCTGGAGCATTCAAGCGTCTCGTGACGGGTTCAAGGAAGCTGTAGTATTTCAAGTTCTGTGTAATCTCATCCGCCAGCTGTGTGAGCCGCTTTTGCTCCTGCGTCAGTCCCTCGCATTGCTTCTGGAAAGTCGTGGTCTGGGCTTCAACGGATTTGAAGGAGTCAGACAGTGAAGTCAAGAGGTCTAGGGTTTTGGTCGAGTCGGAGAGCAATGAGTCTAGATGGGAGGAATAGAGATCGAGCTGTTTCTGGTAATTCCTAGAGGAAAGGTTCTATCAGAGATGTTCCAAGTGCATAGACGTCTTGTTGTCGGCGTGGCAAACGTACGTGTACTCTTCATGACTTGCATCCAGCAGATCGTTCTCCAAGCCATCATACCATTCCATGAACTCGAGATCATCCTTGATATCCTCATAGCTCACACTGCCTTTCCCCTTCTCCGGGCTGACATCCTTATCCAGGACGGCCTTTGCGGCATCGTGGAAATCGGAGTAAGACTGTGCTCGTCTGCTCAAGGTGGCTTTGGGTGGAGCTGCCTGGTGTCTCGCATTGGATGAAGCTTCGCCAATGACATCTAGGGTACGCTCGTTAGCTTGCGAGTCTTCCTGTAGGAACGATCAGAAACGATATGGCAGAACGAAGCGCATGGCTTACGTTGGGCTGCTTCAACAATGACTGCCTCCTCTTGTGCTTGGGCGTCGTCTGCTTGTCTTCTGGGGGCGCCGCACTGGGCATGATGGTGTAGAAAGAGGCGTCATCGTACATTGCTCTTGGTGATTTATCAATTGGTTAGTTCTGGGAGTGTTGAAGCCCGTTGACGTTTGTTGTCAGGGGCAGTCTTTCGCGGGAGGATCGACGGAGCTCAAGACAAGACTTTTGTTGCTGCAGGCGAACCTCAAGCTCTCGACCACCACCCATCACAATGATAATAAGACAGGCCATAATCCGTCATGGTGAGTATTCAACACCGCAGTCCTATGATATGACTGATACTAAGCAAGATCAGGCCGAAGAATCGCAACAAGACCACGACGACTTCATTGCATCCGCTCCTTTGCCAGCGAGGTCGACATCGAAGGCATCGAGGCCTCCCTCGACCGTTCTCTCAAGGAAACCCACTCAATCAAGTCGCTCCTCCAGAATGAGAGCTCCGATGCTGTCCCGCGAATTGACAACCAGACCCACACGACACCAAACTACAACAACGACCGAGTCGCAGAAGATTACCGCAGTATAAAACGACAAAGTCCGTTCCCCTCTTTCCCTAAAACCTCTCATCCCCGATAACTCCCTCTATCCCGACTAACACACCACTCCATAGAACACCTAACCTCCCACCTCGGCACCTCCCTAACCCCCCATTACACCCCCCACACCCTCCTCAAGGAACCGCCCCCTCCCTCCGAAATCTCCCTCCCCCTCCTCCTCGCCTCCCAATCCCACCTCGGCCACTCCACCTCCCTCTGGAACCCCCTCAACAGCCGCTACATCTTCGGCATCCGCTCCGGCATCCACATCATCTCCCTCGACATCACCGCCGCCCACCTCCGCCGCGCCTGCCGCGTCGTCTCCGGCGTCACCGAACGCGGCGGCCTCGTCCTCTTCGTCGGCACCCGCAAAGGCCAAGATCGCTGCGTCGTCAATGCAGCGAAGTTGGCTGGCGGGTGCCATCTATTTGAACGGTGGACGCCGGGCAGTATCACGAACGGGCATCAGATTTTGGGCCGGTGTAGGATGCAGGTGGTGGATGAGTTCGATCAGCCGATTCCAGGGTTGGAGAATGAGTTGCTGGAACGGCCTGTGCTCAAGCCGGATTTGGTGGTTTGTTTGAATCCGTTGGAGAATTGGGTGATGCTGCATGAGTGCGGACTGCATGGGATTCCGACGGTGGGGATTATCGATACGGATGCCAATCCTACGTGGGTGACGTACCCGATCCCGGCGAACGATGATAGTTTGAGGTGTGTGCAGCTGGTAGCCGGGGTGCTGGGGAAGGCGGGTGAAGAAGGGCAAAGGAGGAGGAGGGAGAGGGCGAAACGAGGGGAGGTGACGTATCAGCCGGAGCAATTTGAGTTGAAGAGCGAAGAGGAGGAGGTGAAGACGGGAGGAGATATGGAGGCAGTGCATCATGCCGGGGAGAGTGGTTAAAGGTGTGGAGTAAATGATCCTGTACACCATTTCTCCTTTCCATTGGCGGTGTCAGCAGCATTGAACAGGCCAAATAAGGATACCAATCTATCGCAGCATTCGTACACAGCAAATGGGCCTTCTTTGTATACGGGAAATTCCAAGGAGATTCTGTATGTGGCATGTCTTGAGGCCTTGTCGTAGAGACATTCCAGTACTTTGCACCTCTGAACCTGGACAAAGTGTGATAGACCTGAAAAGCGAATACGAAAATTGCAAAGAGAGTTCACAGAGGAGAATGCTCATGGTCGCATTCACGCTCATAGTTCTATTCAATGTCTTGTTCTGGGTCCAATTCTTCGCCATCCAATCAGTCTATCATGTTGAATCGTTGCCACTCTTCTGTGTACCGAATTTCTAAACCTCGGTCCTCATACTTCCTAATTCATTGCCCTCATCACCATCTCAACCACAATAAACGTCCCCGCACTAACCGGCAGCGCCCTCACACACGTCGGACCAATCCCTCTCCAAAACCCCCTCGCCCCCTCTTCCCTCCACGTCTGCCGCCAAACATCCCTCATATTCGCATACCGCATCCCGGACCCGAAACCATCGGACTGCATCTTGCTTTTGACGACGTCGAAGGGGTAGGAGGACAGCCAGAGGGCTTCGCCGGCGATGCCGCCGTAGAGGGCGATAAGCGGGGCGGGGATGGAGGAGCGAGGGGTGGAGGTTCGCTTGGTGTGCAGGCGCATTAGGTATTCGAAAGTTAGGAACCTGTTTTTATTAGTTGTTGCTCATTCACGCCAAAAAAGTACATAGGTTGCTTCATGATTGGGAAAGGGATCGGCAAGGGCGGATGAACTGGTAAACTCACCAAGTACCATAAGCCATCGCCTCTCTCGCCAACGTAACAACCTGTCCTCGATAAACCCCTCCTATCCCTCCTCCCTGCCTCACTAGCTTTCGCATGCAATCAATAGGACCGTTGTACAGTCTCTCCGCGCCATGCGGTTGCGTCTGGAGTCTTATGCGGACATGTTCAATGGGACCGGAAAGGTAAGAGTTGGCGAGGCCGGCGAAGGCGCCGGAGAGGTAGAGTTGGGTGTAGGACAGGTCTGCAGGTTTACCTGGTTGGTGGTGGGAATTAGTTATGAAGGTTTGATGAAGAAGAAGTGGAGTAGAGCTACCTTTGAGCGTGTTTCGTGCTTCGAATTGGCGGCGAGCGTAGTGGAAGCCGCCGAATTGGACAGAGACCTGTGAAGTTCATCAGCCCCAAATTGATAGCTCGTCATTTGATGGAGAACGGGATGAAAGAGCAGAGGGATAAAGGAGCAAATTCTTCGAAGCTACGACGAATCGGATTCCAGTTGCTACGTCAAAACCCTTCACGGGATCACATCGACCTCCAACAGTCACAGTCTTCAACGAAAATCGAACTTACGCAAGCACCAATTCCCACCAACGGCGTCAGCGATCCCTATCCCGCCATCAAATAATCAGCTCTCCCACTCCAGCCACAGCCTCTACCAGCAGCAGAAGTGGTCCAACGGACCTTGTAGAAAGCCAACGGTCCCTCATTCTTGAAAATCTGCGTGGCGCCATCTATGGCCCCTGTGTATCTTGTGGTGGTCTGTAATCTGACTTTGACGATATCTGGAAGGAAGTTGGTGTTGTGAGTGATGTGCGTGCATGGAGAGGCGATTTGGAGGGGAAGTCACCGAATGGTTGGCCTGTGATTGTGGTATCAGTGATAGCTCGGGCGATGGATGTTTTCAGGACGCGCTGGCCTTAGCAAAGACCTCAATAGTATCTTAGATGGCCCACGTAGCAGAAAATGCTTGACCACCGCAGGGGAAACAACGATGGTCTTGACCGTGACTGTACGCCTTCGAGCACGTTTCCTAGCGACTAAGTCCTCGCATTTCCCCACGTCCAAATAGCCATGTCAAAGGCATGAAGATTCTGAAAGTTGCCTCCAACCTCTATTCACATGAGTCTCCGGCAAAGACCACCATCTCCAATCCTTCCGCTTGCGCCTTTTAACCAGAAGTTGACTTCGCAACTCACAGCCCAAACCCCAACGATTCCACGAAATTGAACCTCTGAAAAGGAATGCCATGAAAACGCCCACACCAAACATCAAACACAAAACCAACTCACCAATCAAAACCTGCGCAACCCCCCCAGCAGCGCCCGCAAACAGTTCTTTAAACGTCTGCTTCGCCCCTCCCGTATCGATCTCCTTCTCCACCGCTTCCGCCATTCTTTCACCCCGGCTCTCCTCAATCACAGACCCACAATGGAAGCCGAGATTCCCGTGGGAGGTGGAATATATGAACGATGAGACTCAATGTGGTCAATGGATTGAAGTCCGAAGTCAATAGATGCAATTGAAGTGGTTGGCGTTTAGATCGTCTTCCAGACCGAAGGGGGCAAATTCAAAAGGGTTTAATGGCGTGATTGATGATATGCTGGCGTAGTCGTAAGAATCTGGTTTCTTTAATGTCGTCAGTGACGAAGATGATGCGAAGATCCGTAAAAAGGACCGACGTGAGCTTTGAGGTTGCATCGACCAATCAGAGAGCGCTTACCAACGCGAGGTCAGCATGAGTGGTTGGAAATAATGTGGTATCGTGAAGTCTTCATGATAATGAGAGGGCCGGATGACCAGTGTCTGTCTACAAGAGTTTAAAAATATGGTACATCATGTTCGATTTTTCTAACTATGCTGGCCGGTGATGAGGTCTTCATGTTGTAAGCTCGCTGTTTGAGCTCCATTGCATACCATTGCCTCTGTAGGCAACCCGGAATCTCAGCACCTTCCATTCAACTGCCTTCCATTCCATTTGCTGTTCATGAGCTGAGAAAAAAACCATCTTGACACGCCCGCCAATTCCCCTGATCCATTAAGAATATCTCTCCCTCAAATGTACCACATGCCCCAAGGCAGACCATTCCGAGGGATCATTGGGAGAAGCGGCGGAGCTTCTTCCGCTGGCCTCCCCGATCCTGATCCTGATGGGTCGCCTGCATCACGGATGCGACGCTCAGATTCCGGAATATCTTCATGGGCGCGGGCCCGATTCGAGGCAAGGTGCGCGTAGTACACCGCAGGGACTAGCCATTGTCAGTAAAACTGAAGGCACAAGGCAGTTTTCAGAGAGGACTTACACAGCGAGACTGGAGTAGTCGAGCGCATGTACTGATACGAATGCTCGTAGAGCATCTTCTGGAACACATCGACTGGGACGTTGGCCTCATCCAGCAGCATAGTGTAATGAGTCGGGCGCGCCGTCCCTTTCAATGCTTTGTGAGAACACAGGTAGATATCGTTGTCGAAAGGGTGGGTAACATCGTGGTCTACGAGGGTGCCAGGGAGCGGGTTCTGATTTTCATCACCGGCCTTGCCGGGAAAGAAGCGAATGTGATGTCGCTTCTCGGCCACAACCACTGTAAATTTGACCTGGTGAACATTCGTGGTCAGCAGAAAGCTCATCAACGGTCGGATATCTCTCTCGGGTACTCACCTCATGCGGTTTTACTCCCGCTTGAGGAGTAATCATCTCGTTCCAGATCTCCTTGATGTCTGCTACTTCGTACTTGATTACATTAAGGAATTGGCCTTCGGACACGCCGTCACGGAAGTAGTAGACATGGTCTGGCAAGCGACCGCCAGACACATTTGCCGTCCAATGGCGGAAAAGAGGAGTCAACATATCTCGAAGGTTCCGGGTTGAGATCATTTCGACCCGGAATCCGTTGGTCTGCACTCCAGCGGCATAACGAGCTGCGTACTTATCCATCGATACAGTCATCGCTGCATACGAAGGCGCTCCGATTCCAGGTGCGGCGTGAGAAACGTCAGCGCCGATGATCATTGTTGGCCGACCAAAGTGACCTGAAGGTGATGGCATCGCCACGCGGGCTGTAGTCCCACCGAGCTTCGCATTAACTTTCATCAAGACATTCGAATGATACTGAGGGTTGTTCTTGATGACTTGTGCGCCCTGGACACACTGAGTAAAAGATCCGTAGCGGCAGTCACAGGACTTCTTAATCCGTAGGTAGTTGTCGGCGCTCGTATTGGGAAGAATGAATATTAGGAGCTGAGGTCGAGCATTGTGCTTATTGCCAACACCGTAGAAGAGCAATTCGGCGCATTTCGCGGGGTCAGACTGCGGTCCGTTGATCAGCGGATTCTTGTTTTCGACGATACCACCATGTCCCTGATATGCTTGGATGAACGACTGGACGAAGCTGTTAACTTGTCCCTGGTTAGGCGTTCCACCTCGCTGAGCTGACGAAGGATCTGTTAGTACAGCGACGCCCCAGCATCTCAGTGGGGCTTCATTCGGCACAAGGAACTTCTTGTTCCTCAAGTCCCAGCGGCCTTTGGTGCCTGGGGCGAAGGTCGACTTGTTGAATTGCAGAGTGGGTGCGTTTAGAACGCGTGCCTTAGTGATAATTGGTTCAGCATTGATTCGAAGAGCGTAGTGATTGAGAACGGGATCCTGGTCCCAGCCTAGCATCTTAGTGCCGGCTTGAATGGCCTGGAGACGGTGTTCTGGCGGTTGGACGGCAAACTTAATCATCTTGCTCGTCTGGTGGTCGTTTAATTTATAGGGGTACCGCTGGCCAGCCATCATGTTGCAAACCTCCATCGGGTAGACGACATTCTTCTTGGTAGTCTGAACCACCGGAAGGTCGGGCCACTGCAAGAAGATGTTGTACTTCTCCTGGAAATATTGAACAAGATTGACCTCCTTGCCCACTTCTTTCGGCTTCCCTGGCACCCGGAGATTGAACTTGTATTCTTTCGCGCTCTTATCAAGAATGTCGGCAACCTTCCAGACTACGTTGGACTCCCGCTCAGAGCGGTTCCTATGGTTGACAAAGAAGTCGTTTCTCTTAAGGCGCTTCATCGTCGTGAACTTGTTGTTGGTTCTCCCGCTCTGCCGATCGCGCCAACAATAAGGGAGGGTATCCAGATCCATGTGTCCGGACAACTGATTGACGATCATAGGAAAGCTTGACTTGTTCCAAAAGCAAGTATGTGAAACGTCAACGTTGACTACCATTCGCTTCCCCTCAGCCATACGAATCGACTGGTAGATTCCACGCATGGCTTCTACACCGCCACCAACAAGCTCTTTCTGACCAGCGTTTCGATCGAAGTATGACTTCTTGATGTTGATGTGCTGCTTGGAAGGCCACTCACGGATCACATGATCAAGAAAGTCTAACATGATCATCAGTTGAGGCAAGGAAAATCCGCTTAATTTGGACTTACTAATGGCATCAATGACTCCTGATCCAAAGTCAACTTGACCATTCAGATAGGCGTAGATGTTATTGAGATCAACCGTGGCGGATTTTCTGATCGCAACTCGATGCAAGTCACGTTTGTCTTCAGGAATGGTTGAGGGGTCCCGGCCTTTCTCTTTATCCATGTCTATCATGGCATGGAACTCGTTCGGGAGGTTTTGCTTGGACCTAGAAGGAAGTCAGTCTCCGATAGCTTATCATTCTTTCATATTGCACGAACCAAGCCAAGGTGTTGCCATCATAGATCCACTCTCTAATACCACCAGGGATTTTGCTTGCCAATTCCCTCGAGCCCCAGACATTCTTAATCAGGCCTCGTTTGGAGTCAGGTTTGCCGACTTGGACCTAGAATTGCATATGTCAGCGTAGGAATTTAGAGATTCCTATTGATCGTGACTTACGGCATATTGATAGTATCTCGCATTGGGCGCGTTGGAAATAGCGTGAGAGTTGAGTCGTAGTTGAATCGCCTTACCATCTCTCCCGAACCCCGGACGTCTCATCAATTGTGAGGGTACCTGAAGACGATAAGGATTAACATCAGTCAAAACTTGACGGACTGGTTGAATGGGAGTCCCATCAGCTTGGTTAAGGTTTTGGGATTCCGGAACATATGCACGCTCATCGGAAATGGGATGATCAGGTTGAAAAGGATTTCGGACAGGGTCTGCCATTGCTGCAATAAAGAGACGAACAAGAGATATGGGATGAGTAACAGGGATGAATGTGCTCTGCGACAACCACTTATGTCTGTGAATAGTAAAGTAAGAAGGCTGGAGCCAACACAAAAATTGCTTGACACGCTGTGCTTTGAGTGACTGATGATAGCTCTCGAGGTATGATGTGGAAGGAGCAGTGTTTGATGCTGAAGGTAGAGTATGGATGGCTTGATGTTGGGGATAGAAGATGTGGAAGGATGTTGGTAGATGCAGGATGGTAGGAAAAAAGAAAGGCTGGGAGAGAAAAAGGCTGGTTAAGTAGGTACGAGGAGGCAGGGATTCGACGCTAGCAGGGTGAATAACCCTTCCATAGGACGAAAGTTGCATTCAATAGACAATATCTGGATGAAGAAGGGAATGAAGTTGCTATTCACAGCGTGAATATGCTGTACAGGACAAAAACAATGCGAAGACAAGCAAGTTACGTAGGACTGCGAATCTCACAATTTTCACTCACCGCTTCATTCGAGTAGTAAGAGTAAAGATTACCTCCCCAGTCGACACGCGAGGGCAATGTCTGCTGAGACGCAACAGGAGGGTCGCGCGCAGGATCTCTTAATGGCGCACCGCTTGCGCTGGGAGGACCAGCAGTGCTACGCGGGCGAGACGAACTTCGAACCGAAGGACCTGGTGCATTCGACGGAGGGCCAGGCTGAGGGACGTTTGACGGAGGACCACCGCGGCTTGAACCTGGGCGCGGAGGCCCAGAGGATGATCCAGGACGATCAGAGGGTCCATCGTAGCGGCCTACATTACGTTGGCCGTAATTGTCTTGGGGGTAGGCATGACCGGTGGCAGCTTGTCGGTTCTCCTGTACCCGCTTCTTGGTAGCTCCGGGCATTGTTGCTGATCAAATTGGCTGCGATCAATGTTAGTCTTCGTGGGGTGGGCACGGGCATGTGGGAGCAAGGGAAACGTGATGACAAGAGAGGCGCTGGCGAGTGCAATGGATATCTACATGGACGGAAAGGCAGAGCGGGTTGTACATGTGGTGCAGAGGCCGTTGTGATAGGTGTAGCGAGTGACATGAAGGGGAAAGCAAACCTGGAAACAACACAGGACTGAATGGTTTGGCAATTGAGCCAGGAAAGCTGAAGGGGTTAAAGCGAGTTAGGAAAGGGCATTGATGGATTGAGCTTGCTGTGATTTGAGCTGACGAGGTTGTGGAGGGTGATGTGTGAAGGAGGCAGATGTTGAAAAGTAGGAGGAGCGAAGTGTGTAGAGATTGATTGACCGACGGCAGAGATTGAGGGAGTGTAAACAGATTGGTGAAGTGGGAATCAATGTTGATGGGACTTACGAGTATTTGAGGGTGAGTAGAGAAGACGTGATCCCGGAAGTGGGGTCCGAAGTCCTGTTGTCAGGTGAGATCCTGTTGAATCCGGTCCGAGGTAATCAATCACACAGTGAATGGATTGCTCCAGTCGCTGGTGGAACGATAGATCTGCAACTGACGTTGAATCCAAGGGCGATGGTGAGAGTGATTGAAGAGTGGATAGAAGAATGAAGCTTGGATGCAAGACTTCAAGGACAGAAGAAGGTAGATGAATGGTTGTAGGAAAAGAAGAAGATTGTTGATTGTAGGAAGAGGAGCTGGTTAAGTAGAAGGCGAAAAGGCGCTAGTGGCCCTGAAGCTGCAGCCGTACCACGCAGTCGGAGTTTTGAGAGTAAAGAAACAATGAGCATGTGCTTACGATGTTCTGTTTCGGATGTTAGTGATTATGGTGGCAGAAATCCACAGTCCTGTTCTACTTGGGACTTAAGATTGCGCGTGGTGAGGAAGGAGCAATTGTGACTGGAAAGTCAACACGGCGGCTGGGCGCTTACGGCGTCTATACCCGGAAACACGGAAACGTTTTCTACAACATAAGGAGCGGAATCATATTTAGCTAGCCTTTATTATACTTTCCGAGTATAGATGGATGCTCAAGACCCTATACTTTCTCCTTTCCATCCAGCGCCCGCCGATATATCTACTCTGTCTCCGCGTGCTTGCATTGATCCGCATAGAGGTCGCCCAAGTGGATCCCCAGTTCAGCCCATCCATAAACCTCGTGAAGTTCTCAAAAAGGCCATGGAGGCACAGGGGTATGGAGGTGGGCTTATTGATATTCATGATTTGATAAGGTTCTAGATCTATAAGAGCAGCCCAAATGGTAACGTTCATATGAAAGGCCAATTTGAAAGTAACAGTAGCTATGAGTAGATGTGCGGTTGTCTCGGCCAAAAAATTCCCCTTACGAGACCAAATTCGGAGAAAAGAGATACACCAGCATCAAACATAATATCGATATCTTGAGGTCCAGCTGTGGCCGCTAAATCTCACCTGACTTTTGGCTTTGATACTCCTCTACCCATTGATGTACAACTCGGGAAAGCTGCTTCAACGAGACCATGTCCACTGCACTGATTGCCAAGCACATAGAACAGCGCGTAGTCTTCAGATCAGAATACCAAGCAAGCACCACAATCTGGCCCATTACTAGTTCTTTTTTGAATGCTTCTTCGAAGGTCGTTCGATTTGCGGAAAATTCCATGAATGGCAACGTACATGCGGCATCCATTCCAAGTACGCCTAGGAAGTGAGGACGGAGGCATCCGAGCACGAAAGACCCGGTTGGACGTGGGTTCAGGTCTACGATATTATGCACACCGGCCTTGTCGGTCATGACATCAATACCCGCAGGGCCGTAATAGCCGTGTGAGCGGAGGAAGTCGGCTGTTGACTGGATGAGCTCCGAGTATTGGCATGCCAGACGAGCTTGCGCGGAATATGTTACAGTGCCTCCCAGCCAGAAGTGTCCTTTATCAGAAAATAGCTGTGTCGTGCAAGTTGAGAACCGTGCCTTGCCATCGATCCGTACGTAGAAGTTGAGGGAGATGGCATCGCCGGGTAGAAAATCAGTCATTATGAGACTGAACGGGTGAAGGTGGGCATGCTCAACGGTCAAATTTGGAAGTTGCTTGAGTAGGTTGTTCATGATGTCCTCTTCTACGGTTGCTCGGTCTTCTAAAGTGTGGATGAGGTATGTCCCCTTGCTCCCGCCTGCTGAGTTTGACTTGAGGACGAACGGCGGTTGACGGTCGTGGATAGCGTTGATGGCGCGGGCGACTTCATGGTTGAGATTATTGCTATCCCAACCTGTTCTGGGTGCTGTGAAATCTACTAGCTGCGCTTTTGGTGTTGGCAGACCTGAAAGAGCCAGTTCTCTCTTCGAGAGAAGGATGTAGTGTTCATCGGGACTGATGTAGTGGCAGAGCTCCGCAAGACCGTCAAATGGTAGGAAGGAAATGGTCTCTGAGCTGCCCAAGGACATATGAATTTCTTCGGGAGATTTGCAGAATACAGGTGCAAATCGACAGCCAGGCTCAAGGACCGCAAGCGTTTGTTCAAGGTCTTCTTCCATGCGTCTACCAACCATCAGATCACTCTGCTCTTCGGACACTTCATGCTTGAAAAATACGACCGGCATCTTTCCTGCAAGCCAAGCCATCCTTTGCGGCATTAGAACGAGATTGGTAATTGGAGAGTAGTCGTTGGCGCTGGAACCCCGCCATTGCTGGATGATATATCTTGTATTCCGCCGAAGTGTGGGCGTCAAGTCATGGTCAGAGATCGGATTATAGGATATGAGCGTCTTCGGAGGTGACGAAGTCTGATTGCGGCTATCTTCAGCTGCGAAAAAATCATGCAGCGTGTCTTCTAATCTGATTTGAAGCATTCCGAAGGAGAGAAGACTTCAGAGTTTGACAGTTTTGGTCCGAGGATGAGTGTCTAGATAAATGAGACTCGAAGACGATACAATTTTGCATTAGACGAAGCAAATGAAATGGAAATCTGCAGACTAAACGACTGAACTTAATTTTAGATGACGCCCTCCTCGTCTTACCTACAGTAGCGTGCAGCTCTATCGCTGACATCTGGAGGCGGCGTGAGCAAGAGCTTTACAGGTTGATAAGAACCCCAAATTCCTACAACAGTTGAATTCGGCACTTTGCTGAGCATAATTCGGGCTGTCCGTAGCACAGCCGTCTTTGAGCAGAATTATATCAAAGCCTGCTGAGAGGGCATCTTGTAGTGTTCCCATCACACACTGATCTATGTTTGCTCCAGTGAATAGAAGCGTTCGAATACCCTCCTTCCTTAGGTATTCGGTAGCACCAGAGGATGGATCCCATAAACCAGAGTTCCTGTTCTTGTGTATCAGAACATCTGGACGGTAGGCTCTGCGCCCTTCTTCGTAGGCGGCCGCGAGTGGACCATGCAGTCTTGCGTTCCACGCGTCTTTCATTAGCACCCGTCCAGCATCGACAGACGTGCCATCTTCCAATACAACCTTCCCAAGATCCGCACCCAAACCTGTGCCTCTAGAAATCTCCCCGCATGAGATGAAATCGTTTCTGCCGTTGGCAGCTGCGATGCGAGCCGAGATACCGTAGTCTACCGCCTCACTATTTGCTTGCCAACCAAATACCCGCAACATTGCTGGGGGCATCGTTTGCAGGTCTCGTTCGGTGAGTCCCCAGTTCAACCATATTATTTGGATATCAGTCTGGCGAGCTGCAGGTATACCATAATGAAGCAAAGCGTTTTGGGCCTGAAGCATAGCAGGGACCGCCGTATCAACCCTCAATGCTTTGCACATCAAGAAGTTCTGCATATCGATGATCAAAAGAGCGGTTTTAGCCGGATCGATTGCAACGTTGCTGATCTCACAGTCCAGAAGAAGTCGAGACCGCAGCGGCTCTGCCTCCAGACTTGATGGATGGGTCAAATCCCAGCCAGCATCACGAGACCAGATCCAGAAGTTGCTGGACGAGCCAATTACAGTTTTTGTTTGATCTGGATCAACGCTGCCTCCTCGAGACATATCTAGATCTGATCTTACACCGGTCATTTGAGGAAAGATATGCAGGAAGACACAGAGCTGCCTCGTCGCTGAGGCTGGTGTTGAAATGCGGTATACTTTGTGCTCGGGCGGTAGCCAGCCTAGGAACAGTCAACATGGATGGACCTTTCAAGGACAGCAAAAACTGCCGCATTGTGCCGACATGATTCTCCTATCTATGCGACTGGAAATTGGAGTCGGATAGCGTAGTCCCGTCCATAGAGCATGGGCGGGTGGGTCAATGTAGAAGAGACCAAGGACGGGTGCAGAAGACAGGAGGCGATTGGCTGATTGGGTAGTCCGTGTCATTCGATAGAGTAGCGTGGTTAGGTGGACTGTTCGTGTATCCATCACCCTTGTATATGCATCCAAGACAAGCCGCGAGCCCCAAGCCCCGCTTCCAAGTAAGGGTGGGTTACACAGCTTCGGAGCCGGTGAGCTAGCAGTGCTGGAAAGCCTGGAAACGGTCATCCCGTGCATGAATCCTCTTTGCCTCGTATGCATATGCAAAGACGTCAAGGCGCAGAGATGTCGCCAACCTGTTTAGTACTCGAGTTCATCCACCTTCGCCGCACATCCACCTTTGCCGCACGCTAAAACGCTTGGCATTTCTATGTTCGTTGATTGGCTGCCCGGGTAACACCCGAAGAGCGCCCGAAGCCTATGCCTACCTCCCGCCCAATCAAAGTCTGCCAACACTATATCTTACCTAGCGTGGCCTAGCGTGCGGCGAAGGGCGCGGCGAAGGTGGATAAACTCGAGTAAGCGGGAAGCCTGTCGAGCCAATCAAAGGAGCCCGTCGATAATAACATGGCATTCGAGAGCCTTGGAAGAGCCTCATCATTCAGGGTTTGAGCATCCCCCATACCACTCATCACTCAGCAGTCCCCTCGCGGAAATTTCATGGTGAATCTTCGGTTCCAGCGAAATTACCCTCGATTTGCCCTGAATGGGCTTGTGTGTATTATCGCCTTCCGTGCGATACGATCACGTTTGCAATCTTCATCGTCCGAGGCCTTGCCGGGAATTATGGAGACCCTTACGCCAACACATGAGGTAGCTGTTGATGACCTTCCGTCCCTCCTGAATGCAAACATCGAGACAATTTCAGAATGTCTAGCCGCGGGTCGCTTCACCTCTGTTGAGCTAGTCAAGACATACCTTGCGAGGATCGAAGAGGCTTCGTACTTCAAAGCTGTTCTACAGCTCAACCCCGATGCTCTAACCGCTGCACAAGACTTAGACGACGAGCGCAAACAATCGGGAGGTAGAGGGTATGTATGATACTTTGTTTCATCTGGTATCTTACTGACTGATGGATATAGACCTCTCCATGGCATTCCGATTCTAGTAAAGGACAACATAGCCACCAAAGACAGGCTGGATGTGTCTGCCGGCTCATTCACTCTTCTCGGCTCCAAGCCAGCTACCGAGTCTTCCTTAGTCGGCCGATTGCGAGCAGCTGGTGTTGTTGTGCTGGGGAAGACAAATCTTTCCGAATGGGCCAATTTTAGGGGATTGAAGATTAGGGCCGGATGGAGTCCTCGGGGCGGGCAGACCATGGGAACATACTACCCGAATTCTATATCTGATGGGAGCAGCTCCGGCTCGGCTGTAGCGGCAGCTTTAGGACTTTGTGCAGCTGCGCTAGGTACAGAGGTACCTCGACATGTTTTCCCTGTGACTAGGAATGGCCACTCACTGACACCGTTGTCAGACAATGGGGAGCGTTGTAGATCCGGCACAGATCAATAACGTCGTCGGATTCAAGCCTACCCGAGGCCTCGTCGGAACTGACGGCGCCATTCCGATTTCGAAGCGACAAGATATCATTGGTACACTGACGAGATCCGTCAAGGATGCCGCATACATGCTCAGCAACATGGCTGGCCGTAGCGAGCTGGATCCTATGACCTGGCAAATTCCATTTGAGCCAATTCCCGACTTCACTGCCTACTGCAAGGGCACAGATTTGCAAGGGGTCACCATTGGGGTCCCTCGAAACACCTTCACGAGCAGCAACTGTTCGGCACCAATCATGGATTCGTTTGAGTCGGCCTTGAGAACGCTGAGGTCAGCAGGAGCAAATGTGGTCGATAGCGCTGATTTTCCGGCCGTTGATGGATTCAAGAAATTGAATCAGCAAATCAAAGGGATTGTACGGTCATCAGAATTTAAACGGGACATTGTTGATTATCTCGCAACCCTGGAGACAAACCCAAACGACATACATTCCGTGGAGGACATCATTAAATTCACCAAAATATCTCCGGCAGAGGACTACGCAGAACACGACATTGAGAAGTTCCTGTGGACCCAGGCAGAAGGAATAGACGTCAATAGTGAGAAATACAGCCGCATGGTCAAACAAGAGCAGTACTATGGTGGCAGAGGTGGCATTCTCGGAGCTATGGAGAAATACAAGCTTGACGTCCTGGTCACCCCATCTACACTAGGCGTAGCCAATGATCTTGCGGCAAAGATGGGATTTCCTGTCATAATGGTTCCACTGGGATTTTATCCGGATGGTATCCCCATCGAGCATGACCGTGGAGGCATGGTCACAGTGGCACCGGGGATGCCGTGAGTATCAGCCATTTCCCCATGTACTGTATCTGTTGTGCTTATGTCATCACAGTTACGGCATTCACTTTTTCACCCGGTCCTTCTCCGACGGAAAGCTATTACAGGTAGCACATGCCTTCGAGAAACTTACAGCTGTGCGGGAGAAAGGGCCATTGCCGTTCAGATACCCCACCACTGATTCAAGAGACATCCTGAAGGGGACTCAAAGACTCTGAAAATAATCTGACAGCGCATAGGCAGTGGACTAGACAACCCAAACATGATGGGAATTCGCACTTATTCAATGGCTTCATATCCACAGGGACAGGGTAGGGATGATGGCTTTGAATTGCTACCAAACACCATCGTAAGTACTCATCAATGGAGAACACCCAAGAATCCTTGTGTCAATTTCGAATTCTCTGGAACTGCAACTCCTCGCTCGCCCGATGGCATGTCCAGCCACCATGCAGCCACACTTTGCAGGCTATGTACAGAGTTCATGGGAGCTCGAACGAAGTTGTCCCATACCAGATTCGGTTCAAATCCATACCTCAAATCTTGAGATGATTGGCTCACATTGTGAGTCATCGAAAGGCTACGAACCGGACCTCGCAGCTTTGCCTCGGAGGGCTCTTGGAAAGCGGATTGAAGAATGCGCAGTGGAAAGCTTCTACCCATCCATGTCAGCCAAGAAAATCCTTGCTCTCACTAGACGTCGAGATTCACTGACTGGCTCGCTGACCTGTAGAATCAACGTTGCGAAACACCAGGAGATCTTCTGGCTGCTGTTGTTCAACATAGTACCATTGATGTTGCTTGTTGTAATGCAGCAACTGGTTTTCCCCAATCCTGTTCAAGTGGAGAAGATCTGCTATAATGATGTCTTGCTTGGCATTGATGGATGTGTAGTCACAAACTGCCAATGGCCAGTCATCATTTGGCCCGGTGAGTGGTCTCCAAACACTGATCCCAATGGCTTAGGTAGGTATGACACTACTTGAAGAAGCGACAGCTTACTTGATGATATCATACTCCTTGTCCTTGAAGTGCTCTTCTTGCCCGGGGAATGAGGCACTGAGCTGAAGCAACGCACCAGCATTCGAATAGTCGCTGTGTGCAAGACATGCAGGTTGTTCGTGCGTAACGATAGCTACTTCATCCGAGGGGAACCGGTCATCGCGTTTCCTGACCTGGTAAAGTAATTAGTATTCAGATGGTCTTTCTCGAGCACATTTAAAGGTGCAAACAGGCTACGAACGACGAACTCAATGCCTTCGAATCTGCTATACTCGGGAAAGCGATCGTGGAGTATGGCCTCGATCTCATCAAAGTATGCAGTCTCCACTGCTTCGGGTTGAGTGAGTGCATCGTGTGCATTTAGACTAGTCTTCGCATTAATGGTACAGAAGCCGTGAGTATCCAGGTGAAAATGGTCTGATGACCCAATTGCGTATATAGACACGGGCTCGGTGGAGAGAATGTAATTCGATCTTTTGATGCTTTTGCGTTCCTCAATCTCGAAGTCGGCCGAATAGGGTTTTTCGATGTCGTAAAGCTCGTCCCGAGCGAGATACTGTACTGTTGTACTGATCATGCCTGAGAAGAAACGATGGCTAGGGCTCGAAAACAAGACACAGTGTTTGACAGGGCTGTAGAGGCAGAAGGTCCCTCCGTCTTGATCAGCCCGGGTTGGGAGGAACAGATCGGTGGCGTGAGCATGGGTTGAGACTTGAAAAGCGGTAATGATTGGTTTCTTCTTAGTGCTCCAGGAACACGTTCAACATGCACGCCCGGTAAGGGAGGCGACCAATTGAGCCGTGGCTACACATAATTGCAAGAACGCGAGCAGAAGAGAGGCGCTTCCAAAGATCAGAACGGCCCAGAAGGTGTACCATTGCAGAGGGTTCCTCCTGTCTCTCCACAAATCACGCAGTTTGCTTGGCTGCTGGCGAAGATTGAATTCCTGAAGTTTCGCGAGGCGCTGACCCAACATTGGAAAGTCGTCCTGTGAACTGTACGCGGTCTCTTCCTGAAGCGAATCCTCCACGCTACGGCATGATACAGGCCACAGGGACAGAGGAAGCGACCGGATCTTGACGTTACAAGGCTGAGCACAGACCAGACCAAGAAGCAGATCATACTCGTCCGGACATTCGACCTTTAGCAGCCGGAGTGAGGCCGTGGCGAGTTTTCGTGCACTGCGGCTCTGGCCGAAAAGCAAACGATAGGACATCAGAACTTCTTGATGTAATTGGACGTTGTTCCCTTCCTCGTCATCTTCAGGTGCATTTTTGGAGCTGTACAAGACTCGCGATAGCCTGCAGGCTGATCAGCGACAGGGAATCCGGATGACGGCCAACGAGGTTCCGTCGGTAAGGTATCTCTGGACTTACCCTGCACAGATAGGTGGCACATGGCAATCCTTAAGCGTGTTTACGGCGCAGTAGCTCGGGAATTTGAAAAGTGACAGCCGCCTATTCGTTGGATCGAAATCGAGATGGCTGGTCAAATTGTCGACCCAGGCCAGCTGCACTTTGCCGATCATCTTGAGCGAGGCGTAGTTCAAGCTCGAGACGTAAAGTGCTGTGGAACCTTGAACTGTGCTTCCGTGGCTACCAATTGGCTGTCGCCATTGGCTTGTGACCATCGTTCGCCGAAATTGTCGAAAGATGGCTGGTATGGGCCTGCTTACTGTGTCCATTTTCAGACCCTGCTGATCGGACTGTTGCTGATAAACCATAAGGCCAGGGTTGGAGCCGATCTTACACCCATCCAGCCTCGGCTGGAGTACCATGGTGCACCAACAGAGAACAGAGAACACGGCAATCAGACATGCTGTATCCTCCGCCGTATCGAGCCTGGCTGTGTTGGTCCCAGATGGAGGAGTCCTGAGGTTGTTCCATACATCCTCAATACTACTCTCTTTGTCCTTCATCGATCGTATTATAGAAATGACGGAGTTGAACCACAGCCAGCACCCTTCTGCTTTCTGCGGCCTTTCCTTGCCGGTTGCGGTCCACAATTCGGAATATCCATCGGCCATGAGCGGCTGGAAGTTCTTCTCCAAGTATTTGCAATATGCAGTCATGCCTGGCCATCGACGCAACTCTCGCTCCGACAGACCAAACAAGCATTGTAGAGCCGTCATGTGATGGTCTGCGAGGACATCATTTGGGAGTGGTCCGTGTGGCTGCTGCATCTCGACATCTTGGGCGAATGCCCGTGGGTCTGCCCTTCCACGATCTCTCAAGACTGAACTGGCCTGGACACCGCACCTCTCTCGGATCGACATATGCAGACACTGCTCGCGTCTTGGATCTAGTGTAGTGTAACATATAACCTGGAGCTGAGCTGATATCTGGTTGACAACTGCTTTTCCCAAGTCTGTTATGGCTGTTCTAGAGCTGCAAGGTAAGGCAACCACTGTTGGGAGAGCGGACTTTGCAACCAGGCGCAGAGTCGAGCATCGACACAGTTGAAGAAGCCAAGGACCTTTCCGATCTTCGCTGTACAGTATTCCTGACTTGTTGAATGAGGAACTCGGGGAATTTTATACCATTCGAAGTCGAGCTACAGCCTCCTTGAGTGCATTCATCATTGATCCAACACAACCTGAAGATGCCGTCCTCCCCCCCGGAATTGTCTGCATTGTGACTGCATTCGGAGGTGTTGCCTGATAAGTTGAACCCTTGCCCTCCCTGCATGTTATCGACGAAAGCAAGAGGAAGCGAATGCAGCGTGCATCCAGGCCTTGACTTGGCAAATGCGGTGGTGTACAAGTGGCTGATTCGTTCTTTCCACTTTTCAGCATGCGGCTCGGCGACAACGTAAACGGACCTATAAGGGAACACCAAGCACCACCAGCAGACTTCTGGACATCAAAGTCTCAAAGTCAGTATAGCCCCCTCAGGACGCCCACAACACACACTCGTCTTTCAGGCTGAATCTGCTCCCATCGATGTAGGTCAATCCCACAAGGCTCCCTTGAAGTCTGAACTTGACCTGATTGACTGGCAATAATGACTTAGAGCCGAGGAATATCATGGAGTCCTCAGGAACCTCGCTTCGCCAGCCCTGGAAGGATTGGTTCAAAGCCGACGAGCACGTTGATGTCAATCCACTCGACAAGCCGGTCTCTCTTGGGCGTGCAAGACAAGGCAGTCTGCCGCAGAAGCCTCGTCAGGTCGATCTTTCGTCGGAGAAGAAGAAGAAATCCAAGACACCTGTTACCGACTCGAAATCTATTCCACTCGGCTCCTGAATTTGTCAGTGGGATGCAGGGCACATTCATTTCGTACTCTCGCCCCATGTAAGGGCAAACTTGACCTGGGTGACCTTGTTGTCCACGAGAGCGGTTGGATAGATTGAGCTGAGGTGGATTCGAGAGAAACGGATTTTGCTTGCATTATCAATTACGAGGTTCTTGTCATCAATCGATCTCTTTACCTGCATTATCAATTACGAGATTCTTGTCATCAATTGATGATCTCTTTACCTGTCTTCCATTTCGCTCATAGGTTCAGCTGTGTGGAATACATTGTGAATGAAATATCCTTTCAGCGCCATTTTATATCTATCAGAGCATCGTATGTGCTCTCGAGTCCAGGCTCCTTTGCACCCGGATCACGTTGACGGAGTAGTCGCTCAGCTTCCTCACGGAGTCCGCTAGCTTCCTTCGCCTCTCTCGGCTCCTGCTCCAGCGCTTCTGATAGCTTGAACATACACCTCGCATGCTCAGCTACCAAGGTGGTTTTACGCATCGATGTTAGGGCCATGGCATCCCGGAGATGTTTGCTGTAAACATCAGTACAACGTTCATTTGCCTGGGAGTTTTGTATCGATCGACTCACACTGTTGCTTCTAGCTTACCCTGATCCAGCGTCGTGCAGCCTATCTTATACATACATGCCGCGTTGAACGGATCGGTCCGTAGCTGGTCGCCTTTGACCCACAGATTCTGCGCCTGCATGAAATGGGCTTCAGCGGACTCGAGTTTCCGATCAAAGCGATCAACGGTGCCAAGAGCAAAATAGGTGCTGTGATTGTTAGTATCTCAATGTAAACGCTAGATGGAGGCAAACGGTGCACTTACTAGGCGGCCATGGCCCAATTGAAAGGCTCGGTAGAATCGATCTGTTGTATTGCCTGGTCACAGATAGCTCGAGCTTGTCTTGTTTGGCCAGACCAAGCTAGAATCATCGCTATACTCTTCTTGAGGCACGCAGGGTACGCCCCTCTGAGAACGCTCTGCTTGTCAGACCACTCTAACCAGTGGTCGCGGGCACGTTCTTGCCATCGAATCGCTTCTCCAAATTGGTTGAGAGAAGCGATTCCATTTGAGGCATTTTCCGCCGCCCATGCCGATTCTCGAGGGTTGAATGGGACGTCGTGGGAACGTATCGCGTAAGACTTCCTCAACCACTCCACTCCTTCAGCAGGCTTACCAAGACGAACAAGAAGCTGGCCAGTGTGAGAAGTCAGAGACCCTTGCAGTCCTATGGTCTGCTCTTCCTCGGGTAGTGTGCTTAGCGCCATCCTGTTGGTCTGGATCAGATCATCAAGTTCAGTATATGCATTGATTTCCAGAAGATATCTGTAATCCGTTAATCACTTTTCCTGTGATGCTTGCTAGATATACTTACCGCTGGCATGCGTTGTTAAGATCGCAATATGTCTGCAGTGCGGTAAACTTTGCATTCGACTTCTGCTCTTCTCGGAAACAGTCCTTGAGACTAAGAACATGTTGCAGCCATAGCCCACACCGCTCCCACATCAAGTATAGCTGGGCTATGGTAGAGTCGCGCCGGGGAAACGCCGAAGATACCAGGATTGATGCTTCATTAAAACTCTGCTGTCTCTGTTCTGGGGTCATGGAGTATTTGAAAGACCGTTGGACAAGTCTGTGGAGCGAGAGAGCCCGAGAGCCCTTGTCTCGTTTTATCAGTGCGAGTGTAAGTAGGTTCTCAATCACTTCAGAAAAACTAGGTAACGTTGTTAGTCATTGACCTCTATACACCCCATAAATTACCTACCGAAGGGAATCTGAGCAGAAGACGAGGGACTCAGGCAGGTCTGTAGTGTTCGCCAGCTCGAAAAGTGATTGAGGAATACTGTCAGGCGCGACAAAGCTTAGAATTCCCAGGATTGTGCGACATTGCGGATCAAGTGACCTGAAAGCAAAATCCCACAGTGCATTGATTGAGCTGTTGCCAGACACGCCATGCATTTCGCTTGGATGCTGGTTGTATATTTCCGTAAACTCGGTAATTGACCATCCGCGCCTATGTATCAATCCGGCCATGTGACAGATTGCTAGAGCGTGCCCACTCAATTTCTGTGAAAGCTCATGTGCGGAGCTGATATCATTGTCTTGCAGATCAGCACTGATATCCGTAGAGAGGAGATGAAGCAGAAACCTCGATCCCGTTTCATTATCCCAAGTTGTGATCTCCAATCCACGATCCGCTAGCTCGAACGCAAAGGCATGGCTGCGGGTTGTAATGAGGGCTTGTCCCCGGTTTGCAGGAGGCCAGTGAGTACGTAGCAAGTCAATCGAGTCCACGTTGTCAAACACAATGAGCCAGCGGCAGTCTATACGGGCCTCAGTTATACGAGTGGCATTTCGATTTTGAAAACTTACGCGTATGCTGGAGCCAGCTTAGTACGAGCGAATGATTCTCGTCATGGTCTCCCGGCCGAGCATCTGGTAACTTCAGTCGCATGGCTATGTCGGTAAAACTTTGTCTTATGGTGACGAGCTTTTCGCTGTACACCCAGAACATGGCATCAAGCTCCCCATTTCGAATTTTAGCCTCCGCGAACTTTAAAGCTACGGAGCTCTTGCCAACTCCACCAAGACCATAAAGAGCAAGCGACCGGAATGAAGTACTGGTGTCCACTTGGTTGAAATGGTGCTCGATCTTTCCGATCACATCTTTTCGATCAAAGAAACGAGGCGTCCTGATGGCTGGAAGTATCATACAAGGCAGTTTTGCTTGTTCTTCTGGCTGTGATATTGTTCTTGCCAAAGAAGGTGTAGATATCATCGAAATTGTATCATCCACCGAATTCGATCGCTCTGCAAATTTAGACAGCTTTTCCATGCGAGACAGCAGACCGTCGAACTCTCGAAGGGTGGACGAAAGCTTCTGTGACAGCGGCTGCCATGAACTATCGAGTGTTTGTTCTAGAGTGAAAGGGTCAGAATTGTTTCGGACTGTGTAGGAAGTAGCCATGATTTACTGGGTGTCGAGCACACAGTGTCGCTGCGCAGGAACTTGACAGTTTCTGATAGGAAAGACAGCAATTCAAGACCGGATTCCAGACAAGCCTCTTTGATCTGCAGGGTCGAGCTTTGTGTGTTGCTATAATAGCCGTTAAGGATCTCAATTTTGTGACAAACATCGCGCAACATTCGAGGAATGCGTGATCTGGCACTCTCCTCGTCTCGAGCAATCTTGGTATCAGAATTAGGGCACCAAATAGACACTGGTTGGTCAGAATTGGGTACAAACCTTGATTATAAGTCCAACCATTCCCCAGAACACAGATGTATCGTCCTTTGGCACGAGATGTTGAGAAAAGCAATCTAGGAAGATTCTCATCTGGTATAGGCTATGGGTGAGTATGACAAAATCTTGATGATTTGTTTGCTGGAGAGGATCGTCCTGAGTTTTGAGGATCTGCTTTTGGACATCGTCCCAAGAGTTGATGAGTTTGACATGCTTCCAATCCTGGCGCTCCAACGAGTCGTAGCAAAGGCCTACCGCACTCTTCCATCGATCGGTATAGAGTTGCTCACTAGAGTAAAGTAAGATTTTTTCCAACGTTGGTGTCGTATACACTCACATGGTGGGAGTCTCCATTGTGGATCCTTTACTGTCAAATCGCTGGGTGGGAGTTGAAAGGAAGCCCACCCACAATACTGGCAGTAAAGGTAATTGATTGCCCGCTCGTCTTGTTGTCAATCCCACGGCATTTCAGCCTTGCATGTTCCACACAGAGTGGCATACACTGCTTATCCCACCACAATCATTCGGTCAGCTCAACAAGACGGATTGCAGCGCCCTCCTGCACCCAATGTCACCCGCGGTAGGTTGTGTAACCCTTCCTCAACTCTTCATTGGCTGTCTCGTGGCTGCCGTGCCGGAGGCGTCGGCTTCCCTGTTGCAGGAATTTACTCACTCCGGCTCTGCCTGCATCACAGTGCATGATTGACAAATCGCCATTGTGACGCGATTCGAGCCAAGGAGGGCTGCAGCATTCATGCTGTATGGAGGTTGGCATCCAAAGTTCAAAATACCCGCTAATGCTCGGAGGGGTGCGCTCCCGGTAGTCCGGGCAACCGTAGGCTACGGTCGGGTTTTAGCGTGTATTCTGAACTTTGGATGCCAACCTCCTGAATAGTGGGGTTAAGACTTGGCATATAAGCTTTTTGTACGGCATGGTAGGTAGAGTAGATAGGTGTAAGGGGATAGTAGGTGAAGTAGGCGGAGTAGGTAAGGTATTGGGATGAAGTCTATTGAGGGCAGGTAGATAGAGGTGATTACGAAGAGAGTGCCAGAGTGCCAGGTAATTAGAAAGAGGAAGCAGGCTCGGCAGGTAAGGTACTTACTCTGAAGTAGCAGCGCCAAGAGGCTTACAGTGATTACTACGGTAACCACCGAATATTAATTAGCACTTCCAATTATCAATTACCGTATTAAACGCGTCGGCGCAGTGAGTACTGAATAGGCATCCAAAACCGGCGGCCATATAATCCCGTTGTGGACGTGTTTGCGTTGTCATACGTGGAAATCCGCGTCCTGAGGAAAAGCCAACGCGGCGGCTGGGCGCTTACGGCGTCTATGCCCTATGGAAAATGGTTCCGATAACTGCAAAACAGCCATCTGCAACACACAGCCAGTATCCATGACAGAACGCTTGAGAGAGCTCTGGGTTGTTGATTGATTTCGCTATGCTATCTAGATAGATGAAACTTCGCAGTGGAGAGGTTCATGAAACATCTCTCTGACTGCTCAAAACCCATTCGTAAAGATCGCAACTGAATGCTCTGGCCAAAATCCGATCCAACGCCTTCGCAATGCTGGTCAGGAATTTTCAAAGAAAGGTGAATGCACGCATGGATAAAAGCCAGTCAGACGCTATTCGCAATGCTGGGAGATACCAACTAATACACTGGTAGAGCTTGCTGGCGAGCCCTCGTAAGCAAGTCAGAAAACTTTCGGTTGGGCATGTTCGATCATGGGCCCTCCTCCACAGATTCGACTCGTGACTCATCGGTTGTATGGGTGGTACTGGCCGGGAACGCCTGGCATATCTGTCAGTTTCGATGTTTTTGTGAGACATAATAGGCAGATGTTTGGGAGGATCCTGCGAGGAATACAACATGAGAGGCAATCAGTCGAGCAGCAAACTCGCTTAACAGTACCGAGGTTTTCAAGATAACCAGACTGCTATGCAGGAGTGTGGCGAGAAAGGGGTGGAGTAATATTACCTTGGCCATAGGGATACCCAGACCCTTGCTGTACCGTGCTCCCATAACCCGCCGTTTGCCCATTCGGACCAGGGTAGTATTGGCTACCTGAGGCAGCCGGCATCTGGTGCTGCTGCGGGTACGTCGACGGTGCTTGAGTGTGAGGAGAGAAATTGTGGTACCCACCGTTGTAAGGATTCGGCGTTCCTGTTGGGGGTCCTGGCGGCATCGATGGTGGATACTGTCCTAGCGGTTGCGGCATCTGCTGTGGAGGTCGAGAAGACATAAGCGGCGGGGGCGCTTTCTGCTGTGAGCTGCCCGGCGGCTCCGCTCGTCTGGCTGTCTCGAGGTTCATCTTTTGGACATGCTCGACCACTTTGTGCGGAATGAACCTTGGATTGATTGGATAGTGCGATGATCGCGGAAGATTGCTGAGCACATGCATGATGGCAGGCGGAAGGGACGGCGTTGGTGGTTGCAGCAGCACTGGATCGTACTGCGGCTGCTGATTTCGTTTCTGCTGCTCAAGCCGGCGACCTGCTGCTCCTTTCAGAGGAGATTCGCCACGGGCGGCTTTTCTTGGTCGCTCGGCATCGGTGTCGGATTCGTCGAGGGGAAGAGCGCGTTTGGGTGAGCTCGCTTTCTGTCCGTGACGTGGTGGCGAGACTTGGGTTGGAAGAGTTATGTCGGAGTTTTGAATCGACCTCGGTCTTGTTTGTGTGGTGGTGGAGATGATAGGCCGGATCGCTGTTGGATCAAATCCAGGCTGGACAAATCGTCGTGAGAAATGCGAGAGGGTAGGGTCGTCTGGGAAATGATCTTTCATACGCTTCTCCAACTTCATGATCTGAGTAAGTTCGCCGTATTTCGATTCAAAGTCGTGGAAGAAAGCGTAGAGAGGCTTCGCCCGTGGCACGTTCTCGAGTTTGGAGGTCAACCTGTTGACAACAGTCTCAAAAATGACTCTAGCATCTACTCGACGTCAGTGAGTGCCTAGAAGACGTTCCATGAGCAAGGGACATACTGATGTGGTCATTTGTCAACGTCAAGTGCTTGATGTACTCCAAAGCGAACATTTCATCCTCGGGGAAGAGTTTTAGACCGCGCTCGAAAATCTTCTTGGTCGCCTCCGGCTCATAGCAGTGGTATTCGATCATCGCGCTCGCTACGTAAATGTCATGTGTTAGACGTCCTCGCTTTCGCGCGTCGTTGAAGATCTGCCGCGAGCCTCCAATCTTGTCATTGATCTTGCCTTTGCCCTGGACACGACGCATTGCCCTCATCAGGGCGATCCAAACAAATGTGATTGTTTTGCTAAGTACTCGGATTTGCATCGCAGTGACTCCCTTCACGGCTTCGATCTGAGCCGCTTTGCGTTTCGCTTTGCTGTCGGCTTCGTCTCCGTCATCATTCTCATCGTCGTCGTGATTCCCATTGGGTAGTTGTTCCTCGCTTGTCACGGCTTGTGCTTCGATCTTGGCAAGTTCTAGCCCCTCTCGATCCTTGGTTTTGGTGATAAGTTCGTAGAGGGCATCAAGGACCTTGTCGTATGGTTCACGTACGGCTGCGCCGCGGCGAACAATGCCATCGTCTCCATCTCCGTTAGAAGTCGTCAGCTCCACGCGGTCTGCTCGTCTGAACGCTAACAGGCAGCTCTCAGGGTTGGCATAAACGCCCTGGGCGAGGAACTCGTTCCCTTCCGTATCCAAATCGTTCTGAAAGCAGAACTCAGCAGCGTCGTACCACAACTCTGGCCAAAATCGCATATCCATCACGGCTTGCTGGTAGACGAAGACCACTCGGGTTCGCCACTGCTTCCGCTCTTCTTCGTTCCCCTCCTTCAAGACCAGTGGGTCATCCTTCTCCCACTGTATCCACTTCTTCCATATTTCGAGCTGCTCTGCATACTCTCGATCACCGTCAAAGCCAAGAGCGGGAGGTAGTCTTGCGAGTGTCGTTCGTCGCAAATTACGAGTGATGTTGGATAGCTGGATATAGGAGCTTCGTGCGGTCACGTAGGCGGGAGACTCCTTCTGAAGGAACGTACGGCCCTGTAGACGTTAGTAATGAGTTGGAAACAACATCTCACAAGTTCGTACCGTGGCTTTGTTGATACCCATCTCGAATTGATCATACTCCTTCCACAAAGATTGAGTTGCCTGGGTGGGAACTTTGACAGCACGTTGATAAGCTGCGCGCAGCTGGTCCATCTTTTGCTGCTCTTGCCAAGACGAACCTCCCGCATGGCCCGGCCGTGACTTCAAGAATTGGATGTACTCTTGCCAGAGATAGCCCGAATCTTTGTCCAAGCCAATGTTATCCAGTGCCACATCGTAAGCCTGAGTGATGATCCGCCGCGCATCTCCTGTGGTATCTGTTTCGATGTTGTTTCTGCGACGGATATGGTCTAAATACGCGGACCATAGCTGGAGATTAGGTAGGTTACGCAGGACTCTCACGAAGATATCCTCTTTTGCCTTCAAGTTGTGGGCGTCATTCTCCATTCGCGCATATGCAACCCATTGCTCAGCCTAGAGAGGAATAAGCGTTGGCACAATGCTGGCTTTAGAAAGCAAATACGTACTGCCGCAGGAAAGACGAGGAAAAACCGTTCATATGTAGCACGAGCCTCTTGGATCTTGTTTCGCTTCCGGTACTCACTGATCAATTCAAGCCAAGCATCCATGTCTCCTCGCGGATCCTCATGTGTTCGATCTTCCAGGATACCGATCTTGTCGTGCGGCAGTCGAGCTTTCGGGAGCGCTGAGCCCGATGTAGCCTTGTTCACATCTGTACCGGTACCTTTTGTTTCCGAAGGTTCTGGAGCAGGAGGTACGGGCGCGGCATCAGCGACAGATGCAGCCTGACCTTCACGTCCGGACTCGGGCAAAAGAGCAGAAGATTCAGAGACAGGTTGAGAAACGCGATTTGGAACAGCAACTAGAAGACTCTCTATAGAAACATTATCCTGTGACGGTAAAGTCTCTGTGGTAGTGCTATGATCTAGATCAGACGAAGTGACGGCAGAAGCTCTGGGAGCTTGTTCAGCGCTCCCAGCGTCATCATACCCAATTGCCTCTGCAAGGGCTCCTGTAGGTGTATCGACTTTGGACGGAACATTGGCGACTTGGATGTTTACGGGCGAAGAAGAAGAAGAGGAGGAATTTGACATGGACCGTGATTGACTCCGACCATCATCCTCGTCAACGGCTTGATCTTTTAGACCAGTTGCCGCAACATGGCCGTTTGATGACAGGCCAGGAGATTGTAAAGCGTTGGGTTGATTCACTGCACCAAGGGAAGGGAGATTGTCTTGGGCGGGATAAGGAGAGAAAGTGTCTGGCACAGCTTGGGCAGGATCATATTCATCAGAAGAGATAGATTCTGTCTGCTTTCCACCGGCACCATCTGCCTCGTACTGTACCGCTTCTTCAGCATCCTTTTGATCTTTCATACTCTGCAGGAATGCATCCTCCGCACTCATGTCTGCCATGATGGCAGCCGAAGGACCGCTTCGTCCTCAGGTTTTGAGATCGATGTAGAGGGAGAGGGCGGTTTGATGGATATGGTGTGTGTTTTGGTATCGCAGCTTGATCTGTCAGAATATGATCGAGAGTCTGTGATGATGGTTAGGATGCGCGTGATTTGTCTGCCGAATGCGCTGGTCGGAAGAATGTTTCAGGAATGGGAATCTAGTTGATGTGAGTGCAGCGTATGGAGCAACAGTGGATGTACCCAAAGGTTGAAAACGACTGATCTTTGGTCAATAGGAGTCAGGTATTGATGAACAAGAAGACTGCGCCTGATCAACGAAGGCCATTGTGATCTTGATGAAAGTTCAGGTTTCAACAGCACCACCACTCAATTGTTCTTGGCTAGCTTAGCTTGCTCCTGACGGTAAGTTCCGCAGTGAGTGGCTGACTGACTAATCAAACACGTGGACCGAGTGACCTCCCAGCGGAATTTTCCGGTTACACCCGCCACCATAACCTCCGCTTAAACCCAACCTATCCAACCCTTTGCACGGCGTAAGTGTCTAACAGATTTGAACTTTTGCACAGTCACCACTGCGGCGTACCATACAAGATATGTGGTTGTATTCTGCTTAGCAAGGTACCTTTACTCGTCGCTTTTCTTACTCCGTGCATTTTGTGCGAAGGACTTGAAGTGCAGAATAGATGCACAGCGCGAGTGATCCCCATTCCTTCAATACCACAGCGATCCCTCAGCTACCAAATCTGATGGCCGAGTTCGGAGGGTGTGCTGTGACCTGGCGTGCTGCTGTTCATCGCCAACGACATGGGCAGGCGGGGTGGAAGAGGCACGCTCGCCCATCTGGTATAGCAGCGACAGACACGCTTGCCGTAGATGTTGGGTGATTAGGAGAACGCAAGCGTCCTCATGTGCAAAAAGCCCCTAGTCTGCATTCGCTTGCATGATAGAACTGAAAATATTGATCGACTCGATTTAAGGCTTAGTGTAGTAAGTTGTCATTACCCTCCCTACTCCTATGGTTGCCTCAGCCATCCCCTGACCACTGGGAGTAATCCATATCGCAGCCATCTCGTGGCACCTGATGTACCGATGGCTGGCTGGTTACAGTCCATCTAGACCGGCTTGCAGTTCCGGCACGTTGGCTTTCAACTCCTCAATTACCTCGTTCCACACCGATCTCTGCAGCGCCCTCGCCTTATTACTGCTGATGATGGTAACCGCTTTCCTATCGACGCGCATGCTTTGTCAGTACTCACTCGGCCAGGCTTCACTTGGGTTAACACGGCAGGCTTGCCTCCGTGTCATGACATACCGGCGGTACTGGTCGGCCGTCAGCCAATAATTGAAGAATTCGCCCTAAAACGCACATCATCAGTACATTAATCCAAGACTTAAGGCGAAACGAACTCCTTGACTGTCGAGAGCGGAATATGCGTGCGTGCCACTCACATGATTCTCCTTCGGCTTCAGGGCGGCCATGACGCAGATCCTGGCGCCCGACTCGGCCGTCTTGGCGGTTATCAGCAGAGTTAGGAAGACACAGAGCTCATGGAACCACGATCTCGAGGCGATATGGCGGCCGATATCGGTTTTCACCATCCCGGGACATACGCTGTTGACGACGACGAGAGGGCTGGTTGGGGATGACAAACCGTCAGTCAGCCCAGATGTGTGTCTGCTGCGAATAGTGATAGGGCTAGGTAGGTAGGCCGAGGTGGAAGAGGAGGTGGACATGGGATTAGATGGACGGACGGGGTTTGGGGGCTCCTTTCTTACTCGCCGTCCGGCCCTCGCGCCAGTCTGCTGATCTCCTCGATCGTGTACATAACCAGAAGCTTGCTGATGGCGTAATTGGGCTCCGCGTCCCACCAATAGCCTGGCCAGTTGTCCTTGCTGCACACCTGTCGCAGGATGCCGTCCTCTCGCTGCGACCACCTGGCCAGCTGATCGAGGTCGGGGTAGAGATGCTCGCGCGTGGAGAGGAAGACTAGATGCGCCGGCGACGGTCGATGATCCCGGGCTCCACGCATCCACCCCAGTAGAAGCAGGCCGACGAGCGTCGTGCCGATGGTGTTAATTTGGATTGTTTTCTCCCTAGACCACTTGCGCGTCAGACAGATAGATTCCAGATGCGGGCGTGTTAAAATAGTATAGTGCAGAGTCAAGTGAGCGAGAGATGGTACCTACCATCCTTCGGCACTCTCCTCCCAGTGAGAGTTGACGATGCCGCCGTTCATAATCGCCACGTCCAGCGCGTCGGGGCCGGGGAGACTACTTTTGAGCTTGGCCATGAGGCTGGTGCACGAGTCGTAGCGTTCCAAGTCCAGCTCCAGACACGAGATGTCGCCTTTGCGAGAGGGCCCCGCCGCTTCTTCTATGTGCCGTTTCGCGGTATCCCCACGAGATGCTACGCGGGATGTGATGATGATGTTGGCACCGAGGGTCGCAAAGTGCACGGCAGCAGCTAGCCCGATGCCGGCAGTGGCGCCGACGATGAGGACTGTCTGCCCGTCAAAGGTCCCAGCCGGGGGCAACGACGCTGGCACGAAACGCCCCACGACCCGTTGTAGAGGAGCGTCAAGCAACATGTCTTGGCGTCTTAGTTCTGTAAGGTAGATGGGTCGAAGCTCAATGTTCTACTTGGCAGAAAGGAAGGTCCTTAGCTGAGTTTCCAGACAAGATATGATATCTGATGACATGTAATGTTGAAACTTAGCTTACTTTTAGGGTTTGGCAAGCACTAGTAACTGACTGGAAGGCCTACTCAAGGTGCCTACAGAATGCATGGCGAAAACAAAATTAGGGGGCAGTGAAGATGAAAGTGCAGGAAGGAAGGCTTGGAGCTAGGCTGGTGCTACCTTAAGCTGATGTTTTGCCCAGGTACAAATTGGAGGCCTACAGTGAAGCGAGTGCACAGTAATTTGAGTATGATAAATATTTATGATAATTATTATCGAACTCTAAGGTATATATACGAAGAAGAAAGTACCTTAGACCTAAAACTAAACCGAAGGCTAGTTCTACGGATCCAGCCCGGATAGATTTAACGTGGTAGATCTACTAGTAAATCTACTAATAAATAGCCTTATAGTTATCGGTTTCGAAAATTTTTGATATATAAAAGAAATTCTTCGATTAAAATCGCTATAATAAATACGAATTCGTCGTTATATCGAACCGATATAATCTATTTATTCGTATTTTATTTTACAATCTATAATCGATTCTATATTAATTAAAATTCTATTTAATAAATCTAGACTGGTCGTCGGATCGGATTTCAAATTTAGATTAATTAATTTAAACTGGCCGTCGGATCGGATTTCGAATTCGAATTAAAAAAATCGATCCGATCCGAATCGGTTCCGACTTTTTTAGATATCGAACCGATAGATTTTCGATTTCTAGTTTATAATTCGATTCGATTCGAAAATACCGTGAAATTTATATAATTTATATTAAAATACCTAGTATAAAAATTATATCAATTTTATTAAAAAAGTTTTAATTAATTAATTATATTAACTAAAAAGATTTTAGTTAAATTGAATATATTATCTAAATATATTATTTAAAAATATATTTAATAAATTAATTATTTATAATATTTTATTATATATAAAAAACTTGATAGATCGAATCGAATTATTTAAACCGTTAAAAATTCGAATCGAATTTTCGAAATACCGACGAAAACCCGTATCGAAATAACTAGTTTAAACTAATTCGATTCGATCCGATTCGATCCGGTTTCGGATCGAACTCGAATTTTCGGATTTAATTCGTTGAAATCGTTAAATCCGTTAAATATTATTATAAAAATATAGTTCTAGTATAAAAATTATATTTATTTATCTAAAAAATTTCTAATTGATTAATTACGCTAGTTAAAAAGTTTTTAATTAAATTAAATATATTTTCTAAATATATTATTTTAATATAAAAATAATTAATTTATTAATAATAGTATTATATTATATATAGAAAATTCAACGAATCGAATCGAATTTTTATTAATTTTTATTTTATAATTCGATCCGATTTTCGATTTTAATATTAAAAACTAATCCGATCCGTTTAACGGATTAGATCGAATCGATTTATTAAAACTCGGATCGAATTTCCGAAATATCGATAGAAATTCGTATCGAAATAGATAATTTAAATAAATCGTTAAAAATATAATTTAAAATTTATTTTTAATATTAAAAAGACTTTATCTAATCTATATTATATTTTTAAAAAATTTCTTTATTTTTTTAAATTTTTTTTTTCAAATTTAGTATATATTTAATCTTTTTCAAATTTTTCAAATTTTAATAATAGTAGATAAAACGATACGAACGTCTTTTTAGAAATTTTTAGTCTAAAACTTTGATTTATATTTATTTTCGGATACTAAATTTGATTTTTTTTAATTTCGAAAAATACTAATATCGAAATAATATAAAAAAATTATAAAAATATTAAATTGCTAGTATTAAATCCGTATCTATTATATAATTTTAAAATTAATAGATAATATAATATTAGTAAAAGAAATATTCAAATAATAAAATTAATATATTTTTAATTATAATATTTCAGATATTATATAAATATATATAATAAAAAAATTGAATTTAAAAAAAATTAAATTATTTATTTTTATAATAATCGAATTAAATAAATTTTTAAAATTTATATCTTCTATAGATTATCAAATTATATCAAAGATTATAGATAGAAACGATTTAAATAATATAAATTATCGATAATAATATCGTATATAATAGATTTATAATTATAGATTTTTTTATTAAAAATAAATAGTTTCGATTAATTTTAAAATTATAGAAAAAAATTTGATCTAAATGGCGTAATGGCAACGCTGCGTAATCTAAAAACCCAACGGATTCAACGATTTTCGGAATTAACGGAATTAATCTAGCGGGTCGGAAATTCGAATCTTTCGAAAACCAATTCTAATATTTGAATTTTTTTCTATCGACAAAGTCGATTTTATATAAAGTTTTTATATAGAAAATTTATATAATAGATTACTTTGGCTTGAAATAGTCAATTCGATCGAAATAAATTGAATTAATTAAAGTTAAATAGACTACGGTTTCTCTCTGAATTTTAGTTTAGATCTAGTTTTTTCGGAAATTCTAAATTGAATTCTGTAAAGTCGGTATATTTCTAGAACAATATACGATTATAGACTAGACGAAAGGTTTATTATAGAACTAATTTATACTCTGGAAAGACTGGGGTATAGCCTAGTAATAAGAGAAAAAGAGAAAGTAGAAAAGGATCGAAATCCGATATACTAGCGACGCTCTAGCGACTAGACGGCGAGTCTCGTCTCTAAACGTCCTAATTATATCTCTAAAGTCTATATAACGCGTTTAACGCTTTATAATTACCTTTTTTTTTAGCGATATCGTCTTTAATATTATATTATATCTGTATATATATTTATAGTATTTATTAAATAAATCTATTAATTTTATAGTTAACTATAAAGATTAAAAAAAGTAAAAAAGAGAATTATTCTATAGCTATTATTATAATTAGCCTCTATTTATATATAATTCTATTTTAGTTATTTAGATATATACTAGAATAAAGCTAAAAGATAAAACTAAAAGGCGGTACTATTTAAATTCGAATCTAAATTTTCTATTTAACGAGATACGATTATAATTATAATTAAAACTGCTAGCCGCTATATTATAGTACCGGTTAAATTAACGTAATAACTTTATTTTAATTTATATATTTAAAGTAGTATACTATATCCATAGGTATATACTATAGCCGCGTATTTATAAATATACGGTTTATAAATAATATTAGATAAAAGTTCTAATAAATATAATTAAATTCGAATCTAATATAAATATTAAAGGATGTTAAATAGTAAATAAACGTTCGGAACGATATAGTTTCGACGCGCTAGCGATAATATAATAATACTTTATTTAATAGAAATTCTAATTTTTTATATTTTATTTATTCGAAAAGTTTTTTACTATTTATATAAGTTTTTTACTATTATATATATAGATATATCTTTTTTTAATATATATTAGATATTTTCGCTATATAACTAGCGATTATAGTAATATTAATCGTTTATATTCTATCTTCGAATATTTAAAAGACTATTTTACTAATATTTACTCTAAATATAAAAAGGATAGAAAGAGTCTATTCGACTATAAAATAGTATAATTTTTTCTATTATATTAATTTAAAGTTAACTATAATAAATACTTTATTCTTTCGATTCGGCTATAAAATAAATAATAAATATTTACGGATTTACGATTTAAAATAAAAAAAAACTATTTTTTAATAACTATAAATTTATAAAAAAGCTTGTTTCGAATATTATAAATATTATTAAATATATTTCTATTTCTAATACGATACTATATAATTTTATATAGATATTTACGACTTTTAACTATTTCGCGGCGACGTTAAACTCTATTTTTAAACGTCTAGATACGTATAAATACGCTAACTAAAGTTTAATTTAAAAAAATAAAGCTATATAAACTAAATTGGCTATTTTAAAATATAAATTTTATAAATATAAAGTATAGTAAATCGTTATTATTTTTAACTTTCTTTTATAAAACTTCGGCTTCCTTTTATATTTACTATCTCTATTTATTTTTTATTATAAAAGCTCCGCCTTGCCGGCGATATCTAGGCTTTGATTTTTCGGAATAGATATTACTAGTATTTCGATAGTAGTATATATATCTATTATAGTATTCTATTCTACTATTATATTATATCCGTCTTTTGGTCTAAAATCTTTAAATATAATTCGATAATCTTTTATATAAGATAGTTAATTATTAACGCGTTACTATAAAATCGGGTAATATTCTGTAAATTATAATATTTTCTTTTATAGGAAAATACGAATTTTATCTATTTTCGGCTAGTACCGTTTATTAGAATTTAGATAATAGATTAGATAGATCTGTTTCGATATATACGCCGACTTTAAAATATCCGATATCGATAATCGAATAATCTATATCTACTATCGAGATTTCTTTATATAAATTAATATTCCTTTTATCTTTCTAGTTATTTTCGAAGCTAATACGACCCCCTAGTAGACTGTTCTATATATTTAATAACTATAATAATAAAAAGTTATATTAAATTATCTCTCTATATACTATTAAATAAAAGGAGGATATATATTTATTTCCAGTAATTTTATTATAGTTTCTATCAACTCTTTTATCTACTATTCTATTATAGTTTTTATTAATTTTTCTACGCGTAACTTTAAAGGCGTTAGAAGTATTCGGATCCTAATTTTTAAAAATTGGAATTACCGATACCCCGGCTCTTTAGATAGTTTCTTTACTAAATAGTTTAACGTCTTTTAATATTTTCGATTCCGTCTATAAATTTCTATAAATCTTTTTTTCGATAGTATTAAAGTAGATTATTTTTCCGGTACTATTTTCCCCGCCTATTATAAAATAAAAAGATAGCCTAAAATAAAAGTATATAATAAAACTAGGTCGGTTATATAATTATAGATATCTAAAAATTAAAATATATAATCTATATTATAATAAATAAAGTCTCTAGTATTATAGATTTATCAGCATTTCTCAAAACCGGCTTGAAGCCGGTTTCAGCCGTCTTAGCCGTTTTAGCCGGTTTCGGGTATACCCGAAGCTGCGTGGCTAAACGGCTAAGACGGCTAAGAAAATTTAGAGATTCGATTTTAAACTCGTTTAAGTCCTTATTAGTAGTTAGTAGGCCTATATACGCCTATATATAACGCTAGGCTAGCTTTATCTAGATCGAAAATATTAGATTTCCTTACTAGAATCTAACTAGATTAGGTCTAGCGTAGTTCATTAAATAGATATTCGATTTCCCTTATTCCCGCTTTTAGCGGCGGCTGTTAAACTTTATTTTCGAGTTAGATTATATAGATTTATTTTTAGCTTATATATAGATCCTATTTTAGACTGTTTACTTAGTAGATATTCGTACTATAGATATTATTAGAGTTCCAATCTATCGAAAATCCACTTTTTGGATTTTTGGATTATTTAGATTTTTGGATTATTTGGATTGAAATAGCTGTCAGCCGGTCTAATCTGAAAATCCATTTTAGAATTCGCTGATATTCTATAGAATAATTTAAAAGAATTTATTAACTATAAATCTACATTTAGATATATAATATATATATTCTATAAACGTCTAACGCCTATAATTATAGTTTATTTCTATTAAATTCTATTTTTTATATATTTTTTTATTAGAAGGTTATTTTAATTATATATTTCGACAAGTTTCTATATATTTTTAAGATCTTTTTATAGCTACTAGAAATTATATTTTTTTTAGCTAACTAGTCTATTTAATTAGATATTTAACTTTTAGTTCCTCGCTTTTTTTAGATTTTATAAATCTTTTATTTAAAATAATTTCTACTTTCTATTTTTTTTTATTATTAATAAGGTCCGATAATAGATATTCTAGTAGTTCGCTATTCTAGTAGTAATAGAACTTTTCTAATAAAAATATATAAAAAGTATTATAAATCTTTAATCTAATTAGAAAAATTAATCGGTAAATTTAAAAGTTTATATATTTTAGAATCCGATATAATTTTATAAATTTAAAAATAATCTTTTTCGATTATTTAAACTTTAGATTTTTTATAGATAATAGTATTAAATTATTAACTTTATATTCTATCGGTTAATATTTCTTATTATAATATTTAATCTAGTTTATTTAAACTTTATTCTAATTTATAAATATCGTTTTATATATTTTTTATAAATTTACGATTTTTTTTTTACTACTAGTACCTTTATATTTACTATTTTCCTTTCTACGATATTATTTTTAATACCTTTAAATATTATATTTAGATTATAGTTTATAAACGCCTTAAAAAGAGATATTTTTATAATATTATATTTACTATTATTATATACGAATTTAGTTAAAAATAGAAATTTAATCTAGTTTTTCTATTTTTTATAAATATATACTTTTAGATAATATTCTAATAATTAATTCTATCGTTTAATTTATCTATTTATTTAAAGATAGAACGTAGTATTTAAACGACGTTTAATCTTTAGATAATAGTAGATTTCTAACTAGAATTCGCTTATAAATAGCGAGTCTCTATCGCTAATGTTCCTATTAGAAATAAATCTTTTATACTAAAGTTTATTAATAATAAACTCCGTAAAATTCTTTGTATTAATTATTTTATAATAAAGAATATACCTCGCTATTTTAGTAAATCGATCGATAGCTATAAATACTAAATCTACTATATTTTAAAAATATCGAATAGATAGTAATCTAGTAATAAAATCTATCGCTATTTCCTTTTATAGCTATATAAAATATAGAAGATTTTAAAACTTTCTATATAGTTTATATCTATAGATTTTAATTTATTAATAGATATTATATATTTCTATTTCCTTTTTAATATATTTAGATATTTTCGGCTAGCTATAGCTACGACGAATAAACGATAATATTTACTAATATTTAAAATATCCAGCTATAGAATTATTATAGTATTTTACTAGAAACTTTATATATAGTACTTTATCTTCGAATATATATAAAGATTTTTTATAAAAAAGAAAATTAGTTTCTGCTTCTATATTTTATAGCCCGGCTTTCTTTTTTAATTTATACCAGATAGTTTTTAAATATTTTTAAATATCGGCGTTCTAAATTTAAAGCTAGATAAATATATCGCTTATATTAGAAGTTATTTTTTTATAAACCGTTTTATTAATAATAGCTTTCTATATTATTTAATATAGAATATCTAGGCTATAGTATATATTTCTAGTAATAGAATCTATTCTATTATTATATTCTTTATCGAAAATAGTTATTACTAATCTATTACTACCGCGCCGACGGTTTATTATATCCGGAGGTAATTTCGATATATAAAATATATCGCGTCCTTTATTTAATAATAGAAGATTAATTCTATTATTTTTAGAATTTTTAGATTCTATAAAAGGTTTTCTAGATTTTTTAGTTATATATCTATATAAAGTATATATAATTTAAATATTTTATATAATAAATAGTTTACTAATAGATTTATAGCTAGTAAAATTTAGTTTCTACTTAAATATAGATAATATTATCTAGATTTCAGGATTAATATCTTTATAATTCGGTTTTCTAAAAGGCGGATTAATTAGATTAATCTTTTTTAGATAATAGAAAATATTAAAATCTATAGCAGCTAATTTAATAACCTAGTAATATTATCGAATATTAAATTTTTTAATTTTTATAAAACCCCGAAGGTTATTATAATTTATCCAGACTTTTACTATATATTTTATATCTTTAAAATAATATTTCTATTATATAAAAACTTTAATAATAATAAAAAATTCGGTATTATATATTTTATAATTATATTCGGTAAAAATTATTTTTTTTAACTAGAATATAATTAGGCGCTAGCGGCTTATTTTTATTAGATTAAAATATAATTCTAGTTAATCTAATTCTAGAAATATTAGTTTCGATATAGATTTCTTTTTCTAAATCGAAGTACTATAATATTCTATTAGTATTAAAAGTATATTTTAGTTTTTTAAAAGTTTTTTAAATTCTAATAGTCTAGTAAAACGGTTCTAATTTCTTTTCGGCTATATTTTCCATAAGTAAATTTATTAGAGACGCTATAATCCGAAAATACTAGTAAATAAAGTACTAATAGAAGTTAATAAATTTTAAAAAATTCTATACTACTTCCCGATAAATCTTTAGAACTGGCTATTTTTAAATAGTTTTTATTTATTCCGGGTCTATCGATATACTTTCTATAGATACGATAAAGTTTAAAAACTCTATACTTTTAATATTAAAAGTATACTTTTTAAAATTAAAGTATAGCTACGCGTTAGAAAACTTTTAAACGATTTATCTAATATATTTCTAATATTTATTTTCCGAATTAAAGAAAATTAAAATATTATCTAGGTAGACTATATAGTAAATATTAACTAATTCTTTTAAAGCCCGATTAATATAGATTTAGAAAATCGTAGGTATATAAGTAAAATCGAAAAATATTATAAAATATTTAAAATATCTATACTTTATATAAATCGCGGTTTTCTATTTATTATTTTTTTTAATTTTAATTTAATAGTAGGTATCTTTAATTTTATATTTAGAAAAATTTTTTACTCTAGATAATCGATCTAGGACTTTAAAGATAAAAGGTAAAAGATAACGGTTTTTAATTATTATTTTATTAAAGCTTCTATAGTCGATATATATATAAAGACTACTATCTTTTTTTAATATAAAAAGGATTAGAATTCCTATAGAAGATATTAAATAACGGATCTAGCTTTTCTTTAAAATATTATCTAGATAATTTCGTAGTTTATCGAACTCGCGTTTAGATAGACTGTAGATTAGATTATATAGTAGATCTTCCCTATCTAAATCGATTATATAATCGGTATTTTTAAACGACGGTAAAGAGTTTACTAGATATATATTATAAGCTTCGATTTCTTTATATATAGATTCCGGAATCGACGGCTCGGGCTACTATATATTTTTATTTTTTTTATTTTTATCGGCGCTATTAGTTCCTATTTATATAGCGGTATTATTATTAGATTTTATATATATAGCGGTATCGATATTAGATTTTATATATATAGCGGCAATCGATATTATATATACTAATATATACTTTTCGTTTTATAATATATAAATAAAGACTACCGGTAAAATAATATTAAGACGGATTAACTATTTTATTTCTATTTAGTTATTTTATATCGTTTCGTTATAGATAGAAAATTATTATTACTTTAACTCTAGATCTATAACTATATATATTTGATATAAAGCTGGTATATCTAGAAAAATACTATATTTATTAGTTATATCTAGAATATAGAATCGCGATATATATATTTTCCGGCGGTTTTAACTATTTATTATTATCTAGTTTAAATTATATATTCTATATTAGACAGCGCGCTAATTTCTAATCTATTAAAAATAGGGGTTTTTTATTCTTTAGATAGAATCTAGATCGTATTAAATAATAAAAGATTAAAGAATAATATTAATCCAGAAGTTTAAATCTAGAAATACTTTAGTTCTACTATACTCTTTTACTAGTAATTTAATAAATAATTTAGTTAGAAGATTATTTCTTACTTTAATTTATTTATTTTAGGCTGTTATTAAAGTTATAACTAGTCTTTTTAGTTTTTTAACTAATTAGTATTAATAGGATTAATTTTTATTATATTAATAGTAGGCTTTTTAAAAGATCTATTATTATTATTATAAAAGTTATTAGATTTCCGATTACTTTAGTTTTTATTCTAGTTTTTAGAGTAATTTTTAGATTAATAATCTATTCTACTATAAATAAAGTATATACTAAATTTATTATTTTATTTATATTTTCTTAAATCGTTATTATTAATATTAGAAATATTTTTTCTATTAATATTATTCCGACTATTTTATAATCGGCTTTTCCGGTTCCGGTTTTCGAATTTTTAAAAATTTCTTTTACTATATAGAAGTAGATAAAGTCTATTAATAGAAAAGTTCTACTATTAATCCGGCGTTATTTTACCTATATTTTTCTATTAGGTAGTCTAAACTACCTATTTATTATAACCGAAGTCTTTTAATTTCGCGCTTTAAATATATATAGTATACTATAACTCCGGACAAATTTTAAAAAAGAAAAAGATCGAACGTTATTTATTTAATAAAGGAAGCAGCTAGACTTCTAATAATATAAAAAAATTATAGAATTCTAGGATATTCTAATCTTTATTCTAGATTATACGAAGATATTTTATCGCGGTATCTAATAAATAAAATTTAGAATCGGTAATAAAATTTAAAAAAAAATCTATAAATTTATTCTATAATATATTATTAAAGATATCTTTATTAATAAAGGATTCCTTTTTTTCGAGCTAATAGTTTAATTTCTAATTTTTAATAAAATTCTAGATCTATTAAATTTAATCCGTATAGATAAATAAAGTATCGGATTTATAAAACTAATTTCTATAGAATTCGACCTATTTATAGTATTTTTTAAAGATTATTTTATCGCTATACTTTTTAGATTCTTTAATTTTAAACTTTAATAAAATTTACGGCGCTCGCGAAAACCTAATAGCTAGTTTAAAAAAAGGTTAATTATTATCTAGAATATAATTTAGATCTATTATATAGAAAATCTCTACTTTATAGTATACTTTTAAAAAGGTTTTTTTCTTTACTACTATTTAAATTTCTAAAGTTTAAAGCTTTTTATTATTATCGGAATTATTACTATTATTTTCATTATTATTTTAATTATTACTACTATTAGACGGCTAATTAAAATTATATTTCTAGAAATAAAAATTTTTAAAAAAGTATTTCTATTAGACTATAACTAATTTTTAGATAACTACTATAATAGATTTAGCTACCGGAAATAATATAGTCTACTAATATACTAGCGATAAAATTACTATAGAATTTCGATTAGATTTTTTAAACTATAGAAAATAAACTAGAATTTTTTTATTAGGCGTTTTTAATATAAGCGGGTTATATTTATTAGATTAATCTATAATATCTATAATCCGCGATTTAATAGCTTTAGTACTAGTTTAAAATAGTTTTATCTAAAGTATTTTACTACGGCTATAATTATTATAAATATTATATATCGATATTAATATTATCGTATTATAAATAATATATACTAAACGAAAAATATTTAAATTAATAAATTAAAACTATAAAATTAGTATATTTCTAGAATAGTATATAATTATAGACTAGATAAAAGATTTATTATAAAACGAATTTATATTTTAGAAAGACTAGAGTATAGCCTAGTAATAAAGGAAAAGGAAAAAGTAAAAAAGGATCGAGATTCGATACGCTAGTAACGTTCTAGTAACTAGGCGGCAAGCCTCGTTTCTAAACGTCCTAATTATATTTCCAAGATCTATATAACGCGTCTAGCGTTTTACAAATTCGCGATAAATATTAAAATCTAAATAATTACGTAATTTGATATAACGTTTCTATATATCAGAAAACGTTATATTCGAATCTAGTTACAATCGTAAGCGTAGTTCGAACTACTAAATAATAAAGAAATCTAGACGTAGATTATCGTAACTAGTCCCGTATAACCGTAAAGATAAAGTTACGATATTACGAGATATTTTCGTTATAGAGGTAATTAAAAAGAAAATAATTAAAGGTATTTAATAATTATATTATCGACTAATAAAAAAAGCTATTTAATAGAAGTAAAAAGTAATATATATAATAAAAGTAGCCGATAGTACCGATAGATAGCTGTCCGCTAAGAGATTTTATTAAAAAAGTCGGCTATAACGACTATAGATAGCTATAAATAATTAGCGTCGTTTAATTAACTAATTTTCTAAAATGTTTCTATAAATTTATAAATATAATATAGTTTATTCTATATCGTTTTTTATCTAGCCTATTTATATACGGGGTATATAAAATCTAATTAATTCTTTTTCTTTTCTTTTTCTTTTAATATTTTTATTATATATTTTTAAAAAAGGAATTAATTAAAGTCTTTCCGCCGAATCTAGTTAACAGATATTATTATATCTTTTTTCTATGGTTTTTATATTTGTAATTTTTTAAAAGAATATAAAGTAAAAGTTAGTAGTAATATTTATAATAAATATATTCGGATCTAAAAATCGTATAATTTTTTAATTTCTAATACGATCTATAACGTTATTTTTTTTCTTTTTATTTTCTACATTTTAATATTTATAGAGAAACGTTTTAAAGATAAAAAGAATAAACTCCGTTCTAATATCGAAAATATTTTTAAAAAGTATTTTAAAACGCGCTATTATATCGAATTCTTTTTAGATTTCGAAAAAGAAATTCGTAATCGTTATTTTATTTAGAAATCGGATCTCCGTCGATTTTTTAGAAAATAAAAGCGTTTTATTATTTATTATCGCGCTTTAGATAAATATAAAAGTAATCTTTTTATTTAGAAATAATATATTCTATCTCCCTTCGATAAATTCGATAATTTAGTAGTATTCTACTCTTTTATTAGTTTTACGCCAGCCGCGTAAAAGACGTCCGTTAAATTAGTTTCTAGTTTTAATTCGAGTAATTTTAATCGGTTTTTAAAAAAACTCGATATCTTTTAACTTTTAGAAATATTAAATATATAAAAGAGTATCTAGTAAAAGATTTCTTTATATCGTATTATCGTTTTTATTTCGATTTATATATTATTATTATAAATTATATCCGGATCTTCTAATATTTCCGCTAACTTTTATTCTTTAACTACTATTTTATTCTATAATAATATTAGAAACTATTCGTCCTTTAATTATATATTTAGTATAGGGTCTAGTATTCTATTATATTTTTTATCTGGTTTTGGTATAGAATTATATTTAATTTTTTCTATTTTTTTAATAATATTTTCATAGATTATATTAATATTATCCGTTTATAATCTTTAGATTATTTCTTAAATTTTACCGTATTAAAAAGCCAGTTATATTAATAGATAGTAGTATTTTTTCTAAATTTTTATCTTCTAGATTTCCCTTCTTTATTTAAAAAAAATATCGATTTCTTTAATCTGCTCGTAATCTAAATTTAATCTAATATTTAATTTATTATAAAAAAGATTTTTATTTATAAAGAAATATATTATCTATAATTCTATTTTTTTTCTAATCGTACTTTTCTATATTAATATTTCCGAAATCGATTCTTTCTATTTATTTTCTAAAACGACGTATTATTTAGAATTTTTGATTATTATAATATTTAATATTTCGATTAATCTATTTTCTATTTTAATTTTGATTTTCGTAATTCTATTATTTTACTAAAATACTTTCTAAATATATTCTTTAATTTAGTTATATAATTTTTTTATAATTTTTTTATAATTTTTTTTTTTTTATTTTTATTTATAAAAGCTATCGTTTTATAATCTCCGATTTTAACTTTAAATATTACCGTAAAAGGTTTTTCTATCTCGTATAGTTTAGATTTTAACGTCGGCTTTTTTCTCGCTTTTTTTAGTTCTATAAAATACTATCCTAATCTCTTTTTATCCGATAGATAGGTAAAATAATTATTATTATAGCAGGTCATCTAACTTTTTATTATATATTTTCTAGCTTTTTCTTTAAATAATTTCTCTATTATTTTAAATTAAAATTTAATTATTTCTATTATCTTTTTAGTTAGATAATTCCTTTTAAAATATTCTATTTTTTCGTATAAATAATAAGTTTTAGTTTACGATTTTTTAAATTTCGGTAATATTAAATTCTATTAGATTTTCTTTAAATTATCTTTTAACGGGTCCTATTTTACTAAACGCCTGTTTATCGATATATTATTCGTACTATCTAGTATTAATTTTTATTACTAGCTCTATTAAATCCGCTAGTAAATCGGATTCTTCGATTACTACTATAGCTTCTTTAATTCTATTATTAAATCTTTTAAAAAAATAGGCTTTTAGAATTAAATCTTTTTAATCTATTTTATAAACTAATATCTTAAATTAAGTAGTATAGATAGCTACCGATTTCTATTACCTTAAAACTATTATTTTTTTTACTATTATTTTATTTTAATATCGCCTCCGAAGGTTTCTTTAATAGCTATAATTGGATTGCCGAAGTTATAAAATATCTAAAATATTTTATTTTTTCTTTAATTTTCGGAATTATTAAAATAGTCTTCTATATATAACTAGAATTAATTAAAGGTTATTTCTTCTAAATACGTTACTATAAATGGAATTTTAACTATTTTATTTAGAAACTGGTTAGCGTATAATGAAAAATAGATATTTATTTATATAAACTAAAGTTTTAAAGATTTTTTATCTCTTTTATAGATATTTAGCGTCGCTATTTTAATAGTATCGTTTCGTTCTATAGGACGGGGTAACGAGACTATCTAATATAATAAGTCGTTGAAATATAACGTTTTTATATATTAGAAAACGTTACGTTCGAGTTTAATTATAGCCGTAGACGTAGTCCGAACTACTAAATAGTAAAGGAATCTAGATATAGATTATTATAACTAGACCCGTATAGCCGTTAAGATAAAGTAATAATATTACGAGATATCTTTATTATAAAGATAATTAAAAAGAGAATAACTAAAAATATTTAATAATTATATTAACGACTAAAGAAATAAGCTATTTAATAGAAGTAAAAAGCGATATATATAGTAAAAATAGCCGATAGTATCGATAGATAGCCGTCCGCTAAAAGATTTTATTTAAAAAATCGGCTATAGCGGCTATAGACGGCTATAGATAATTGATTTCGTTTGGCTGGCCAATTTTCTAAAATATTTCTATGGAATCGTAGACGTAATATCTGATCGATTAATACTTCTAGTACTAATTTGTAAAAGATAATCAAAAATTCGAATGATTAAATCGTATATATATATATGGAAAAAAGTTTATTTAATTTAAAAATAATATTAATAAAAAATTGGAAATAATATATATAATAATCTTAAAAATCGTATTATTAATTTATTTAAGATTTAAATAGCGAAATGATAAAAACTATATCATTTAATAGATTTATTATTAATACATTCAACGCTTTTCGAAATTAATAATTAAATTCAAAAATAGCGAATTAAAAATTCGAATCTTTCGAAATTTAAATAATATTTAAATTTTGTACCGATTAAATCGATTTTTATATAAAGTTTTTATTTAGAAAAACTATATAATATATTCCATCCGTTTAATTTTATAAATTAATAGAATTAAATTTAAATTATTTAAATTAATTATATTATATAAATTATAGTTTTAATTTATTAATTTTAAATTTAATATTTTGTTTTTTCCGAAATTGATATATTTTCGATAAAATATTTAAATTTTTAAATATTTACGTAATCTAGTCTATTGATTTTCTTAGTATTTAATCGTAATAAATTAATTTGAAAATTCGAATAATGAAATCGTATATTTATATTTAATAAAACTATTAGAAAAAGCAATATTAAATTCGTTAATCTAATTTTTAAATAATTAAAAACTATATATTATTAATAGACCGATTAATATAGATATAATTTCTTTAATATTTTTATTATTTCTAAATTTTCTATATCGCTATTATTAAATTTAATAATAACGTAATTTATATTCTATTAAATATATAGCTTTTTGTAATTATTTTAAAAAAATCTTTCGATATAAAAAATTTAATAAAAAAACGATATCGTTTTTTTTAGAAAGAATATTCTAAATATTATTTAATTAAAATTTAAAATTACTATTATTTTAATCTTTTTTTTAAAAATTTATTATTTAAAACTATATTCGATCTTTATATATATATATATATATATATATTATCAACGTTATATTCGATAACGAATATTATATTTACATATAAATAAATTTTTATAGTCAAAGATAGATTTGTCAGATAAAATTTATAGCGTAGTTAATTATTTCTATTTGACTATTTCTTTTTTTATTCGCGATTACAAATCTTTTACTATTTTTTTCGACGTTATAAATAATTATAAATATCTAATATTTTCTCTATATCTATTTATTATTCTACGAAGTAATTATCTTTAGTTATCGCTTCGGCCGTATTTATTATATAATCTATATCTAAAAATTCTACTAAATTATTAAACTATTTTTTAATCTATTTAGTTTTAAAAAAGTTACTAAATAATATACTAGCTGTTATAGCTAGAAGCTTTATCCGATCGATTAAATTAAAAAGAAATAGAAAAATCGAATAGCGTATTTTAAAGACGGTAAAAAGAAAATTTAAATTAAAGTCGAAATAGATTATATCAGCGAATCCTAAAATGGATTTTCAGATTAGACCGGCTGACAGCTATTTTAATCCAAATAATTCAAAAATCCAAAAAATGAATTTTCGATAGATTAGAGCTCTAATAGTATCTATAGTACGAATATCTATTTAGTAAACAGCCTAAAATAGGATCTATATATAAGCTAAAAATAAACCTATATAATCTAATTCGAAAATAAAGTTTAGCGGCCGTCGCTAAAAGCGAAAATAACGGAAGTCGAATATCTATTTAATAAACTACGCTAGACCTAATCTAGTTAGATTCTAGTAAAGAAAACTAATATTTTCGATCTAGACGAAGCTAGCCTAGTATTATATATAGGCGTATATAGGCCTACTAACTACTAATAAGGACTTAAACGAGTTTAAAATCGAATTTCTAAATCTTTTTAGCCGTTTAGCTATCTTAGTCGTCTTAGCCGCGCAGCTACGCAGCTTCGGGTATATTCGAAATCGGCTAATAAGCCGCTTATAAACCGCTTTTAACCGTACCGGCTAAGAACCGGCTAAGACGGCTAAAACGGCTAAAACCGGCTTTAAACCGGTTTTAGAAAATACTGATATATTCTAACTATTATAAATTAATCGACGACCGCGCGGATAGATATAGTTATTACGAATAAATTACTATTTAATTTAGTTTATAATTATAGCTAATATAGTAATATATATATATTTATAAAAACTTTTAATAAATTATAATATTTACGAAAAATTTTATAGAATTTATATTATTAGTAAAAAAAGAAAAAAAAAGAGAAAACGATAATTGCGAGATATATTTATCTGTAAAAATTTCTACTTTAATTAAATTATCGATAGAAAAATACGTTATATTATTAAATAAATTTAAATTAAAAATCTATAGAATCGTTATTTATATTAATTAAATTGGAATATAAATTCTATTACCGTATATTTTATACTGGTATATTAATATTTGATTTGTTTATCGAATTACTAGTTTATCGAATATCAAAATTGAAATAAATTATTAAAATAATTATATATATTAAAAATTTGTAATCGATATATATATTTTATTAATAAAAAAATAAAATTATAATAAATAACGATATTCGTATTAGATTTGATAAATAGTTAATAAAAAATAACTTTCGAAATAGTTATAAATAATAAAATTTTTGATATATTTAATTCGTAATATTTAGAAAATCGAAAATAATACAAATAAAAAATAATTAAATTAATTATATAATTAATTGAAAGAATTAAATAAATAAAGATTTTTTCAATTTATAATAACGCGAAACTTCCGCGAACGCTATTAATATTGAAATTTTTTTTACTAAAAAAAAGATAGCCGATATATTTAAAACGGCGTACGATTTCGCGTCGTCGTTAAAACGTACGTAGAAAAAGTTCGCGTCTATTCGATATAATCATTTCTATTCGCAATTCGATACCGTAGACGAATATAGATAAATGGTTTGGAAGATAGAATTTCGATTCCGTTATAAATCGAAAAATATTATTTAAACGTAAATAAAATTTAATAGATTTAAAATATATATTTATTTTCAAGCGAATCTATTTTGTTGATAAGTTTTTTAATATTTATATAAAATAGTCCCGTGGAAAATCTATATAGAAAATCCACGAATTTTGATATATCGATATTTTCTAAATATAATACCGCTGAAATCTATTAAAATTAAATTTTACTAAAATATTTGGTTTGAATAGCGTAGTAATAGAAATTGCGTAATTTGATAGTCTAACGGATCCAGTTTCAGCGTTTTTCGGAATTAACGAAATTAAATCCGACGAGTCAAAGATTCGAATACCTAGAAAATTAACTAATATTTAAATTTTTTCTATCGATTTTAGTCGATTTTTATATAAAGTTTTTATATAGAACGTTTATATAATAGACTATTTCGATCTAACCAAATGAAACAAAGTAAATTAAATTAATAAAATAAAATTTATTTAATAAACTTGGTTTTGATTTTAATATCCGATAAATTGATAATTCGATAAATAAATCAAATATTAGTATTCTAATATTAGATATATACTAACGAAACTTATATTTTAGAATAATTAATATCAAATAACGATTTTTTTAAAATTTAATTTAATTTTATTTAATAATATTACGTGTTTTTCTATCGATAATTTAATATAGAAATTTTTATAGATAAATAGACTTCGTAATTATTGCTTTTCCCCTTTTTTTTTAACTAGTAATATAAGTATTGTAATATCTTTTTTAAATATTACGATTAATTATTATCTTTTATATATATAAATATATATTTCCGTAATAATTCTATCGTAATTTAATTTAACGGTAGTATTTTTATCTATAATAATTATATCTGTTTTCGCGCACGTCGATTACCTCGTTATAATTGGAATAATCTATTTTAACTTCGATAAAAATATCTTTTTTATCGCTTTTAAAACGCGTTATCCGATCTTTCTATCTTTTTTTATTTTAATCGATCGGATAAAATTTCTAGCCGTAGTAGCTAGAATACTAGCTAGCGATTCTTTTAAAACTAATAACTCTTTTATAACTAGCGAGCTTTTTAAAACTATACGAATTAAATAATATTTTAATAGTTTAGCGGAATATTTAGATACGGGTTATATAATAAATATAGTCGAAACGACGATTATTCGTAATTATTTAACAGTATAGTAAATAGATAAAGCGAAAATAATATATTTATAATTATTTATAACGTCGAAGGAAAATAGAATATATAGTATTTAAATATAGTAGAAAGTTCGTAATTGCGAATAAAAAACAGTTAAAATAAAAGTAATTTACTACGTTATAATTTTATCTGACGAACTATATATTTTTAATTGTAATAATTTCTTTATATATAAATATAATAAATATTACCGTATATAACTATTATAGAGCTACCTGGAAGTTCTGGTATTTCCAAGGGGTTAGGCTTATTAGTATATCTGTAAACGGAGGTACAACGGGTAATCACTTTAAATTAATATAAAAATAAGTTAGTCTGATTACTAGAGCAGTATATAGCGATAACTAATAAATTAAATACGAGCTATAAAAGTATCGAGTTCGAAATCTATATAGATAATAAAATCCTCCTTTTTTTAGATACTTTACTTATTAAAATAACTAAAATAACCTTTCTTTAGGTACTTTACTTACTAAGATAACTAAAATAACCTTTCTTAAATACTTTACTTACTAAAATAACTAAAATAACCTTCTTTAAATACTTTATTTACTAAAATAACTAAAATAATAATACTAAGTCCTTTCTATCTATCTAGGCGTAATAAAGAGTTCTGGTACTATATTAAATACTACTACGTTCCCGAGGTTACGCCGCGTATACTTATAATACTAGGTCCCCTCTTTAGAATTTTCGTCCCGAAAATCCCTCGTTTCTTCCTCTTATAAGTAAATAAAAGAAATTATTAACTAAAGAGTATTATAATAAAGTCGTATTATTAGGTATTAGTATATTAGCTATATATTTTTATCGGAATTATTTCTAGTCGGGGAAGCTATATTATATTAATAATAGTTCTAAGAAATATATTAAATATATTACGTAAATTTATTCTTATAATTTTACTCTATTAGATACTACGCGCTAGCGTCGTTTAGAAGATAAATATAAAAAATTAAAGAAAGAGTTATATAAAATATATACAAAGTAATAACGTTTACTTTATTAATTAGATTATATTAAAGAAGAGTAGCGTATTATAGTTAACGGTAAGCTATAAAATTTTAAAGTATTAGAATATAAAGATACTATAGATCTATTTCTTCCCGTAGATTTTAATTCTTTTATCGATATAGTTTCCGAATAGATCGTATTTTCTAGCAATTCTAGCTAATCGATAATTTCTTTAGCTCCTTTTAATAGAACTATTATAGAACCTTCTAGTAGTTTACTAAGTATTCTTTAGATTTTTTAATATTTTCTAAAGTAGAATAACCTTTCTATTTAATTAGATAGTTCTAACCTTTCCGCTATAGGATCTTTTCGACTATAAAGGTATCTTTTTCTTATATCTCGAAGTTAAATATCTATTATAACGGCGTTCCGGAATCAGCTAGTTCTAAAAAATATATATAGAATACCGGGTATATTTTAGTATTTCTAGGTAAATTAAATTTAAAATTCTAAAGTCTCTTAACTTATTTAATTAAAAATAGTCCGACTTTAATATAGTTAAGATTTTTATTTAGAATCTTTATTTTCAGATTTTTTATAAAAAGATATACCTTATCTTCTTTTTTTAGCTAAAATACTATTTTTTACCTTTTATTCTAGTAATTACCCGAGTATTTCTATATTTTTAGAATATTTGTATAGATTTTCTTCCAGATTTCGACCCTTTAGATTACTAATTCTACTAACCTATATAGCAGCAGATATCTAAATAAATTCGGATTTCTTTTATTTTCGGTAAAAAACAGTATTTCTTTTATCGTATTTAATTCTCTTATATTAAGTACTAATTATACTATTAGTAAAAGCGAAATCTAATTATTCTAAATATTATTAATATAGTACTTTAGATATTATTTAAACGTTTAGTTAGTATATTCTATCTATCTATCTATTATTAGGTAGAAAGCTATTAATATTTTTTATTTAATACTAAATAAAGGAATTAGGGTTTTCTAATAGTTTAAAGTAAAGAATTTATTTCTATTATTTATTAATACTTCTAGTAGTCTATAGTATCGAAATAATCAATCTAAGATAATAAATCCAAGTTATTCTACTATAAAGTCCTTTCTAGTTAAGATAATATAGATATACTTCGTAAATCTATCTATTATATTAAATATCGAGTTATATTCTATATTTATTATCAGGTCTTTTAATTTTAGAAACTTAATAATAAAGTCTATTATAACTTCCTTCTATAGTAAATCCGGTAGTTCCTAATACTGAATCTCTCTATAACGAGTATATATACTATATTTATTTTACTAATAACTAAAATATTTTTTAATATATATTTCGATATATTACTTTATATTAGGAAACTAGTAATACTATTATAAAAGTTATATTATCTTCGTTATATCTAGATATCTTTATAGTATTCTATTGTAGTACTTTTTAATATATTCGTCGATTTTATTATCTAGTATATAGAGTTTTTCTTTTTTAATAGAAAATTACTTTTAGTCGTCTCTAAATATATATAGTATTATATTTAGTTCGTACTAGTTTACTAATAGTAATCTTTTTTTATTAATTTTAAAAATACTATTACTAAAAACCTCTTTTATTTTTATATAATTACTTCTTCGATTTAGAGTATCTATTTTTCTATTTTCTTTATCTAGGATATAGTATATCTTAAATTTATATTAACCGAAAAGTTCAGACTATTATATTTATCTTCTATTTAGTTACTTTATTATAGTAAATTATAAAAGATTTTTATAATCTATAAAGATAGTTAATTCTGGTAATCCTTCGGTATATATTCTCTATTATTCTAGTACTACTACTATAACTAGTAGTTCTTTATTATAGATATCGTAATTCTATTCTACTAGCGATAATTTTCTAGATATATATACTATCGGGTACTATTTACTATTATACTACTATAGAAAGTATATATCTATAGCTAGATTTAACGAATTTATTTCTATTCGTAATAGTTTTATTAGATAAAATATTTTAAGAATTAGGTCTTTTATATATTTCTTTTTAAAGTTTTCGAATATTTATTATTCTTTCTCGCTTTAGTACTATTCGGCGGTATCTTTTATTAAAGTTATAAAAGTAAGAGTTCTTTTAAAATAGTTTTTTATAAACTTTCGATTATAGTTTATAAATCCGAAAAAATTCTAGATTTCTTTAATATTTATTAGAATCTCCTATTCTATAATAGCTTTTAGTTTATCGGAGTTAATATATAGTCCGTTTCGTCCTATAATAAATCTAAAGAAATCGATTTTTTTTTATAGAATTTATACTTTTCTGGTTTAAGGTATAAATCTCTCCTTTCTAGATAGTTAAAAACTTTACTAACGTATTATATATATTCTTTAAATATTTTAGAAAAAACTAAAATATTATCGAGGTAGGCAATAACGAATATATCCAGATATTTTCTAAATATATTATTAATTATATTCTAATACGTTACTAGAACGTTTATAAATCTAAACGATATTACTATATATTTATAATAATTATACTATATTTAGAAAGCTATTTTCTATTCTTTTCCGGCCTTTATCTATATAAGATTATATACTCTTCGAAAGTTAAGCTTAATAAAATATTTTACTCTAGAGAGTCTATTTTAGAGTTTACTAATATTTAGTAGTAGATATCGATTTTTAATTATAATATTATTTAACTTCCGGTAATCGATATATAAACGGAATATTCTATCCTTTTTAGATATAAAAAGGATCGGGTATTCTACTAGTAATTAGAATTTCCTAATAAATCCTTTTTTTATATTTTTATCTAGGTAATTATAGAGTATTTTAAACTCTATTATAGATAATAGATAGATAGGTCTAAACGTAGGTTATTTACCTGGTTTAAATTTTATTTTATAATCTTATATTTAATATTTAGCTAATACTTTAGTAGTTACTTCTTTCCGAAATAAATTTATCTAGTTTTTATATTTACCTAGAACCTTTTTTAATAAGTTTTCCTTTAATTTCTTATTAGATAGTATAGGATTTTCGAAAGGTTTATAATTTTCTTTTCTATTTCTATTTTATTAATCTAGCTAACCTCTACCGGTATCTAATAAATCGGACCTAAATAGTATTTAGTTATCCTTTTTCGAAATTACGAATTCGCGCTTCGTATTTTACTTTTTATCTATCTAAAAACGCTATTTCGGTATAGGCTAGATATTCCCTATATAGAAGTATCGTTTAAAACTAAATACTCTTTTCTTTTAATCGATTACTAGATTATAATCCTTTAATTAAAATATTCTAAATATAATATCGTAGCTGGCTATCCGAATAATATTAAACTAAAGTTCCTTTTAGTACTAGTTAATTATTATTTAAAACGGTATCGTTTCTTCTATAACCTTCCTGTCTCCTTCTAGTATTTTATTTCTATTAATAACTATTAAGTTATATAGATCTTTTTTCTTAGTTTAAAGGAACCTTTTCCTTTTAACTAAGTCCTCTAATATAAAATTTCCGGTTACGCCTAAATTAATAAATACTTTAACTTTTTATAGTCCGTTATCGGTATTAATAATTATTTTAATTTCGAATATATATATATAGCTAGCTAAATTTAGTTACTTTTTCTAGGCTATAAAGTTATACGCTCGTAGTATACCTGTTACTATAAGATCCTGTCTTTTTCCGAATCGTTTTTAATATTTTTATACTTTTTATCTTTATAGTTTACTTGCGAAATATATCTATAGAGATTCTAATTAAAAATTCTATTTCTTTTCTTTTACTATTCCTTCTAGTATTTATATCTATTATACGTAATATATACGGAATATTTATAAATATTATAACTTCCGATTTTAATAGGCGTTACCGGAACTCGTCGGCGTAGTTTTAATAGATACTATCTAGCTCTTTATTTTTCTGACTTATAGATTATATAATCGTCGTTATAGTATATAGTCTAGCTAAGTAGTACGTATTAGCTTCCTACTATTACGTTTATTTTTTATAATATCGGTTTAGAAATAACTTTATCTTTAGAGGTATTACTTTCTAGTTCTTTTTCTAATATATCGACGATATTATTTACTTTTTAATCCTACTAGTCGTTCTATAGATACTCGTTATTAATATTTATTTTATAAACGGCTTTAAATCTTTTATAGATATTCTTAAATCTTTCCTTTACTAGTTTCTTATTATTAGTTACTCTAGAGTAAAGGGTTTTTAGTTTTTCTATAACGGTAATTTATATTTCCTCTAGAATAAATATCTATTTAAAAGTATATTTTCCTTTAAAACTTCCGAAGAACTTTTTCTATACTAGGCTAGATTTAGTTAATACTCGCAGTAAAACGTTATTATTTATAGCTTCCTATAGTACTTTATCGTTTTCTATAAATATAAATTTTTTATTTAAACTAGTTTTCTAGAGTTTAGAACTTCTATCTTCGTTTTCTAAAATTATTTCTTACTAGTCTTTAGGTTCTTTCCTTAACGTAGCGTTAAACTATCGTTACTATACTTTACTTAATTAATACTCTCTCGCAAAGTAGCCTAGTTTACTATAATTATAGTACGTCTTAGAATTCTTATTTCTTTTACTACTTCTAGGGTTCTTTCTTTTACGTTACTATTATATTAAGTCCAGTTCTATAGGTATAGGTCTATAGTAGCTTTTTCCGGTCCTTTTACTATAGTACTATCCTTTATATAATTTACCCGAATAATATCTAGTATTACTCCGCGGTCCTCTATTATAGCGTTTTTCTATATCTCTTTTATATAGCTTATTATCGATATCGATAGATATTTCGATTAGATTATCTAATATTTCGTATATTCGACTATCGTATATAAATTCGTCTTTTACTCTTTTTTTAAATCCTTATCGGTATATTACGTATAAGATATCGTCGTTCTATTCTATTAGTAGTAACTATTCTTTAAATCTTATAGTATACTCCGACGCTGCGGTCTTCTACTAAAGATTCTAAATAAAGTATTTAGCGGTTAAGATTTTATTAGAAATTCTAAAAACCTTTCGAATAGCTTTTTTAAACTTTATAAATTATACGAAGATATTATTATTATCCTCGTCGTTATCTATATATTAGCGAAGGATAGGTTTTATCTAGTACTAGGCTTGTTCTCGAAAATAGAATATAGCGAAAAAGATCTTCTTTTCTTTAGGTATAGAATAAAATACGAAGTATATATCTAATTATATAAGCTAGTCTTCTAATTTATTATAATTTCTATAGTATTTATCGGGTTTATTAACTTTAATATTATATAAACGGGGTTAAATAGTAGGAATACTAACCTCCTTATTACTACTATTATCTTTTATCTAGATTTCCTTTCCTTTAGATTCGGACTTCTTTACTATAGAGCTAGAATTACTTAGAGTAAGAGTATTACGTTAACCTGCGACAGATATCCTAAAGGTATTTAAAGTATTATAGAGCTACCTAGAGATCCTGGTATTTCTAAAGAGTTAGACTTATTAGTATATCTATAAATAGAGGTACAACGGGTAATTACTTCAAATTAATATAAAAACAAGTCAGTCTAATTACTAGAGCAGTATATAATAATAACTAATAAATTAAATACGAGCTATAAGAGTATCGAGTTCGGGATCTATATAGATAATAAAATCCTCCTTTTCTTAAATACCTTACTCGTTAAAATAACTAAAATAATCTTTCTTTAGGTACTTTACTTATTAAAATAACTAAAATAACCTTCTTTAGGTATTTTACTTACTAAAATAACTAAGATAACCTTCCTTAGGTATCTTATTCGCTAAAATAACTAAAATAATAATACCAAGTCCTTCCTATCTATCTAGGCGTAATAAAGAGTTCCGGTACTATATTGAATACCACTACGTTCCCGAGGTCACGCCGCGCGTGTTTATAACAATAACGTTTATAATATATATATATATATATATATATATATTTATTTATATTTATACAAATATAATATAATTTCAATATCAGTATTTTCCAAAACCGATTTAAAGCCGGTTTTAGCCGTTTTAGCCGTCTCAGCCAGTTTTTAGCCGGTACGGCTGAAAGCGGCTTATAAACGGCTTATTAGCCGGTCTTAGATATACCCGAAGCTGCGTAGCTACGCGGCTAAGACGGCTAAAATAGCTAAACGGCTAAGACGGCTAAGACCGGCTAAGACCGGCTGAAAAGATTTAGAAATTCGATTTTAAATTTATTTAAGTCTTTATTAGTTAGTAGATCTATATACGCCTATATATACCGCTAAGCTAGCTTCGTCTAGATCGAAAATATTAGATTTCTTTACTAGAATCTAACTAGATTAGGTCTAGCGTGGTTTATTAAATAGATATTCGATTTCCGTTGTTCCCGCTTTTAGCGGCGGCCGCTAAACTTTATTTTCGAGTTAGATTATATAGATTTATTTTTAGTTTATATATAGATTCTATTTTAGACTATTTACTAAATAGATATTCGTACTATAGATACTATTAGAACTTTAATCTATCGAAAATCTACTTTTTGGATTTTTAGATTATTTGGATTATTTGGATTATTTGGCTGTCAGCCGGTCTAATCTAAAAATCCATTTCAAAATTCGCTGATGAAATAGAAACTTTCTAAAAAAATATAAAATTAAATAAATTACGGTTTTTTTCAAGATTTTAGTTTAAATTTAGTTTTTTTAAAAGTTTTAAATTCGAATTTTCGATAAAATATTTAAATATTTAATAATTGCGTAATCTAATCGGTTTAGCGCTTTTAGTATTAAATTATAAAAAATTAAAATCAAAAATTCGAATTATTAATCGTATAGATATCTAAAATATTTAAATTATATAATATCGATTTTTCGATATTATAAATAATTATTTAATTTCGAAATTAAATTTTAATAATCTGATAAAATATATATAAATAAACGAAATCGATTCGACGAAAAATGATCGAAATTATAGAAAAAATCGAAAAGTTTCCGTAATTGGAAACGAATATTCGCCGAGAAAAAATTAAATAAAAAAATCGATTTCGAATTTAAATAAAATTCTAGAATATTTTATTCCAAAATTATTTTTCGAGATAATAGTTTTATATAATATCGAAATATATCTTCGTATAATAATATTCGTTTTTTTCAAATATAATATTTCCGAAGCAAATATTTTAATAAAACGCGACGACGTTATTTTAATATTAAAAAAATATAATATAATATCAAAATTCAACGCCGTTAAATAAATATTTTATTTCGAACGTTATTATATTATTAAAATAGATATATATTTTATTAGATTGATATTTTTTTTAATTATATATATTTTTACCGATAGTATCGAAATTCTATATTATATTTTGACGAAACGATACTATTTTTTATATATAGAAGATACGATTAATAAATCGAATCTATTTTAACGATATAGTTATTCATTTATATTATCTTTTATTTTAGTGAATTTTTAAAATATATTAGATTTTTTTCGATTTTTTTTTAATAATAATTAATTTTAATTCTAAAAGATTTTAGAATAGTTTTATATTTTCGAAACGTTCGAAACTATTAAATTAATTCGAGAAAATACGAAATTTCTAATATAAAATTCTGGAAATCTAAAATATTTTAAATTATTTTAATAATTTTATAAATTTCTAAAATTAAATCTATAGTATATTCATTTTTTATATTATAAAATTTCTAAAATTATCTATTATATATATATTATAAAATAGATAATATAATTATTTATAATATTAGATTTTATATTAAAAATAATTCGATTGAAATTTTTTTCAAATTTCGATTTAAATAATATTAATTATAAAATTTCTAAAATATATATAAATAAATATAATTGAATTAAATTTATAAATAGTTTTTTTAAATAATTAAAAAAAATAATTTAAATATAAATTTTATATATATAGAATTATATATTAATATTAGTAAATATCATTTAATATTTATTAAATTTAAATTAATTCGTTTTTAAAATATTTTTATATATAATTTAAAAATACTATTAATATAGTTTAGATATATTATAAATATAATTATAGTAATTTGAAAATTTTATATAAAAATTTAAAATAATTTAAATTTTTGAAATTTCGTATTAGAAATTCTAGATACTTTAGATATTCTAAAATTAATTTAATAGTTTCGAATATTTAAAACGTTTAAAATTAATTTAAAATTTTTTAAAATTAAATTTTAAAAATTATAATATAAGAATTTTTTTATTATAAAATCAATTAAATAAAAATTTTTATACGAAAATTATAATAGATATTTTGAAAATATATATTTTATTATATTAAAAAAATTGAAATAATATAACGAAATTGAAATTTTAATTATAATTTCTATTATAACAGTAAAAATTTTAAATTATATAAACGATTTGAAAAATTATAAAATATATATTTGAATTATATAATTATATACGAGTTCGAATATTAATTAATTCGATCGTTAATCGTAAAAACGAATATAAAAACAAATATAAATCTAACGTGAAAAGTTTTTATATATAAATAGTTAATTTTTTTTATAATTATAGAAAATTAATTTAAAAATCTATATTTTAAATATTTTAAATTAAAAAAAATTTAATTAATAGAAAATAATTCAAATTTTAATAATTATCGATTACGATTTTTTTTAATTAAAACAATAGTTATTTAGATTCGAAACGTAAATATAATTATAAAATTTCTAATAATAATAAAAATTTTTACGATCGATTAAATTATTTATTTTAAAATTTAAAAAGATTTAAAATTATAGAAAACGAGATTTAATATTAATTAAAAATTTTCGGCGATTAATTTAACGATATTATTTAATTTTAGATTATAATTCTAGAATTATTTAATAAATCCTAAAAAAAATCAAGAAATCTGATAGTCGATGGTTGTTGGAACTTGAACCTTTTTCTACTGACCAGATCTATTTAATCTGGGGTAAATGAATAACTAAAAGTTATTTATTCGAATTAGTGAATTAATACTACAGGGCTTGGGGGCCAGGATGGGGAAGGGTCAAATATATCTTTCTGAATCCCTCTCTGAGCACTTGGTGCAGGTGTATGGATCTGTACAAGCGGTACTTCGTAGCAGGCACATCATGACTGGCTCGCAAGTTGGGCCATCCACTTTTCCAGATCAGCCATGATGCGCTCCCCTAGCATCGCATCGACAGCGCAGTCCGGCCAGTTGGCGCTGACACACATCCCCCGGCCAGCGACACTGACTGGGGCAAACTCGATGGCGGCAGCGGGGATCTCGGCGCTGAGGCCAAACTGCGCTCGGCCGATCGACCACCTCTGGCTGTCGTCGGACTTGGTGTCGCCGGCGGTCGACGACCGTGTCGTGGTGGTGCTTAGCCTTGTTGACGTGTTGCCGTCCAGCACACCGATGTTGGTCACCAGCCACGAGAATTGGCGCGTCTTTTTCGCCATGTCTCTCATCGTCTGCTGCCAGTCCGTGACGTACTTGAACACCCCGATCAGGTCGTTTCGCAGCCTGGCTTCCAGCTTGCGCACTATCTCCAGCCGATTCTGTGCCGATACGGCCCAGAGCTCGCGTCGGAGGTCGGCGGACAGATCTCTTCCCTCGCTGGCATTGGCCGGCAGCTTGGAACGAATTCGCGCCACTAGCTTCGTGTCGAATCTATGAGGCAACTGAGTCACGTAGTTGCCCACTGCTCTGTCGGACCGAACCCACGGAGCGTCTGGCGGGGCCGGAGGCAGATTTCGGCGGTGGTCCATGATGGTAGAACTTTGAAAGGCCGGGGCGACCGTGCTGTCGAGGTGCGATGAGAAGGCAATAAGCGCTAATCCGTTTAGCAGGCCGGTGATGGTAGTCTTGTTCTGTCGGCAGAGGGCTAGGATCGCAAGTAGAGATGCGTTATCCATGAAAAAGGCCCGGCACTGGGTTTTGTACGGAGAGGAACGAATTGGGCACCAGGATGCTTGGGATACGTCCCGATTAAGAAACCGGGGCCGAAATTCCTCCCAAAATACCTTGGCGAGGTACCAGAGATCTAATGGAATACTCTTTAAGCTCTCGATTGGGGTTGGAAGCAAGGGAGGCGCTTGAGGTAGTCTAAGGATATCGCCATCCAAGCCCGTCCGCTCGTATGCTCCGTTCTCAGCATTATTGAGCATCTCGAGAAAGTCTTCGTGGAACACCTTGGCACCTGCACCGTCGAATTGGGGGTGATTCCAAGTGAGTAGGACCTCCATGATAGGAGCATTCCCTTGCCGAATGACGGTAATCTTCCAGCCCGGCTGCTTAATTGAAAGGTCTGGGAAACGGTCATCGAGCTGATCGCGAAAGGTTTCCTGGACCGTTCATTCAAAGTCGTCATGCCCTCCGATATAAAGCCATTTTATATGTTGCGTTAAGTCGAGACTCTGCAACTGGATCCACAAGGGAATCTTGTAAGTGGCATCCATCATGCCGACTTGCAGCATTGGATGTCTCATAATGGTGTCCACGACAGCGACCTTGACTGCCTCCTCCAGTTGGGTCCGCGACTCTGCCGGTGCAAGACGTGGCGGGACTGCATAGCGACAAGAGAGAGTAGTGCCACGGTACTGGTCCAGTAAATACATGGCCAGTTGGTACGTCTCGCTAGACACGTGATCGTTGGTTTAGATGACCCGAGATGCCATGTCAGTATGCGATAACAGGTGCTTACTTGATTCCGAATTTGCGTAGCACCATCGTCTCTGTGCCATGGTTCAATCTGTTTGCCATGGTTCGTTGCTGACGTGGCGAATCAAGAAGAGACGGAGCTGATAAATACTTGATTGCTGCCAGAGCATGTATGTAATAGATATTGTCATGATAGCCTCGATTCGAACTTGGCGACAGGTGCGACGATATAATTGACTACGTAATTAAGGATGCAATGTTTTTCTATATTGGAAGAACGGAGGGGAGGAGAAATTAGCGGGTGGTTTTGTTCCTAGAATAAATGTACCTTACCTTACCGACGCATGGGTAGACTGGCCGGTTCGGGTCGGGTTCCCGTCGAACCGTCGGGTACCCGACCCGATCTTGGCAACCCGACCCGGACCCGACTCGATTATATAATATATTTAATATATTATTATTTTAATAATTAAATAAAAGTTATATATCCAGATAATATATTTAGTTTTACTACGGACTTTCTAGCTAGCGTGATTAATTAATTGGAATTTTTTTAGTAAATTCGTATAAAAATTATACTAGTTTTATATTTCTATACTAGAGTTTAACGGTTTTAATAGATCGGATCGGATTATAATTTAGAATCTAAAATTCGATCGAATCGGATTATATTTTAATCTGATCCGATTCGGATTAAATCAAATTAATTAATTCGAATTCGAAATCCGATCCGACGGCCAGTTTACGTATAGGCCAAAATCAATCCGAATTCAAACTAAACTTCAATCTATAGTACGTGATAGTATTAATTTCGATAAATTCAATTTTTTATATAAAAAATAATAAAATAGATATAATAATTAAATTAGAAACAATTATTTATTTAGATTGGCCACTTCGGATCGAGTTTTCGTCGAACCGTCGGAAATCCGATCCGATCTTGGCGGATCGAACCGGTTCGACTCGCCAAGCGGTCGGGTCCGGATCGAATTCGGATCGAACCCGGATATCCGTCAAGTCTTCTATATATGGAATAAATCTATATATTTTAATTTTATAGTTTTATATAATAGGTAATGTAATTAGTTAATGTAAATAATCCAACTAGAATCTTTCTAGCTAGCGTGGTTAATTAATTAGAATTTTTTTAAATTATTCGTATAACTTTTATACTAAAATTATACTTTTATACTAAAACTTGGCGCTAAGATTCAATTTTGGCGGATCGGGTCGGATTAGCCAATCCGAGTTCGAAATCCGACCCGACGGCCAATCTATATTAATTATAAGATAAAACTATTATAATATCTTATATATACGAATAATTTTCGATTTTTAAAATTTTTATTTTTTATATTTTTAATATTAGAAATATTCAATCGATTAGATTACGTAATTACTTATAACTTTTTGTTTTTATCGAATATTATTTTAAATTATCGAAAAAATAAAATTTAAATTAAATATAATTCAATTTATATATTTAAATCGATACGAACTACTATATAATTTCTTTAAATTTCTTTAAATTTTTTATTTATCAATCGACTTTTTCGTCGATAGTAGAAAAAATTCGAAAGTTTATTGATTTTCGAAAAATTAAAAATTTCGATCTATTACTTTTTAATTTAACTTTTAATTTCGTAAAAATTAAATTCGTTAAAATTAGATTTTCAGAAAGTTTAATTTTATTTACTAGAATATTCAAATTATAATAATTTATAACGTTGTTTACATATTAATATTCTTATTAATAGTAAATATAAAACGATTTAATTTTCAAAAAAGATATTTTAAATAATAATAAAAGTTATTGATTTGGTTTATATATTTAAATATTAATATTCAAAGTTTTAAACTAATTTTTTACAGTTATTTAATATAAATATTTCGAAAAATTTATATTCTATTATATTATACCAAATGCTATTAACGATATAAATAAATATCTATATTTTTTAATACTATTTTCTATTCGAAATTCTATAGAAATCTTTATTTCAAAACTATATATAATAAATTTAAAGTAAAAAAAAAACGACGATAAAAAACTATTTTTATTAAAAGCGATTAGTTTTTAATAATCGAATCTAAATTTATATTAAAATAGATTCGTAATAGATAAAAGAAATTTTTATATAAATTTTCTATTATTGTATTTTTATATTTCATTTTACTTTATTTTTATACTTTTTATTTTATTATAAAATTATATTTTTTCGAAGTATATCGTATTCTATTACCGATATATCTATAAATATATAATCTTAAATTTTCAATAAAACGTTCGATTTTATATTTACGATATATCAAATTGATCGAAGATATTTTAACGAATTTTTAATAATAATTGAAATTCTAGTAATAGATAAATGCAATTCGGAACGGATTGAATCGGATCGAATCATTATTAAAAATATCGACTTCGTTTAAAATTAATTGAACAAATCTGAATTGATAAGCGGATCTGATTCTATATTCTATCTAGCGCGTTATAAAAGCGTTTATAAACAAGTCTTTTGTTTATAAACGTCTACGAGTAAAATTTTGGCTTATAAACGTTTATAAGCGCCTTGAACGAGTTTTAAAATTTTTAAAAAAATCTTTTAAAAACTCTAAATTCTTCTATCTAATAGAGCTACTAGTATTCTTTAAAATATCGATACTAGTAAACTTTTAGCGTAGATTTTAAAAGTTTTATTTATAGAACGCTAGCGTTACTAGTTTCTAAACTAGAGGTTTCCCGTTATTAAACGAGAACGAACGGGCACTAAATTTTAAAAAATTTAATTTTTAAATTCTAAATATAGATAAAATAGACGTTTTTAGAATATATCTAAATTTTTCCGTTTACTAAATAGGATAATCTTATTTAAACCGATTTAAACCGGCTTAATCGACTCTGAACGTTTTTTTTTTTCATTTTAAAATACTATAAGCGGGTTGTATATTTACTGATGATTCTAAAAATATTAATTCGATTCGAACCGAATTAAAATATTTTCGGGTTAGATTATAAACAGATTAAAATATAAATTGGTTTTCGCGGATAATTATTTAAAATATAAATTTATTAATTATCGCGATTGTATAGACGCTAAACTAGTTGATATAAATTTTTTTTATATTTTAAATTTAATAAAAGCTAGAAATTCTAATTACGTTAGTTCAACGTCTATATTAGATTTTCTAGTATTTATTTTTTAAATTAATCTAATCTGAATCGAAATAAATCAAATCGATATCTATTTAACTCGATTCGGTCTCGATCCGAATCTATTCGAATCGGATTCGGATCGGAAATTTCTATATTCTATTTCGAAAAATATAAATAAATGATATCGTAATAGATCGACGGCGGCATCGATTTATTTAATTATTTAATACGAAGTAATTTTCGTTTATAAATTCGTTTAAAATTTGTGTTCGTAGATAAATAAAATCTTTAAAATTTCGTAACGATATAATTTAAATGATAGAAAAATATATTATATTACTTTTAAAACTTGAATATATAATAATAAATACTAGAATTAATAATTAAAAATTTATATATTTATTAATTCTGATTATTAAAAAATTTAATTAACTAAATAAAATAAAATGTAATAAATTTATCTATTTAAAATAACGAAAATAAAAGATAATATTATCGTTCGACTAATAGTTATAAAAGAGAAATAGTAATTAAAAAAAATATAATAAAATTAAATTGGTCGTCGGATCGAATTTCGAATCCGGATTAAAAAAATCGATCCGATTTAAATCAGTTCCGGCTTTTCTAGATATTAAATTAAATCGAATCGGATTATTTTAAAATTCGATTTAATTTAATTCTAGACCGAATCCGGAAACCCAGATTTAATTTACTAAAATCGTTAATATCTTTTTTTCTATATTATAAAATCTATTTTTTTTTAATTAATAATATAGTAATATATTAAAGTAAAATATTTATTTATATTAGATTGATTATTTCGATACGGGTTTCTATCGATATTTCGGAAACCCGATCCGAATTTTAATAAATCGATTCGACCGGACCTATTAAACGTTTCGAGTCGGTTTCTAATATCAGAATTAAAAATTAAATTAGATTATAAAATAGAAACTTTAGGATATTCGATACCGATAATTAAGTAATCTACGTCTACTATCGAGATTTCTTTATATAAATTAATATTTCTTTTATTTTTCTAATTACCTCCGAAGTCGATATAACCTTTTAATAGATTGTTCTATATATTCGATAATTATAATAATAAAAAACTATATCGAATTAATTTTCTATATACTATTAAATAAAAGAAAAATATATATTTATTTCCGGTAGCTCTATTATAGTTTCTACTAACTTTATTATTTATCGCTTTATTATAATTTCCGGTAATTTTTCTATATATAATTTTAAAAGCGCTAAAAATATCTGGACTTTAATTTTTAAAAATTAAAATTACCGGTACTCCGATTTTTTAAATAGTTCCTTTACTAAATAGTCTAATATTTTTTAATATCTTTAATTCTATCTATAAATTTCTATAAACCTTTTTTTTTTGTAATATTAAAATAGATTATTTTTTCGGCGCTATCTCTTCTATCTATTATAAAATAAAAAGATAGCCTAAAATAAAAATATATAATAAAACTTGATCGGTTATATAAATATAAATATCTAAAAACTAAAATATATAATCTATATTATAGTAAATAATATCTCTAGTATTATAGGTTCTATAAAATAATTTAAATGAATTTATTAACTATAAATTTATTTTTGGATATATATATTATATATAAATTCTATAAAGATCTAATATCTATAATTATAGTTTATTTTTATTAAATTCTATCTTTTTTATATTTTTTTATTAGAAGATTTTTCTAATTATATATTTTAATAAGTTCCTATATATTTTTAAAATCTTTTTATAGATATTAGAAATTATATTTTTTTAATTAATTAATTTATTTAATTAGATATTTAGCTTTTAATTTTATATCTTTTTTAAATTTTATAAATCTTTTATTTAAAATAATTTTTTCTTCCTATTTCTCTTTATTATTAATAAAGTCCGGTAATAGATATTTTAGTAATTCGCTATTCTAACGGTAATAGAATTTTTTTAATAAAGATATATAAAAAGTATTATAGATTTTTAATCTAATTAAAAAAACTAACCGGTAAATCTAAAAATCTATATTTTTTATAATCCGATATAGTTTTATAAATTTAGAAGTAATTTTTTTCGATTATTTAAATTTTAAGTTTTTTATAGATAATAATATTAAATTACTAACTTTATATTCTATCGATTAATATTTTTTTTATAGTATTTAGCTTGGTTTATCTAAATTTTATTCTAATTTATATATATATACGATTAATCATTCGGATTTTGATTTTAGTCTTTCACGATTCTAACGCTAGAGGCGCTAAATCGATCAGATTACGCAATTATTTGGTACTCAAGTATTTTACCGAAAACTCGAATTAAAGATTCCCGAAGGAGCTAGATTTGGACTAAAATCCAGAGGGAAACCGTGATTTATTTAACTTTAATTAACTTAATTTCCTTCGATCGATCGGGCTAGGCCGAGACGATCTACTGTCTAGTTTTTCTGTATTTTAAACTCTATAAAAATCGACTTAATCGATAGAAAAAACTTAAATATTAGGTTAGTTTCCGAGGGATTCGAACCCCCGACCCGCTGGATTAACTCCGCTAACTCCGAGATAGAACGCGGATCCGTTAGGCCTCCAAGTTATACAGCGTTACCACTGCGCCACCAGGCCATTCTAATTTATATATATCGATTTATATATATTTTATAAATTTATAACTTTTTTTTTACTACTAATACCTTTATATTTACTGTTTTCTTTTCTACGGCGTTATTTTTAATACCTTCGAATATTATATCTAGATTATAGTCTATAAACGTTTTAAAAAGGAATATTTTTATAATATTATATTTACTATTATTATAGACGAATTTAGCTAAAAATAGAAATTTAATTTAGTTTTTCTATTTTTTATAAATATATACTTTTAGATAATATTCTAGTAATTAATTCTATCGTTTAATCTATCTATTAATTTAAAGATAGAATATAATATTTAAATAATATTTAACTTTTAGATAATAATAGACCTCCGACTAGAATTTGCTTATAAATAGCGAGTTTTTATTACTAATAATCCTATTAGAAATAAATTTTTTATATTAAAAATTATTAATAATAGATTCTATAAAATTATTTTTTCAATTGTTTTATAATAAAAGATATACCTCGCTATTTTAGTAAATCGATCGACGGCTATAAATACTAAGTCTACTACGTTTTAAAAGTATCGAATAGATAGTAATCTAGTAATAAAATCTATAACTATTTCTTTCTATAGTTATATAAAATATAGAAAATTCTAAAACTTTCTATATAGTTTATATTTATAGACATTAATTTATTAATAGATATTATATATTTCTATATACTTTCTAATATATTTAAATAGTTTCGGCTAGCTATAGCTATAATAAATAAGCGATAATATTCGCTAATATCTAAAATATCCAGCTATAAAATTATTATAGTATTTTACTAGAAATTTTATATATATTACCTCGTCTTTAGATATATATAAGGACTTTTTATAAAAGAAAAAACTAGTCCCTGCTTCTATATTCTATAGCCCGGATTTTTTCTTTAATTTATACTAGATAATCTATAAACGCTTTTAAATATCGGTATTCCGACTTTAAAACTAGATAAATATATCGCGTATACTAGAAATTATTTTACTATAAACCGTTTTATTAATAGTAGCTTTCTATACTATTTAATATAAAATATCTAGACTATAGTATATATTCCTAGTAATAGGATTTATTCTATTATTATATCTTTTATCGGAAATAGTTATTATTAACCTATTACTACTATATTAGCGGCCTGTTATACTCGGAAGTAATTTCGATATATAAAATATATCGCGTCTTTTACTTAATAGTAGAAAATTAATTCTATTATTTTTAGAGTTTTTAGATTTTATAGAAGGTTTTCTAGGCCTTCTAGTTATATATTTATATAAAATATAATTAACTCGAACTCTTTATATAATAAACGGTTCGCTAATAGATTTATAGCTAGTAAAATTTAATTTCTACTAAAGTATAGGTAATATTATCTAGATTTAAAAAATAATATCTTTATAATCCGGCTTTTTAAAAGGCGGATTAACTAGATTAGTCTTTTCTAGATAATAGAAGATATTAAAATCTATAGTAGCTAATTTAATAATCTAGTAATATTATCGAATATTAAATTCTTTAATTTTTATAAAATTTTAAAAGTTATTATAATCTATCTAGACTTTTACTATATATTTTATATCTTTAAAATAATATTTCTATTATTTAAAAACTTTAATAATAGCGAAAAGCTCGGTATTATATATTTTATAGTAATATTCGGTAGGAATTATATTTTTTAACTAGAATATAACTAGGCGCTAGCAGTTATTTTTACTAGATTAAAATATAATTCTAGCTAATCCGATTTTAAAAATATTAATTTCGATATAGATTTTTTTTTCTAGATTAAAGTACTATAATATTCTAGTAGTATCGAAAGTATATTTTAATTTTTTAAAAGCCTTTTAAATTTTAATAATCTAGCGAAGCGGTTCCGACTTCTTTCTAGTTATATTCCCTACGAGTAAATTTATTAGAAATACTATAATCCGAAAATACTAGTAAATAAAACGCCGATAGAAATTAATAAAATCTAAAAAAATCTATACTTTCCGGTAAATCTTTAAAACTAGCTATTTTTAAATAGTTTTTATTTATTTCGGATCTATCGATATACCTTCTATAGATATAATAAAATCTAAAAATATTATACTTTCGATATTAAAAGTATATTTTTTTAAAATTAAGATATAATTATATATTATAAAACTTTTAAACGATTTATCTAATATATTTCTAATATTTTTTTTCCAAATTAAAAAAGATTAGAATATTATCTAAATAGACTATATAGTAAATATTAATTAATTTTTCTAAAACCTGATTAATATAGATTTAAAAAATCGTAGATATATTAGTAAAACCGAAAGGTATTATAAAATATTTAAAATATCTATATTTTATATAAAATATAATCTTCTATTTATTACTTTTTTTAATTCTAATTCGATAGTAGATATTTTTAATATTATATTTAAAAAAGTACTTTATTTTAGATAATCGATCTAGGATTTTAGAAAAAAAAGATAAAGGATAACGGTTTTTAATTATTACTTTATTAAAGCCTCTATAGTCGATATATATACGAAAACTACTATTTTTTTTCGATATAAAAAGAATTAGAATTTTTATAAAAGATATTAAATAATAGATTTAGCTTTATTTTAAAGTATTATCTAGATAATCCCGTAGCTTATCGAGTTCGCGTTTAGATAAACTATAAATTAGACTATATAATAGATTTCTTCTATTTAAATCGATTATATAATTAGTATTTTTAAACGATAGTAAAAAATCTATTAGATATATATTATAAGCTTCGATTTTTTTATATATAGATTCCGGAATTAATAGTTTAAATTGCTATATATTTTCGTCGATTTTATTTTTATCGGCGCTATTAGCTTTTATTTATATAATAATATTATTATTAGATTTTTTATATATAATAGTATCGATATTAGATTTTATATATATAGCGATAATCGATATTATATATACTAATTTATACTTTTCAGCCTATAATATATAAAGAAAAACTACCGATAAGTTAATATTAAAATAGATTAACTATTTTATTTCTATTTAGTTATTTTATATCGTTTTATTATAGATAGAAAATCGCTATTATTTTAATTCTAGATTTATAACTATATATATTTAATATAAAGCTAATATATCTAGAAAAATACTATATTTATTAGTTATATCTAGAATATAGAATCGCGATATATATATTTTTCAGTAATTTTAACTATTTATTATTATCTAATTTAAAATATATATTCTATAATAGATAGCGTGCTAATTTCTAATTTATTAAAAATAAAATTTTTCGGCTTTTTAAATAGAATCTAAATTATATTAAATAATAAAAGAATAAAAAATAATATTAATTTAGGAATCTAGGTCTAGAAATATTTTAGTTCTACTATACTTTTTTATTAGTAATCTAATAAATACTCTAGTTAGGAGACTATTTTTTACTTTACTTTATTTATTTTAGGCTATTATTAAAGCTATAACTAGCCTTTTTAGTTTTTTAACTAGTTAGTATTACTAGAATTACCTTTTATTATATTAATAGTAGGCTTTTTAATAAATCTATTACTATTACTACGAAAGTTATTAGATTTCTAATTATTTTAGTTTTAGTTTTAATTTTAAAAGTAATTTTTAGACTAATAATCTATAGTACTATAAATAAAATATATACTAGATTTATTATTCTATTTATACTTTCTAGAATTATTATTACTAATATTAGGAATATCTTTTCTACCGATACTATTTCGACTATTCCGCGATCGGTTTTTCCGGTTCCGGTTTTCGAATTTTTAAAAATTTCCTTTACTATACGGAAGTAGATAAGGTCTATTAATAAAAAAGTTCTACTATTAATCCGGTATCGCCTTATCTATATTTTTCTATCGGATAGTCTAAACTATCTATTTATTCTAGTTAAAATCTTTTAATTTCGCGTTCTAAATATATAATACGCTATAATTCCGGACGAATTTTAAAAAGGAAAAAGATTAAATACTATTTATCTAATAAAGAAAGTAGTTAGATTTCTAATAATATAAAGAAATTATAGAATTTTAGAATATTCTAGTTTTTATTCTAGAGTATATAAAGATATTTTATCGCGGAATTTAATAAATAAAATTTAGGATCGATAGTAAAATTTAAAAAAAAAGTCTATAAACTTATTCTATAATATATTATTAAAGATATTTTTATTAATAAAAGATTTTTTTTCTCGAGCTAATAGTTTAACTTCTAATATTTAATAAAGTTCTAGGTTTATCGAATTTAATCTATATAGATAGATAAGATATTAGATTTATAGAATTAATTCCTATAGAATTCGATCTATTTATAGTATTTTTTAAAAATTATCTTATCGCTGTACTTTTTAGGCTTTTTAATTTTAAATTTTAATAAAGTTTACGGCGTTCGCGAAGGCCTAATAGCTAGTCTAAAAAAAAGTTAATTATTATCTAAAATATAATTCGGATCTATTCTATAGTATATTTTTAAAAAAGTCCTTTTTTTTACTACTATTTAAGTCTTTAAAGTTTAAAGTTTTTTATTATTATCGGAATTATTATTATTATTTCTATTATTATTCGAATTATTACTACTATTAGATAGCTAACTAGAATTAGAATCTCTAGAAATAAAAGTTTTTGAAAAAGTATTTCTATTAGATAATAACTAACTATTAGATAGTTACTATTAATAGATTTAGCCGTCGGAAATAATATAGTCTACTAATATACTAATATTAAAAAAACTATAAAATTTTAATTAAATTCTTTAAATTATAGAAAATAAACTAGAGTTTTTTTAATCGGGCGTCTTTAGTATAAACGGGTTATATTTATTAGATTAATCTATAATATCTACTATCCGCGGTTTAATAACTTTAGTACTAGTTTAAAATAGTTCTACCTAAAGTATTTTACTATAGCTATAATTACTATAAGTATTATATATTAATATTAATATAGTTATACTATAAATAATATATAATAAACTAAAAATATTTAAATTAATAAATTAAAATTATAAAATCAGTATATTTTAAAAATAGTATACGATTATAGATTAGACGAAAGATTTATTATAGAACTAAAGTATATTCTAGAAGAACTAGAGTATAGTCTAGTAATAAGAAAAAAGAAAAAAGCGGAGAAGGATCGAAATCCGATATACTAGCGACGCTCTAGTAACTAGGCGGCGAACCTCGTTTCTAAACGTCCTAATTATATTTCCAGAGCCTATATAACGCGTCTGGCGTTTCACAAGTTAATTAATTATTCGAAAGTTATATTAATTATTTAAAAGTTATCTTTAATTATATATTGTAAAAATTTTCTTTTATATATATCTAGATTTTCTAGATTAATTCTATTATTTTTTAATCTAAAAACCTATACTATTTTCTTTTATACTACTATTTACTAAATTTTAATAATATAGATTTAAATTTTCAAAATCCAGATCAATTTATACTATTCCGGCGAAAACCGGAACTAATATTAGATTTTCGATCTAAAAATATAATTAGTACTTTATCGAATCTATTGCCGGAAGATATAAAACGTCTAAAATCTATTAAACGCGTAGAAATAAAAGATATAATAGCTTTTAGTATCGCTTTTTCTAAAATCTATTATAATAATTTATATAAAGCCAGATTTTTTAAACCAGGTAATAAGATTTTTCTAAAACTTTATTACAGATATACGCTGCCAGATGTTACTAATTAAAAACTCTCGTATTAATAAACTAGTCCGTTTAAAGTAATTTATAAAATCGGGTATTTCGTATACGAATTAAAATTTTCTACTACTATAAAAATCCATTCTATTATTTCTATAATCTAATTAGAATCAGCGTTAACTAATAATAATCTTTTTAATCGGCTTCCGGTTAATAATAAGCTTCCTACCGTCGAAATAGAATTTCTAGAAGAAAATCCTAACTAGTTCGAAATAGAGCGAATTATAGATCGATAAAAGATATACTAGCGCTTCTAGTATCTGATTGAATAGAAAAACTATAGGCCGTAATATAATAACTAGTATAGATTATAAAATTCAACGTATTATATAAACTTTATTAACGAATATAACGAACGTTTCTTTTTTTATCTAGATTTCGTTATTAATTATAGTAACCGGAACTTTAAATATTCGTATCGCTAGCAAACCTTCTATACCGTTCCGGACTAAAATTAAAGCGTTTATAAATTATTATACCTCGTCGGCGTTTTATATATTCGATCTAATATAATTATATTTCTTTTTATATTCGGTAAAGTACTACTACTATCTATTAGATTTTAACTCGAAGATTTTATTACTAGGCGCTATAATATAGTAGTAGTACGTACCGCCTCTATTTAAACGATAAAGAAATTAGCTCGGCCGTTTTATTAGCTGTTTTTTATCGTTTAAAGGCTCTAGTATAGCTCGAGTTCGATTTCTAGTAGTACTATCTTCTTTTTAACCTTTTAACGCCTTTATTTTTAATATTTTTAAAGTTTTTAAACGTTTAATACGAGCGTATTAAAAGTAATCCTATTTTTTCGTTTTATAGTATTTATTATAAGCTATTTAAACTATCTAAAATTTTTATAGAATTTAGTAGATATAGAAGTACTAGCAGATAATACCGGCTGACTAATACGCTGATTAAATCTCGTTAATCGCGGTTTATTAGTTTTATAAAATTCGTTGCCTAATTAGATCTAGCGTTCAGCCTTGTTCGTTTATATATAGATAAACTTTCTACCTATATAGAAATATCAAACTATTGTTATCATTTTAAATCGATTTATATCGAATTCTAATTAAGTGAATATTATTTCTATCTAATAATAAAGAATCTATTATTGTAATTTTAAATAATTTAAAACTACTAAAATACTAAAATTTCTATAAAACTAGTCGAAATTTATTTAAAAAATTTAACTATAGTAATAGTACGACTAATATAGCTATCGAATTTCTATATAAAAAAAAAGATAAAAATATTAATAATAATATTAAAATTAATAATAAAAACAAGATAGTAAAAAGATATTCTATTAAATATAATAATTTTAAAAAATAAAAACAATAAAAATTGGATAAAAATATTAATTTCAATTAGAAAAAAAAAAAAAAATAAAAATAAAAATAAAAATTAAAAAAAAAAAATATAAATAAATTTATTAAATTATCTAATTAGTTATCTATATCTAGAAATAATTTATATAAATATATATTTTACTTCGATATATTAATATATTACTTATAAATAAATAGATTCTATAATATAGAAAAAGATATTTTAGCGATTTTAATAAATTAAATCCGAGTTTCTAGATTTAATCCGATATCGAATCGGATTAAACTTTAAAATAATTCGATTCGATTCGATTCGATATCTAAAAAAGTCGAAACTAATTTAAATCGAATCGGTTTTTTTAATCCGGATTCGAAATCCGATCCAATAATTAATTTATTAATAAAATTATAATATATTATTTTTTGATATCAGTTTTTATTTTTTTATACGGCGGGTTTTAGATTATAATAAATTAATAGAATTTCTATAATATTTAGTAAAATATTTTTTAAATTCGATCCGATATTTATTTTTATATTTTAAAAAATTTTCTATTTTTTCGTCGTTATTTTCTTTATTTTAATTTCGATAAAATCTATATTTTACTATAGATTCTAAAATATTTATAAAATTATAAATTATTTTATTTTCATTTTTAATAGGAAAATAGTATTTCGTAAACTTTATATTAAAATTATTATAAACTATCAGTATTATTCCTTTATTAACGTGGTTCGATAATCGAACTAATATTCTATTTTTAAAAAATAATCGAAAATAGTATTATAAAATCGGAATATTGAATAAATTTTCTTTTGTAAAACTTTTATCCGAGATTATAATTGAATCATTATATATATACGTTTTATTACCGTAGTTTTTATACGGCAATAATATTTATTGCTTATATAGTAAAGAATTTTCGAAGTCAAAAGTTAAATAAAGTTTGCAGCGTAGTTAATCGTTTTTATTCTATTATATCTTCTATTTAATTACTATTCCTCTTCTATAATTTCCTTATACTACTTCGAAATATATATAATTATAAACTATTAATTTAGCTTCTAAGATTATCTGCTAGGCGATAATACTATTTTTTTATCCTCGTTACTTCGTTTTTATCTACGGTTATACCCGAATCCAGACGGCCTGCTAATCTATCTAGATATTCGACGACTGTTAGCTTAACTGCCAGCTTGGATTCCTGCTCGAATTTTAATAGGATAAAGGCTTCTATTAGAAGTCTAATACGGTCGTTAAAATTATACGGTTCCGACGGATTCGAAATATAAAATTTTAATATCGTATTTAAAACTATCGGATTCTAGAATTCGAAGTTTATTATAGTAGACGGACTAGCGAGAACTCGGTTAACGTAATCGAATAGTTCGAATTCGGCGGTTTTAAATTCTATTTTTTTAAATTAGAAAGATATAATCGTGGTTTATTAGTGGAAATTCTATATATATTAGCCTGCAGCCTAAACTGTTACGAAAGATACGTACGTCAGATACGATAGTAGATACTAGTAAAAGAAAATAAAAAAAAAACGACTATAAAGTATATATATATGAGAAAAATCTACGACTATTTTAAATAAACTATAGAAATCTATATCACGAACGTATTACGGAATAGATTCGAGTTAATTTTATATAATTTTTTAGTTTAAATTAATTAAATTAGAATATTAATTTTTATATCCTAAATCTAACGCTAGCGTACTAATATTAAAGTGAATTATTTACGGAACCGACGGTTGATCAGATATTAAAAAAACAAATAAAACAATTGACTAAATTCTAATATCTATAGTTTCCAAAATTAATAAAATAATTTTATAAAACGGCCGTAATATACTATCTATAAAGAAAAAGAATTACTATTTTATTATATTAAAAGTAATCTTTAGATTTTACGGACTTATTTCTATAAATTAATAAATAAAATAATATAATTAATATATTCGATAAACTATAAAATATATCCAATTCTATTAAATATCAATATTTCAAATTATATTTCTAGATTAGAAACTAAAATCGACTCTTTTCTAAATTTTTTTAAAGCGAAGTTTACGTTAAAAAAATAGAAATATAGATAATATTAGTACGGGTTTAAAATAAATATTAGTTTTAATATTTTTAAATTTATATTATCTACGTATATTATTTCATTTCCAATACTAGATAAACTAGTACTAATATTTCTAATTTGTTTCTATTTAATTTTTAGATAAAATCGTCACTAATTATTTATAATCTAATAATTTCAATAAATTTTTAAATTATAAAATTAATTATATGAATTAGATAAAGTTAAAAGTTTTAGATTCGATTTTATCAACTATCGAGCCGAGTAAAAGCTTTTTTAAAAAAAATTTTAACGAATTATTAGAACTGGAACTATTAGTAATAATATTTAAAAGCTTCTATTTAAATCAGAAAAATTTCAAAAATTTTAATAGTTTCTAATATTATAAACGGCTAAAATAATTAGTAAAAACAATATAAATATGATTAAACGTTTCTAAAATTAATATTAAATATTGATTTAATTGTTATAGGGCACCCTGAAGGTCCTGGTATCTCCAAGGGGTTGGATTTATTAGTATATCTATAAACGGAGGTACAACGGGTAATTACTTCAAGTTAATATAAAAACAAGTCAGTTTGATTGCTAGAGCAGTATATAGCGATAACTAATAAATTAAATACAAGCTATAAAGGCGTCGAGTTCAGAATCTATATAGATAATAAGATCCTTCTTTTTTTAGGTATCTTACTCGCTAAGATAACTAAGATAATTCTCCTTAGGTACCTTATTTACTAAGACAACTAAAATAACCTTCCTTAGGTACTTTATTTACTAAGATAACTAAAATAACCTTCTTTAGGTATCTTACTTACTAAAATAACTAAAATAATAATACCAAGTCCTTCCTACCTGTCTAGGCGTAATAAGGAGTTCCAGTGCTGTACTGAGTACTACTACGTTCCCGAAGTCACGCCGCGCGTGTTTATAACATTAATATACGAATATTTCTAAATATATAATTATATATAAATTTATTTAAATATTTAATATATATATATATATTCTAAAGTTTTTAAATTAGATTTAATTTATTTGTAAATAATTTTATAATCGTTTAAAACTATTTTCGTAAATCGTATACGGCCGACGAATTTTATATCTAAACGAAGTATTTATACTAATTTGTTAAAACGATAGTATTTCTAAAATAGTATACGATTGTAGACCAAACGAAAAATATATTATAGAATTTATTTATATTTTAGAAAAACTGAAATATAATCTAATTAGATTGGTTATTTCGATACGAATTTCCGTTAATATCTAAAAACCGATCCGATTTTTTAGTAAATCGGTTTAAACCGATTTACTAAATAGTCGATTCCGGATTAAATTCGGGAACCCGGTAGAAATCCGCTAAACTTTTTTTAATAATTAAATATTAATTAAACAATAATATAATTTATTAATTATCTATAAAAGTAATATATTTAGATAATATATTTAATTTAACTAGAATTCTTCTAGCTAGTATAGTTAATTAATTAAAAAATTTTTGAATTATTCGTATAACTTTTATACTAAAATTATTTTTTTATATTACGTCTACGATTCCACAGAAATACGCTGGAAGATTAGCCAGACAAACGAGCCTAATTATCTATAGCCGTCTATTGCCGCTATAGCCGATTTCTATAACTAGGTCCTTTAGCGGGCAGCTATCTGTCGGTACTATTAGCTACTTTTATTATATATATCGTTCTTTTATTTTAATTAGATAGTTTCTTTTATTAGTTATTAATATAATTATTAAATATATTTCTACTATTTTCTATTAATTATCTTTATAATATAGACGCCTTATAATATCGTAACCGTATCTTCGCGGCTGCGCGGGATTAGTTACGATAATCTATATTAGAATTCCTTTACTATTTAATAGTTCGAACTACGTCTACGGTTGTAGCTAGATTTAATTATAATATTCTTTAATATATAGAAATATTATATTTTAATAATTTATTATATTAGTTTCGTTACTCCGCTCTATGGAATAGAACGATACTATTAAAATAGCTACGTTAAATATCTATAAAGAAGATAAAATCTTTAAAACCTTAGTTTATATAAATAAATATCTACTTTATATTATATATAAATCAATTTCCGAATAAAATAGTTAATATTCTATTTATAATAACCTATTTAGAGAAAATAGCTTTTAATTAAATCTAGCTCTATATAAAAGACTATTTTAATAACCCCGAAAAATAAAAAGAAAAAAAAATATTTTAGATATTTTAGTATTTCGGTAATCTAATTATAACTATTAAGAAAACTTTCGGAAGTAATAATAAAAATAGAATAATAATAAAGAGACTAATAGTTTTAAAATAGTAGAAATCGATAGCTATTTATACTATTTAGTTTAAAATATTAATTTATAAAATAGACTAGAAGAATTTAGTTTTAAAAGCCTATTTTTTTTAAAGAATTTAATAGTAGAATTAAGGAAACTATAGTAGTAATTAAAGAATTCGATTTATTAGTAAATCTAATCGAGCTAGTAATAAAAATTAATACAAGATAGTATAAATAATATATCGATAAATAGACGTTTAATAAAATAGAACCCGTTAAAAGATAGTCTAAAAAAAATCTAATAGAGTTTAATACTACTAAAATTAAAAAATTATAAACTAAAGTTTATTATTTATATAGAAAGATAAGATATTTTAAAAAAAAAAAATTTAAATAAAAAAGTAATAGAAATAACTAAATACTAGTTTAAAGTAATAAAGAAATTATCTAGAAAAAAAGTTAGAAAATATATAACTTAAAGTTAGATAGCCTGCTATAATAATAAATATTTTATTTATCTATCGGATAAAAAAGAATTAGATTAATATTCTATAGAATTAAAAAAAGTAATAAAAAAATAGACGTTAGAATTTAAACTATATAAAATAGAGAAACCTTTTATAGTAGCTTTTAAAATTAAAATCGGAAGTTATAAAACGATAGCTTTTATTAATAGAAAATAGAAAAATAAAATTATAAAAGAATTATACGACTAGATTAAAGGTTATATTTAAAAATATCTCTAGTAAAATAATAGGATTATAAATATCGAAGTTAAAATTAAAAATAGATTTATCGGAATATCTAATTATACGATAATCGATAATTCTAGATAGTATATAGTTTTAGAAAATAAATAAAAAGAATCGATTTCGGGGATATCGATATAAGAAAATATAGTTAGAAAAAGAATAAAACTATAAATAATATATTTTTTCGCGTATAAAAACCTTTTATATACCGAATTAGATATAAGGTTAAATATAGATTATAAATAAATTAAGGGAAATAATATCCTTTTTAAATAGAAAAGAAAAATCTGGAAGATAAAAATTTAGAAAAAATACTATTATCTACTAATATAATTAGCTTTTAAATATAATAAAATATAAGAGATAATCTAAAAACTATAGAAGGAAGATATTAAAAAAATCTATAGAAATATTATTAAAGAAATAGAAAGAATTAAATATAACCTAATATTCGAGCTAAACGAATATCTAGAAAATAGAATACCGGATACTATACTAAATATATAACTAAAAGATAAATAGTTTCTAACTTTATTTTTATAGAATAAAATAGTCGCTAAAAAATAAAAATTAACGGAAATATTAGAAGATTTAGACGTAATTTTTAATATTAATATATAATTCTAAAGAAATAAAAAACGGTATAGAAAAATCTTTAACTAAATACTCTTTTATATTTTTATTAAATCCAAAGGCTAAAAAAAATTAAATTCCTTTAGAAATTAATCTAAATTAATCGAATTAAAAATCGGAATAGATTTAATAGATACCTTTTATACGGCTAGTATAAAATCTATAGAAAAGAAGAATATAATTAAATTATCGAATTTATTAAAACGAGAAAATATACGCTATTTCTAAATAATAAAATTACTTTTTCGTTTATTTAAAGCGCGATAATAAATAATAAAATACTTTTATTTTCCGAAAAATCGGCGGAAATCCGATTCCTAAATAAAGTATTTATTACGAATTTCCTTTTTAGAATCTAAAAAGAATTCGATATAATATCGCGCTTTAATATATTTATTAAAAATATTTCTAATATTAAATCGAAGTTTATTTTTTTTATTTTCGAAACGTTTTTCTACGGATATTAATAGCTAGAAAAGTTATAATAATTAGATTAATATATAAATAGTATTAGAAATTAAAAGATCGTAAAATTTCTAAATATAAATATACTTGCTATAAATCTTATTATCTATTTCGATTTTATATTTTTTTAAAAGATTACGAGTATAAAGGTTATAAAAAAAGGTATAATAATATTTTTCGACTAAATTCGATAAAAAGATTTTAATCGATTACTTTTTCGAAAACGTATAATAATAATATTAATGAAAAAAAGAACGAAAGGAAAAGAAAAAATTAAACTTTAAAAATTCTATATATAGAAAAACTAGATAAAAAGCGATATAGAAAAAACTATATTATATCTATAATTCTATAGAAATATACTAGAAAATTAGTTAGATAAACGAACCTAATTATTTATAGCCGCCTATAGCCGCTATAGCCGATTTCTATAACTGGATTTTTTAGCGGGCGGCTATCTATCGGTATTATCGGCTATTTTTACTATATATATCGTTTCTTTATTTCTATTAAATAGTTTTACTCGTTAGTAATTAATATAATTATTAAATATATTTCTACTATTTTCTATTAATAATTTCTATAACGTAGACGCTTTATAATATTATAATCGTACCTTCGCGGCTATACGGAAATAGTTATAATAGTTTATACTAGGACTTTTTTACTATTTAGTAGTTCGGACTACGCCTACGGCTATAGCTAGGCTCGAACGTAAAGTTTTTTAACGTATAGGGACGTTATATTTTTACCCGGAACTAAAACCCAGTCGGTTTAATACTTTAAAAAATCGAAACCGATTCGAATCGGATCGGTTCTTCGATTCCGGATTTAAAATCCGATCCGACGGCCAGTTTAAATCTAATAATAAAAAAAGAAAAAAAACGAGAAAGAATCGAGATTCGATACGCTAGCGACGTTCTAGCGACTAGACGACGAGTTTCGTTTCTACGCGTTTTAATTATATTTTCAAAATCTATATAATACGTCTGGCGTTTATATAATTATTTGAATCTTTTATTTTCGATAATCCGAACTAATAGATATAAATCTAATAAAATTTTATATAGATATTAATTTTATATAATTTAAACGAAAGTTATTTAATATTGATTTTTTTTCTATAATTAAAATATATTTTATATTATTTTATTTTATTAATATTAACCATTTACGGCGATAAATATTATTTCAATAATAGATTATAAATTACGTGATTTAGATTTTTAGTAAATTAAAATATTAAAATTTTTTTTTTTAATAGATATATTAGAAAAATTAGCGGCTATAAAATAGTCGAAAATTTTAAAACAATTTTATTTTATAATTTTATATAAATTTTCTATCGTTAAAACTATCTAATAGAATTTATATTACTATTTAAATTATTTATAATTTTCTATCTATTTCGATTAAAAAAAATTAATCAATTTTCTATATAACTTATCTATAATATTAATAGTTATAAAAGTACGAGATTACTAATATTCAAATTTTTTATAATAATTTAGATTTTATTAAATATATCTATTATTATTCGAAAATAATAGTATTTGATAGTTTATTTAAATTATATAAACTATATTTTTATTAATTTATTTCTATTTTCTAGATAATTAATTTTATTTAAATAATATTACGTTCGTATATCGGTTCGCCGTCTAGTTTATAGACTAGTTAAAATAGATTTGATTTAAAAAGAATTCGTTTTTTAAAATTTCGTTAGACGTATTTAGATTGGCCGTCGAATCGGATTTCGAATCCGGGTTCGTATTCCGGATTCAAACCGAATCGGTTCCGATTTTTCTAGATATTAAATCGAGTCGGTTCCGATTTTTTTAGATATCGAATTAATTCGGTTCCGAATCGAATTCGAATTTCCGAATTCGATCTATTGAAATCGCTAAAATCTAGTATAAAAGTATAATTCTAGTAAAAAAGTAATATTTATCTATTAAAAATTATTTTAATAAAAAAAATATATTATCTATATTTATTATCTATAGATAAAATTGATTAATTAATAATTTATAATATTAATTATTGTATTATACTATATATAGAAGATTTAATAGATCGGATCGGATTTCTATCGGTTTTTATTTTATAATTCGATTTAACTTTCGGTTCTAATTTTAGAAACCGACCTATATTATTTAGCGGGTCGGATTAAATCGACTCGCTAAAATTAAATCGGATTTCCGAAATATCGACGGGAACCCGTATTAAAGTAGCCAGTTTAATTATTTAATTCTATTTTCTTTTTTATATTTTTATTCTAACTATTAAAATTGATATTTCTAGTTAAATATTTATTATTTCTAAATTTAGTATTATTTTATATAGAAAAATACTTTTCTATTATCTAATGATTGTTTTTAATTTTAATAATATTATCGCTATTTTTATTTTTATTTTTATAAAGAAATTTAATATATATTTATTAGCAATAATTTCGCTATAACTAAACTTTTTAGTATATATTATCTATATTTTTAAAAGGTTTAGAATTCTAGTATATTAAAGCTTTTTAAAGTCGGTATAATGGATTATTTATTATTAAATAAAATTAATAATTAAAGCTATATATTTTATTTAAATTATTTTATTCGGATTATAAATAACGATATTAAATTTAAATATATAGTAGAAATATAAATTTATATATTAGATAACTCTATATATATTTAAAAAAAAAATTTTAATATATTTTTTCATTCTATTTCTATTTTATTTATTTAATAATCATCGTTTTTTCCGTAATTTTTATAAAAATTGAAATATATAAATCGTTTTTATATTATAATATTATATATAGATTGGAATTTAATATAGTATATAGTATTTCATTTTATTATTATAAATATTTTTTTAATTTTATAATCTATTTTTTAATTTCCAGTAGTTTATTTTAATATAGTCTTCGTTTCTATATCTATATTTTTCTAGAAATCTATTTTTTTTTAAATTTTTTAAAATATTTATATATTATAATATAATTCGTTCTCTAATTTTCATAAAATTTATATTTAGTATCGGACTATTTTTTACTCTATTTATATTTTATAACTAATTTAAATTTCGTAAATAGTAGTTTTAATTTAAATATAATAAATAGTATATAAAATAGTATAATAGAGTAGTCTAATTAGTAGCTATAGAAATATCGAATAACTCTATATATTATAGTAATAGAATACGTTAGAAGTTTATAGAAATATATAAATTCGTTTAAAATTTTGATTTTCTAGCCGTAATATAGCAAACGATTATTTAAATAACTTTATTTTATTTCTAGTCTTCTATTTTTCTACTAATTAACTTTTATATTAAAATATTGATATACTATATAATATATTGTATTTGATTTTATTTTATTATTAATTTATCGTTTTTTTGGATTATTATAGTATAAAATATAGTATATATAAATCTAAATAGAAGTAATATATTAAATGAATATAATTATTTATATAATATCGTTTAATCTATTTTAAATTACAAATTTACATTATTTTATAGAAATATAAATAAAATTCGAAAAAATAAAATCGGAAAAAATAAAATAAGAGGTAAAAAGAAATTTTATAATATTATAGTACTAGTAATATTCTGGAATAGATTTTTCTAAAGAGACTAGCTATTAAATAATCGAAAGAAATATAAATAAAAGCCTAGAACTATCGCTTTTCAAAAAATCTATAGATACCAGAAAAGTTTCGAATCTTTTATTTCTAAAATATTTTTCGCTAGATTATATTACGAAATTTCTATTAACGTCGCTATTATATATATAAATATAGAAATAGATAGAATAGAAAATATAGTATTAATAGTTTTATATAATGTAATTAAAAGATATATAATTACTTTTCTATTAAATAAATATATTATTTTATTATATTATTATATATATCCGATTATATTTATTTTTTATAAATTATAAACTAGCTATAATCTATACTAATTATATTACTATTTTGTAATAAAACGCCTAGTTTATTAAAAAAATTAATATAAAATCTGGAAATATATCCGGAAAAAAAATAATAGCTAGTTAATAATACGTTTTAAAAAATTTAAAGTTTTAAAATAAATATACGTCTATAGAACTATTTAGAAAAAGAAAATATTATTTATATAATATCGGTATATAAATTTATATTAAAAAAAGTATATTACTATTTTATATTATCTATAGTTAAATTCGTATTCGATTATTTAAAATAATTATAAACCGGATTAAATCGAATTTCTATTAGTTTCTATTTTATAATCCGATTCGATTTTTAATTTTAATATTAAAAATTGATTCGAATCGTTTAATAGATCGGATTAAATTAATTTACTAAAATTCGAATCGGATTTCCGAAATATCGACGGAAATCTATACCGAAATAGCCAATCTATATATACGCTAATATTATCTTTTAATCGTCTACTTTTTTATATTATCGAAAGATTTCTACTCTAGTATCTATTACCTTTATTAAAACTATTATTTAATACGAGAAATCTCCTATCTATTTACTATTTTAGAAACGCGTCTATATAGCGATTTCGCAGCTGTTTACTAAATTTAGCTTTTAATAATATTATTTAAAATTAAACCGGCTAATTAAAAAACTCGATCTAAAAATTTCAATTAAATTTTTATCGAATATAGTAAAAGCTAGCTATTTAACTGATTTTAAATTAAATTATATAAACGTTTTCGCCAATTTTACTAGTTTCGCTAGCTCTATAGCCTTCGTTTTTTCTATTCTATCTTTTTTTATTCTATCGAAACCATTTCGTTAATAGCCTTTTACGTAGCTTTATTAGTTTACAGGCTAGCCGCTACCGTCGATTACGTTATATTTATAGAGAAAAAATTGAAAAAATATAGTATATAGTTATTAGATTAGAGTTATTATAGAAATATTGATCTATCTATTAGAAAAGTTTCGATATAACTACTACGGCTTTTATATAATATAATTATTTAAATTTTTAGAAATTATTAAAGATATATTTTAAAATAAAAGATATTTTTCGAAGTCGATAACTATTACGAATATTTATTAGCTAGATTTTTATTTTATTAACAGACGTTAATTTAAAATAATTAGCGTTATAGAACCAGTTCTATCGTTTATATCAGATTTTCTCTAAATAAATCTTTATAATATTTTTATTATTATTTTAATATTATTATGTTTACTATATAATTTTTGTTTTTTCGATTAAAATTTATATAATAATATAAAAATCTAAATAAATAGAATATTATTTAATATTCGTATTTCTATCAATTTATTCGATATTATCTTTTTATCAAAAATACGAAATATAAATATAATATTGAAATTAATAGAATAATAATTACAGTTATTGATATTTTATATTTGAATTTTCGTATTATATAAAGAAATTATTATTATAAAATTATTTATAAAAAAAATTCTTTTAAAATTTATTCGATTCTTTATATTTTTTTCTAGATAACGTAGTAGTAAAAACTACGTTATTTGAAAATCTAACGAATCCAGCGATTTTCGGAATAGACTGGCCGTCGGGTCGGATTTCGAATTCGGGTAGACTGGCCGTTTTATCGGATTTCGAACTCGAGTTCGTATCCCGAGTTCGATTTTCTAACCGTATTAGAAAGGAGATTAATTTAAACTGGTAATTTATACGCGTTAGCTACGTTTATCGCGAAGTCGGATCGCTACTTTGGTTCGAAGTAGTCAGTTTAAATCCGGGTTCGTATCCCGGATTCGAACCGAATCGGTTCTGATTTTTTAAGATATTAAACCGACCGGATTTCGGTTCCGGGTTAGAAAAACCGATCCGATCCGTTAAAACGCCAAGCTCTAGTATATAAATATAATTCTAATATTAAAATTATACGAATAATTTAAAAAAAATTCTAATTAATTAACTACGCTAGCTAGAAGAATTCTAGTTAGATAAAATATATCATTTAAATATATTATTTTTTTTAATTATAAATAAATTAATTAAATATTATATTATATTATATTATTTATAAATTATTAAAATTTTTTTAGCGGATTTCTGTCGAATTCCCGGGTTTTCGAATATCGACGGGAACCCGCACCGAAGTAGCCAATCTATTTCGGAATTAAATAAAATTCGACGAATCGGAAATTCAAATCTTTCGAAAACTACTAATATTTTAAATTTTTTCTATCGAATTAATCGATTTTTATAGAATTCTTTATATAAAAAGATAGTACGACAGATCGTTAAATTTAATTTAATAATAAAATTAAATAGATTACAGTTTTTTTTCAATGAAATTTCTATTTAAATCAGATTTTATTTAAAAAGAATTTAAAATATATTTTCTAATAATTACGTAATTTAAATATTCAATATTTTTAATATTAAATCGTAAAACAATAATATCAATAAATCGAAAAACAAATCGTATATATAATTTTCGTTATTTAAATATTAAAATTCGATAGAAAATCGACGAATTTTATTCGAAAATCTAATAAAAAAATTTAAATCGATAAATTTTTAAATTATATTTTTAGTTCGTCGATAGCGATTTCTCCAATAGATTTAATATAATAAAAAAAGAGATCGAAAAAAACTAGATATCAAATAAATAAAAGTAAATAATATTCAAATTTCGGATTGATAAAAGATAGAGTTTAATTGAATAATAACGCTAAGTAATATAGCTTACAAAATTTTACTAGCGCTCGGTACTATCGTTTCAAAACGCTTAGGCTCGATTGATACGCCTCCGAAACCAGCGTCGGAACTCTTAACTTATGGACGTGTTTGTATGTGCAGATCCGCGTCGTAGACGAGTCGCGACTAAAATCACATATCGGTCGGTCTTTGTGCATCCTCTACGATATACACCATTGGCAAGCATTCAACTCCCAGCGCATCACAGCTAGCCTCAAACCGCCGGAGATTAGTTTTGACCCATAAACCAGGACAGCACTCGAACGACGTTCTGTGCATTTGGGGATCCTTATTTCCCCTTCAGCAGTTATCAAGACCGTATATCCGTCAGGAACTCGTGGGGTCGTCTTAGACCGCGACGATGTCTGTAGTCTCGCTGCTCGGAGTCAAGGTGCTCAACAATCCGGCACCCTTCGACGCCAAATATCAGTTCGAAATCACATTCGAATGCCTCGAACCCCTACAGAAAGGTAGCTACCCAAGAACTCCAAATCACAGGCTTCAGAGACTGATCTCTTCCTCAGACCTCGAATGGAAGCTTACATACGTTGGATCTGCTACGTCGTAAGTAAATCAACGGGGGTTTTGGCTATATGATCATTACTGATTGTCCAAGATCTGAACATGACCAAGAGCTTGATTCGCTGCTTGTTGGCCCAATCCCAGTCGGCGTCAACAAGTTCATCTTCGAAGCCGACTCACCCAATCTCAAACGCATCCCTACATCAGAAATCCTCGGCGTCACCGTCATCCTCCTCTCGTGCAGCTACGACGACCGCGAGTTTGTCCGTGTCGGCTACTATGTCAACAACGAATACGATACCGAGGAAATGAACGATGATCCTCCAGCCAAACCAGTCATCGAGAAGGTGAGGCGGCATGTGCTGGCTGAGAAGCCGAGGGTAACGAGATTTGCTATCAAATGGTGAGAATCCATTGCCAGGGCCAGAAACAAGGGCTGGGACTGACTATGAAATAGGGATAGCGAAGATTCCGCTCCTGCTGAATTCCCACCTGAGCAACCGGAAGCCGATGTCGTGGAAGACGATGGCACCGCATACGGCGCCGAAGAGGAAGAGCTTGAAGCTGCCGAAGCTGGAGCGGTTGAAGGTGCTGACGCCGTCCAAGAAGACGCTGAAGATGAGGAAATGGCCGGAGCCGAAGACACAGCTGGACCTTCAGCGCCCAAAGCCGAGGATGAAGAGTCTGACGCCGGCAGTGAAGATCTAGAAGCCGAGAGCAGCGGCAGCGAAGAGGAAGATATTGAAGAAGAGGAAGGAGAGGGAGATGAGGATATGGAAATGGGAGAGGATGGCGAAGGCCCTTCGCATACCGAGGCAGGTAAGGGGGAAAAACTGCAGGGTCAGCATCCAGGCGAGGTGATGGTTCACTAGGATGGAAGAGGTACTACGTGTTATGACAAGGGTGGTGACTATGGATACTCACGGCGTTGGACAGGCGCGTGATTTACCCAGCATGAAGACTACATACAGCAGAAACTAAACTCACTATTATCCGTGTCCTTTTCCAGAGATCTCGACCTTTCGAAAATCTGGCTTTCGGTTCGAGGCTTGCAACCAGATCTTTGTGCCTCCCATATCTTACCCATCAACGACATTGCTCGGCATGAATACAACTTGTGGTGTACTTCGCCACTGACACTCATCACGGCAAGGAAGAACGATCAGCAGGCAAGGTCTACGGTTGCTAGCATATGGAGCAAGCCACTTCACTTCTTCTTCTTGCTTTCACCATCTTCATATCTCCTATTGTCCTACAAAGCCGAGTGAGATTGACAACCAAACCTTCTCAACACCAAAAAAAAACAACAATACAGTGTCTTCTACTTCACTCTTCTCTATGTTCCAAGATCGTTTCTTCACAAGATGAAGATGAAGACCCAAGCAATCAAGGACCGCCAACTCACGTTTCCATAACATGGTTACGCAGTCTGTCCTACAACCCGTTCCGTTTCAACAGGTTTCAAGCAATATCAATAGTTGTAATCTTCATGTTGACGATGATCCGTTTCCCTGACTGCGAGACCTATATCTATCTTCCTTCCTCTTCTTCAGCGTCACAATTCTATTCTTTCAGGAGAATCGAACAAAGACATCTACGCACTCTCGTCCACGAACTTCTTTGTCACAAAGGAAACGAAAAGAGTACACAACTTGTTCATTCTAAACCACCCGAGAACGAAACCTACGACTCACCTCACCGACCGTCTCCCAACAGCCGATCACGTCCTTCGAGTTCTATATCACACATCTCCCAAAACAAAGATCTCGCAACAACACCTCACCATATCCCAAATCAACCCTCCAAACCACCCCCAACCTCACCAACCCCCACAATAAAAATGACCACCACATTCAACTGCTACCACACCTTCCCTCCCGCTCCTCTCCCCCCAGCCCTCACATCCTCCGGGACCCGTCCCCCCACTTCCCTCCCCCACGGTTGCCGCGCCTGCATGGCCTACTCCGCCCGCGGCCAAGAAGCCCGCGTCCGCGGCGAATTCCGTCCATTCATCGAAGCTGAGACACGCCGGATCGCGGAGTTTGCACGGGATCAGAGTAGGAATGGGAGGATGCAGTTCGAACAGGCGCTGGCGAGGAGGGAGGAGTTGCGCTGGGAGGAGAGGGAGACTGTTGATGAGTGTTGGGATAATTTTGAGAGTATTTGGGGTTCTCGGCCGCTTTAGGGGGCGTGAGGGATGGGCGGGTGGATGGATGATAAGGGAAGGAGGGGTAGGGTTAGAAGGGTGAGGTGGATGTTAGGTTAGGAAGTATTTCGTTAAGAGATGTTTGGAGTAGGGGCAATGATAAACTGAGGGGCAGGAGAAGAAAGGGTCAAATGACATATGAGAAACCGAGACCTGGTCCATGAATGGAACTGTAAAATGCCTCTGGGCCACTGTGAAAGACAGCTGTCATCATATCATTACCTGGTAGAAACTCCAGAACCGAAAGACAATCAAATCGGATAGATCGCCTAGAACCCAAGTTTGCTTCCAACAACTGTAGGATCATCAATCAGCCCCAAGCCCTCGAGATTAAGGAAGGGAAGGAACACTTACACCCCATGACCGCTTTCTTCTTCTGCTTGCTGACGAATTTGTTGACATCATCTGCCCAGTTGGAGCTACTCTCCTCCACCTTGTCCATTGAATCACCCATGATATTGAGATTCTGCGTTCGCTCCTGCATCTGCCGTTGCATATAGGCCCAGTACCCCTCGTCTTCCTTCTCACCAGACGATGAGCCTGCGGTGGCGGACCGTTTCATGGCGCGCTGCTGCTCCTCCTCGGCTCGGCGTTGCTCAACCATTCGTTTCGAGGGTGGACGGTTGGGTCCACCGACTAAATTTCATTAGAAAGGGCTGATTGGTGGACTGAAGGATGAAGAAACTCACTCAATGCATCCATATCTGCAGGGGTGACGTGGAGCGTCCCGGTCATCCACTGCACGTTCGAAATGGTTGGCCTCGGGGGAATGAGAGCTTCGATGTTTAGTAGCTTGTCGAGAGATCGAGTACTGGAGGATGTAAGCTAACGAATTTCCAATAACATCTTTTATATAGCACCCACAGGTCGCTACCCGTGCCCCAAACGTTCAACAAGGCTATCTCAGACGGCCCAGTCCATCCAATGATATCCCCAGTGGGCGTAACGACGGCTTCTGCAAAACGCCTGACGTCAAGGATATTACGGACGTTGGCTGACGCAATCTGCTTCAATGCAGGGATAGAGTAGATTTTAGCAGTACCATCACCAAATAGGCCCAGCAAGGCATAGCCTGCTGCTTGGTATCGAACAACCGCTGCAGAATCGCAGAAGACCTCGTCGAATGTCTTGTGGGCCCCCTTTGCTGCTGGAGGCCGGAATATTTTGACGCCCGACGTTGTAACAATCAGGACGACTCCGTTGATCTTATGTCCTTCTCGAAGACCAGCTACCGCTGGTTGCGTTGCTTCCGCGGGATCACCAAGCTCCGCATCGATAGGTGCAATGGTGATAATCCGGCCTTCCAAGGCAGATGAGCCAACGAACTTGACGCCGTACCCCCCATTAGATTCTGGTAGGAGTTTGAAGGTTGCTAATCGCCCCAGGTTTGTTCCCACGAAGAGCAAGATACTCGAGTAGTCTACCTCGTAAATCAGCTAGGACATATTTTTTCCAGCAAGTTACGTACCTTCACTCTCAAGACTCATAACACCAAATTTAATGCAAGTTGGCCACTCAGCGTTCGTTTGGGCCTGGCTATTACTCCTGCGGAAGGTTCCTCGTTTGGTCTGATGTCCCAGCTCATCCAACCCAGCCTGATATATAACGGCCGGCCCTCGAAGGTCAATAACGACAAGGGTGCCATGCTGAAAGCCTGCTGCTGCAAATCCCACATCACTCATCTTCAAAGCTGTGACATGGCCCTGACCTTCGAACATAGTCAGAGGAAGTAAGCCTTCCTTGACACCGGGCTCTGCTCGATCTTTGATACTTTCCAAGCCAAATCCTCTTGCTTCAACGTGACGTATTTCTTTGCCATAGTCCTTGTTGTGACCCCAGCGAAAGATGGCAATCTCACCGGTCCTCAAACCTACAGCGAGCTCACCAGTGGCTCCAGCCATGGACATCTTTGAGATATCCACACTGTCCGAACGCCCTACAGCTCTTGCCATATCAATTTGGATCATCTTCTGGTTCTCTATCTCATCACCGTGACCAAGATCCCACATGCGCACCATTCCATCGGCATGCGCAGCTTGCAAGATGTTCCTGTTGGCATATCTCATCATAGAATGCTTCGCTTCAGCTCCGCCCTTCAGAATTGGCGGACCCTTAGAACGGTTCTCGACCATCCCAAGCCATCGAGTCCGCTCCACAAACGCAAGATCGATATGATTGACAAAAGGATGTACATAGCTCAAAGAGACATGTAGTTGGTTGGTTGGATTGATCGCATGACCTGAGGGGAAGCTGAGTGTCACCAACTCTCCAGACGCAAGCAGAGCGATTACAGCGATCGGATCGTGCGATCGAGCATAGTGAGGGGATCTCCTAGGGATAAGGCAAAAGTCTACGACCTCAGCGTTAGGGGGCGTCGGAAGAGTGTGCTGTCGTTTCGGCTTCTCAAGATATTGCGACAGTACCTGCCAGGACGACGTCGTGTAGTTGGGGGTTTGACCGAGATCAATGAATGTTAGCCCCTTTTCAATCGATGTCGTAGGCGTTCCACCAGCGATGAGGAGGCCTGTGTCATCCGGGTTCTCCTTAGAACACCAAGCCATCCGGAAGAGCGGGTACTTCAGTGCGAAGGTACCAGGAGTAGCACCCCGGATTGCTGCAGCACCTCCGGGTTCATCTACGTTGATATCTTGGATTGTTCGCGCCAGAACTTTCCGGCCGTCCTTGGGATCCCATGCTACAAGGCTTGAATCTTCGTGGCCGGTAAGCACAAAAGTGCCAGTAGGGTGCCATATCGCTTGTGTCAAGCGTGGGTATCTTCGTATGCTACTTGCGGTAGGATCAGAATCGCCACCTGGTGCACCAGGAGGAAGCTCGTATTGAAAGAATTTCGTAGCCTTGTCAACTTTGAAAGAATAGATGACAGCACCCGCATTATAGCCTATCAATAGACTCCCAATATCGCGAGGATGCAAGGCTAGGGTTATCACTGAAGTGAGTCGTGACTTTGGGTATTGCTGCCTCCAAAGGTTTGGTATCCTCAAGGGAGCCGGGTGTTGTCGGTCCAAGTCGTATGCAACAATCTCTCCTTGATCATGCTTCAGCGATAAGGATAATGCACCACAATCTCGGCACGCTTACACACCATTTTGAAGCCCGACCAGGGCAAAGTCTAGGGTTGGATCTGTGAGTAGAGCGGTCACACTTCCTGGTGGAGTGTAGGTGAATAGAATGCGTGAGCTCTCCAGAGAAAAGATGGAAAGTTCATTCTTCGAGTCGACGCAGACAATCTTATCGGCGACAAACTGGATGGACTTGACTGAAGATTTCCTCGGTAATGGCAGTACAACGGAAACACGGTTTTGCCCGAAGACATAGATCTGCCCACCTCCAAATTGGGTATCATTTGTACCAACGGCGAGGAGGGATTGGACTGGGTCGTATGCTAGGGCACTGATCTGAGAATTGATTCCATAGCGAGCGACCTACAGTTGGATCAGCCGGTCAGATGCAGCTACTCTGCTAATTTGTCCTGTCAATACCTCATCTATCGCGAAGAGCTGCGGGTCCAGTCCCGCTGAAAAGTCTCTTTGTATTCCGGCTTGCTTACCACGAAGAAGATGGGCCATTTGTGATGTTATTGATCATGTTGGCCTCATAGCTCTAGCCTGCACTGGTCTGCACTCAGCCAACGGTTGTAATAGATGTCCGAAAGAAGAAGGAACAGCCGGCTGATCTTAATGCACGGCGGGAGGGTCGATCTCCCGTCTTGGCAGCGACGTCACATCGGTGTTTGTTCCGCGAATATCCGAATTCGTCTCGTCATTGTCCATGGTCTTCTTCGCCCAAGAAATGTCGGGTGACAACTCTTCAATCCTAAGCCTATCCCGCCACGAAACCTAGCTCATCTACGAATTCTACTCCAATGGCTTCAGACATTCGAACATCAGAGTTGAAAGAGCCAGTCGATGTTGCCGAGTATCTTTTTCGAAGACTCCATGAAGTCGGAATAAGAGGCGTTCATGGTGTTCCAGGAGACTATAATCTTGTACTGAGACCGCTTCGCAAAGCCCATCAGAATGAACACTGACTTCTGGTAGGTGGCTTTAGATTACATTCCCAGAGCCGGTCTGAACTGGGTTGGGAACGTCAACGAGCTCAACGCAGGTATCCACGTCGGATTGCACTCTGAGGCCATTTACTGACTGGTACAAAAGGCTATGCTGCAGACGGCTATGCTCGCATAAAAGGGATCTCAGCCGTCGTCACCACCTTCGGCGTCGGTGAGTTGAGTCTTCTCAATGCTATTGCGGGCGCCTACTCAGAATATGTTCCCATCGTCCACATTGTCGGCACGCCTTCGACTCTATCACAAAAAGATGGCATGCTACTCCACCACACGCTTGGTAATGGTAACTTCGAGGTTTTCTCGGAGATGAGCAAGAATATCTCTTGCGCCATGGCCAAATTGAACGACCCCCATGAGGCGGCGACATTAATCGACAATGCCATCCGGGAGTGCTGGGTCCTGTCGCGGCCTGTGTACATTACATTACCTACCGATATGGTGCAGAAGAAAGTAGAGGGTGAGAGACTCAAGAAGCCAATCGATCTCAATCACCCTCCCAATCAGGCCGAAAAGGAGGACTATGTCGTTGACGTCGTACTGAAATACCTCCATGCGGCCAAGAATCCAATCATCCTGGTCGATGCTTGCGCCCAAAGACACAGAGTCCTCGACGAAGTGCATGAGCTCATTGAAAAATCAAATCTCCCCACATTCGTTGCACCAATGGGCAAAGGGGCCGTTAACGAGACCCTACCGAATTACGGCGGCGTCTACGCTGGTGACGGAAGCAACGAAGGTGTCCGCGACCGCGTTGAATCATCGGATCTTATCCTGAGCATCGGCGCCATCAAATCGGATTTTAATACGGCAGGGTTCACATACCGCATAAGCCAGCTCTCTACTATCGATTTCCACAGCGATTACGTTCGCGTCAAGTATTCTGAGTACCCTGGTGTGCGTATGCAAGGTGTTCTGAAGGAAGTCGTTGCAAAGATGGGCAAGCTCAATATCCAACCTGGACCAACAGCTTCAAATAAAATTGCACAAGAAGACAAAAAGATGTCAAATAACGAAGTCATCAGCCACGATTGGCTATGGCCAAGAGTCGGTCAATGGCTTCAACCTGACGACATCGTCATCACAGAAACCGGCACCGCAAACTTTGGTATCTGGGAGACCAAGTTCCCCAAAGGCGTGTCCGCATTATCTCAAGTCTTATGGGGCTCGATAGGCTACTCTGTGGGCGCATGCCAAGGTGCAGCTCTGGCAGCAAAGGAGATGGGTAATCGTCGGACAGTTCTCTTCGTAGGCGACGGTTCGTTCGAATTGACCGCACAGGAAGTCAGCACCATGATCCGTCAAGGCCTCAACCCTATCATGTGAGTTCCGCGCTGCTCTTGACCCGTAGTCTAATATCGGTGTCTACATCTGTGCCCCATATCTACATCCCAAATCTCTATCCTGTAATCTGCCCCAGGCTAACAATCCCCCAGCTTCCTCATCAACAACGAAGGCTACACCATCGAACGCTACATCCACGGCTTTGAAGCCTCCTACAACGACATTTCCCAATGGAAATACACCGACCTCATACCCACATTCGGCGGCACCTCCGAGAACTCGAAAACCTACCAGGTGAAAACGAAACAGGAAGCCGAAGATCTGTTCAACGATAAGGAGTTCGCACTGGCAGGGAAACTCCAGTTCGTGGAACTGTTTATGCCCAAGGAGGATGCGCCTAAGGCGCTGAAACTGACGGCTGAGGCGAGCGCGAAGAACAATGCTAAGCAGTAATGGGAGGAATGGATGTGCTTCTCCGCTCCGTCTGTGATGTTTGTGATGTCTGAGTACGAGAGTGAAAATAATTCATAATGAACGATTAGATGATATCGGCTCCGCTCCACTAAGGTACTGCCCGCAGTCATCTCTGGTTCAATATCAGCATCTTTATCATCGTGAGATCCAGGGTTGATTCGAGGAATTCGAATGTCACTAGCATATGTTATAAGTCATTGATCGTTCTTTTGTCACCTTTCGTGGTACTGAGATACCATGTCACTACTTCCCATCAAAAGAACGTATCTAGCAGTCATATCAAAGTATTCAGACAACCTTTAGAACGATATCCTATATCGAGGTAAAGTATCGACTGTCAATCATGATCTGCCAAGTTGCAATGGTTTCGAAAGCTTTCTTTGTGCAAGAGCTAGTATTGTAACGCCTCTAGGTTTGTCCGGCAACGCTGTACGCATGAAGCCTCCTCGCTCGAAGACGAAACTATCGATAGAATAAAACCTGGTATAATCGCCGCCCCTTGCCAAATGCCTTTTCCAGAACCCATAAATTACAGCCGTGTCCACATCCATGTCCATGTCCATGTCCCTGTCCCTTCGACCGGGCGGGGGTAGGTCATCCGATACCTCGACTGCCAGCCACATCAGATGTCCCACCAGTGCATGGGATAACTTATTCATCTCAATCCACCATCATAACAACCACCTCAGCCACCTCCTGGATTTCGAATCCTTCGGCTCAGGGAAAGTGTTGTCACTCCCTAGAGGTATATTTCTTGGGCTCGCAGCGGTCCAGTTTGGGACTCTCAAGTCCCTGCTGACCTGCTCCAAACTCCTGTACCCCGACACGCTGTCTGCACTCGCTGGTCTGCTTCCCACCACTTCGTCGGCGTAGAATAAGAAAACACTCCTGGGGAGCTTGGGATCTTGGGCCCGGGTTATGCTTGCTGCGATGGGGGAGTAGGGAGATGTGCCTTCGTGCGAAGTGAGGGCGGGTCTGGCGGCGAGTGGTTCGGAAAGGTTGAACGACTCCTGGGGAAAATTGGAGAGCAGGCCGCCACCAGGGACGCCCGTTACCTTAAGTTCACGGACACCGATCTCGCCAATGCTGGAGGGGTGGTAGATGTAGACAGTACCGTTGTCAGAAGTGACCGCGAGGTCGGCATTGTTTTGGGGGAGTAAGTTGGTGAGCGTGAAACCTGTGGTGAACGGTCAGTCTATCTGGAAGCCCCGGGAGCAATGACATGTGGTTTGATATTGCAGGGACGTACCATTGTTGTAAAGGCCCTGAGGATCGGAAATGTTGAGGTACGACTCTTGGAGAGTCAAATTGCCGATGGAGAAATACAGGCGCAATAGCCTATTTTGCTCGTCGACAGTTGCGGCAATATGTGAATTGGGATATACATTGGGAATGACTTGGCCTATTTTCCAGTTGTCTGTCTCTCTAGTCCAAATCCATTCCTGCACCCAATTGGTTCCATTGCTTGATGATCGATGATAGAAGAACCGAGTTCCGGCACCATTCGCAAAGATGTCGGAGTAAACAGCGGCCATGCGGTAGCCATCGAATTGGTTGATGGGATCAAGATTCTGGGCATCTTTCGGCAGTGTGGTGCTGCCGGCAAGTTGAAGGCCGTTCTTGTTGAACGTTCCAGGCTCCCAATTCGTTTTGGTGTCACTGAGAGCTTTCCTTTTCTCCTGGATATAACCATTCGTGCCGACATAGAACATTTGACCCTGTCAAGAATATTCAATTTGAGCGCAAAAGGCCTGGTTTATGAGATTTGCGTACCGTTCGTGCGGAACCATTCATGTAAGTAATCGTTGCAAGGCCAGTGTTGTTAACAGCATCCGTGAAGATTGGACTGCAAGAGTTGATGAGCATTCTGACGTAGTTGGCTGATTCTTCTGGTAGTGGACTCACTGAGCAGGGCCCCACGCATCGAGATTCCTGTCAGAAACCGCTTCCTTAATGTTGCCCAGGACCGATTGGAAATAGACGCGGAAGATTTGTTGATTGTTTGACCCCTCGTATGAGACTACGTTTATTGGCGAGCCCGTAACTACATCGCCGGGTCTGTTGGGGAATTATCAGTCTGCCCGGCTTTTGATACGGATCGTAGCTGACTTACTCAACAGGAACATTGGGGTTGCTCGGAACAGCAGCCGGAGCGGGCCCTGGATCAGGACTTGGCTTTGTTGAATGTCTTGTCCCTCCAACCACGCCACCAACTACAGCGGCCAGAATGACCAGAGCCAGTACGATACCGAACATTAACCAGAAGAGCCCCCTCCTCAAGCCACATATTCGGCGAGTCCGAAGCTCGGGTGGTGAGCCCATAGGATGGTTGAAGCCTTTTGGATGTGGACCTCGAGGTGACAGTGCGCCCATACTCGTATCCGTCGTTGGCGATGATTGAGGTACCTCATGAGCGTCAATCATCTGCTTCTCGTTCAGGTACCGTTTGTTCTCCTCCTCATACTGCCATCTCTTCAAGTCTGGTAATGGCTTGGTGTGGTCGAGATGCTTTTCCGAGCCGTCTCCCGCTCGAGTATCCAGCTCGAGGCCTTCATAATCCCTCCTGGTGGTAGACGGTCGCTATGCTCGACTTAGCTTACACTGGAGGTATTGTTTCTCCGTGTGCTTACCTTCTCTGGAGGATATTCGGCCATGCTGGGAGACCTGCTCACACTTCCGAATGATCAAAGGGCTTGATGACACGGATCTTCAACATGAATACCACGAGGGGAAGCGGTACAAAGTACATGCAAGATGCATAGCCAGAAGAACGACAAATTCCTCGAGAGGATGATAATGCCTCAGTTGCGCAGGCCCAAGTCACATGTATCTGTGGGTCCTTTAAGCATTGAGGCGCGCAAAAGAGAGTTAGACAATCCGCCGGCGATTGCTTGGACTTGTGTTTTGCCGGTGCTTCAGCCTTCAGATGCCCAGCAATAGTACCAGCGGGCCTGTTACCAGACCCTGTCGGCAATCAGGGTCGCCTTGACGTGAAGATCATTGACTCGTGGCGATGCAGCTCCGTGGTGCGCGAGCTTCCGTTTGGACTGTTTCAGATGGCAGCATAATCGAGGTACAAATGGTAAGGATGTAGGGATTTAGGTTGCATTTAGGTTGAGACGGCAGAGATGCGTGGTGTGACTGGTCGACGTCGCACTGCATGATTTGTGTTCTAGAAGGAAAACGCCGCATTTCCGCACCCGAGGGATCGATGATGTTCCTGTTCCCCAGACACGGATGACGCTAGCATGCCGCAATACGAGGCGGAAGCGGCTGGAGAGTTAGCGGAGAAGGGCCAGCGGTGGTCGCCATTGGACAGCAGACCAACGGAGGGGTGTAGAGTAGGCCGCGGCGAGCCAGTAGTGCGAGTTCATCGAGGTGGGTGGGTTGAGAAAATCTCCGCCGTTGATGTCCCATTGCATTGTCAGAACTGGGTGAAGCGTTGCTGGAGGGGGTGAGCACGGAGAATTTGGTCGATCGATTGATGCGCGTGGAGGTGATATCGCAAGGTTGTTGGTTGGGAAGGAAGCACCAGAGGACGTTGATCGAATAGCAACGGTGCGCTTATATAGCGATCGCCTAACGGTATTCCAGACGGTACCTTAGTGCCGCAGCCGGTCGAGCATCATCACCAACAGCTCCCATCCTCGGCCTTGAAGCACCCCATGGAGGAAGCCTTAACTTCATTCTTCCTGGTCAGCTTCGGAACATTTTCTTGTAGACGCTTTGGTGTGACGCGAGGCCATGCGAACTATCACACCACTCCCACACCCTTCAACTCGATTTTTTCCACGCTATCACTCATCATTACCCCTACATGAACTCTCAAACACCCCTGAGGCGCCCGGCCATTCTGCAGATTCCGTTACACCATGCTTAGCACCACGTAGGCTCATCGCAGCATGCGAGGCTAACAATGCATGGAAACCGAAAAGGCCCCAAATTCTTCCTGCATTATTTTGCTCTGGCCAATGGGATTTGTCTGAGACGACAGTTAGCTTCCAGCATTTGGTCGTGCAAGCCTTTCGCTTGTCTTTGCTCTGTAAGCCATGAAAGGAATAGTCCGCTCCAAGATCGAACTCAACGAATCGTGATAACCTGTCGATGTACGAAAGACTCGTGTGATACGAGTCGCCGAATTGTTGAGATGGTAATTAGCAATGGTCCTTCGTCACACGCCCCAAGCCAGCACGTACGTAACGTAAGGCCCGGCAACGGTTGACATAACAATTATGCCCCTTTAAGGATAACCTTTCCTAATCAACAATGACAAATGCCAGATGTGGGTGAACCGTCTTCGGGAGGGATATGTCTGGCGATTCCATGAATAGGAACAAAGGACTCCTATTGACTGAGCCACAACGCCTGAGGAAACAGAATATGCCGACCCAATGACAACAGCCAAAGTGTATAAACACGGGACGTCTGAGCCGGTGTCAGCCTGACGTTGCGTGGTGGGTTTGGGATAGAGCGGGATGAAAACCAGATTGTAGTGGCGACGCAGAGGCGATCAAACGAGCCTTGGTGGTCTGTCTCGTCTCATGATTATCCCCTTCTCAACGATAGCAGGCCGACACCCTCTATTCTCCGTGGAACCAGGTGGCTTTGAACAACCAAAATCCGTGGAGGCAGTAAAGTAAAGCATACCGACGGAGTTGATCACGTCACGGTGAATTGACTAAGAAGCTCTTTGGCGCGTTCAAAGTCGATATCGAGTTCGCCATCATCATCCGAAGAGGATTGATCCTGACGAGCTTCCTGTAGGCTGGAACTTTCCGAAGTAGCTGCATCTCCGTTGCTCGCCGCCAGTGAAGGAACCGACTTCTCGCCACTGGTCTTGCCATGCTGTGGAGGCGCGAGTGAAAGAGCTCCAACATCAAGCAATTCAGCTTCCATTTCATGCATCACCTTACGGATCTCTTTGGCTTCGTCACCGCCATCGCTCTCAGCACTACTCATAGGGACCGAGTCTCCGTTCAGAGAACTGCCCGTTGTCCCTGTGGCCGGAAGCCCCATCATTTCTCTCATCATCGAGGTGAAACGGTCTTCATCGAAATCAAGCTCTTTCTCATTGTCTTCATCCTCACTTTCAGCGCTTGTGGGTGAGTCAAGGCTATCAGAGTCGTTGTCGTTATCCATATTATCGAGGTAGTCTGCATCTTGAACTTCGTCATCATCTTCGTCACGGAACTTCTCAAACATTGAGACCATTCTCCTCAGGTTCTCCAGGGCTGTTTTATCCCCAAACCCTGCCCTCTTTCCATTTGGGTTTGGATCACCTTTTCCTGACAGCTCCTTTTCAAACTCATCAAAGTCGACGTCGAGCCAGCTCTCGTCATCAACCCTCGACTCCCATTTTGAGATATCCTGATCCGAAGGCAGATTCTCCTCGCCTGCAATCAGATCCTCCAGAAGAAGATTGATCTCGCGAACTGGCTTCTTGTCGACGTTCTGCGGATCAGACATGAGCATCTCGAATCCACACGTGACCTTCATTCCCATCTGATATCCTGTCTGACTGAGTATACTGGGCGCTTTTCCGATGAAAGTGGTCCATGCTCGTGGTGTCTCAAAATCCTGGCCTTTTAACTGGGCAAAACCAACCTTGGTGAACTTGGTTGAAACTGTCACAAAATCTTCCGGCGGAAACAATAGCTTTGAATGTCCCAGAGACTGCAACGGCCGAAGCGCGATTGGGTCTCGGAGGTAAAAAGCTTCTACTGCAGGACTTATATAGGCCGCTTTCTCATGGAGAACGTACGCGAGTTTTCGTGGTATGGTAATCAAACCTTGGTGAAGGCTATCCTGTATTTGTGCAGGATATTTTCTCATGCGATAGTAGGCCTCTGACTCGATTGCTGGAACGTGGAGAAGGTCAGTCCTTCTTTTTTGGATAAAAATTAGTGCATCTTCTGCGGTAAGGCCCCCTGCATGTACGTTGTCCTTTTGCCGCTCCTCCGGGATGATCAGCAATCTTCCATTGCTGATCCATACCTAGTCCTGTGAGTTAAATTTCAGATATGGTTTGCGAGCACGACAATACTGACCCTGTTGTCTGCGACCTCCGGGTTGACCCACTTGGGGAGAGCATCTGCTGCCTCCACGAGCAAGAATTCGCCATCGGAATCAACAACCCGAATCCAACTCTGTGGAAATTGTTTGCTAAGTTCTCGGAGAAGGTAAACAATTAGCCACTCGTCTTCTATAGAGTCACCGAAGTTCGTCCGACCATGCAGAAAGCTGAGACCTTCAGGTATCAGCCAAGATGAGAATTAAGATCCTACGTGCACCTACCATCCTGTTGCTTAAGCTCCAGGCGGAACTCTTCCCGTTGCCAGATGAAGTCCTTGAGCAGGTCCTTACATAGGGTAGTTGCAGCTGCTTGCACTTTTCGAAGCTGTGCTCTAACTTCGAGATGACTGAGATCGGCGTCGATTATGTATAAAGTGTATTGAATACAGTCATCCGGAAGTATTTTTGGAAACCCGTCGAAACCTTCACCAAACCACTTGAAGCCGTTTGATGGGCCTACCATACTGTCGGTACACGACTTGAAGCAAAACAAGGCCTGACGCCCGGAGTGGTTTATAAGTCTGCAATCATCCTACCGTTCGTAGCAAGCCTCCTTTGACGCGGCAACAGCAGCAAGCTAGGCTGGAAATATCTATCGATTGATACACCCAGTCAATGGCCAAAGCTGTCAGTAAGAAGATTTGATAGTGAGATTCACTTCGCCGCCTGAACCTGAATTCACGACAGATCTTCTTGACCAGTGACGGATTTTGCCAAGCACAAACACGTGACCAGGCAATGCGGCTCAAACAAAGTTGTTGTAGCGCGAACCCGACGCGTCATTCCGTCAACAACGGTCTTTTTGAACTTCATCGCAGCATATGATTGTAAACATGGATTACTAAGTTTACAACCCGGATAATCTGCGTGTTGAAATTACAGTGGATGGAATTCGTCATCGAATTATCATGGCCTACATAGAAACCCCAAGAACCGATGCCGGCAATTTTACCATCCCTAATGGTTACGACCTCGACGATATCTCTGCCGAGAATACTTTCGTGTCTCCATCAAAAAGGGAGAAAGACAAAGATATAGTATCGCAGCTATCACAGAACGGGCGTCGAACCAATCTCAATACTCCGCGATCTCGAGTACCGTTCCGCGATCGGGGAAACCTTCAAACCGTACCGGTCCGAGGCGAGTTTACACCACTTCTCGGGAGCGTGGCAAAGAAGAACCTCCAGCACAACGGCAAACGTAACGCAGCACCAGAGACACCTTCTTTCTTGGGAAATGGCTATAAAGGCTCCAACACTCCAGTGTTACCTTCCGCAACACCTAGAGCATATAGTGAAAATACCGAAGGCTCACTAGGTGCTATTGATGAAGAGACACCGGTACCACAAATGGCTGGCAGTAGTGCCCAGGCCACGCCGCTGGCTCCACTCCCGAAACGAGATGGTGAGGGCGTGTTAACCGACCAGGGCAACGCCATGGCTTTACGAGAGCAAGAAAATGTACGCTCCTTTCAATTGTCATGGGGACCGGTCACTGACGGTGCAGTAGATCATCAACAGGATCGACAAGGAGAATTTTGGTCTGAAACTCAAGATACATTTCTTGGAGGAATCGCTGCGCAAGTCTGGCCCTGGTCTTCATGCAGCGGCGTTGAAGGAAAACACCGAGCTTAAAGTCGACAAAGTGACGATGCAAAAAGAGCTTGCCCGTGCGCGAAGGACACTCGACAAGACTGAACGGGAAGTCGAAGAATACCGCGACAGGCTTCAGAAATCTCACGACCAGATGAAGCAAAAACATGCGGACAAGAAGCTGTTAGAGGAGTTAGAGCTCTTAAGAGAAGAAGTCGCCACGAAAGATTCAAAGATCCGAGATTTGCACGACGAACTCGATCAAACAGTCGACAAGGATGCAGAAATCGAAAGGCTCAAGAGCGATCTCGAGGAGGTAGCAATTTATGTACGAGAGAAAGACCGTTTGCTTGAAGATCAGGAAGAAGAGATTGAAACCTTCAAGGAGAAAGCCAAACAAGGCACCGACGAGCTTGCGGAGGCACTGCAAAAAATCGAATCGCGAGAGCAGCGTATTCGGGAACTTGAGGAACACCAGCGAACCTCTGCGGATTACTCAGTCCAGCTGCACGATGTCCGCAACGAAACGGACGATGCTTGGCGTCATATACACGAGCTTGAGCAAGAGCTGAAGCAAGCTGAGACGAGCAAGAAGGCCGCACAGGAGGAAGCTGAAGAAGCCCAGCAAGCCAAGACCAAGGCAGAGGAGGATCTTGATGAGGTATGTCGATGTCCTGAACAATGGCTCAAAGGCCCAATTAACTTTTTCAACGATAGATGCGCGATGAGATATCTAATAAATCCTTCAGTACTAAAGGCCTCAATCGTCAACTCGAAGAAAAAGCACAAAAGCTGCAGATAGAGCTTGATGATCTACAAAAGCAGGGTACGAAATCCGAATATGAAGCTAAACAAAGAGACATCCGCTTGAGGGACGAGAACGAGAATCTACGGCAAAGACTTGATGCGATTGACAAAAGATGCGCTTCCCTAACCACGCAACTACAAGAAGCCACGAAGTCCCTCCAACGCAAATCCGAGGAAAAGGACCTTCTACATTCTCGGCATGACGCGCTTACTACCGAATCCCAGAGCTTGCAGAGGGATCTTACACGGAGTCAAGGCAAGATCAAAGAGCTTGAAGCAAGCCTTGACGCTGAACGGTCTCACGCACTTGAAAATGACCGCCAGCTTCGAGAAGAAGCATACAACGAGATTCATCAGCTTGCTGATGAGGTGAACGGTCTCAAGCGGGAACTGGAGGACAAGGGCTGCCAACAAGCAGCAGAAAAGGATCTCTGGGAAAGTCAGCGACGAGGACTTGAGTCGGAGCGTGACCGGGCCAGTGGTCAAGCTGCGGGCTTGCAGCGAACAATAAACAAGCTACAGGAGACCGAAGGAACACTGTCTGGCCGTGAACAGAAGCTCCAGGAAGCTCTTGAAAGTGAGAAGCAACGGCACGAGAGACAGGAAGCCAGCTTGAAGCGTGATCTTGAGGAACTGGATGCAAGCATGAAGGCGAAGCGGAAACAGCTGGCAGACACGAAAGCAGAGCTCTCAAGTACTAATGAAGAACTACGCGTCAGCAAGCGAAACGAGGCAACACTTGAGGAGACAGTACAGGCTTTGGAGGATGAAGTCAATGTCCTTCAAGAAGGCTTGGATGAAGAAGTGGCAAGATCGAAGGAAGAATCGACGACTGCTCGCCAGGATGCGGAATCGCTCAGACGTCAATTACAAGCGACGAAACAGGAGCTTACCCGAGCGGAGACCAATCTGGCTGATGTTCGTGCAGAGTTGGAAACTTATCAAGGTGATATTCAGGCGGGCAAAGGTTCACAAGATCAGCTCAATTCGCGGCTGCTCAAGACAGTGTCGGATCTACAGCAAGTCAGGGCAGAGAGGCAATCGCTTCAAGACAAGCTCGCGAGCCACAATCTCGAGATGCATGAGCTACGCTCCTTGCTGAGAGATACTGAAGCTGAGCGAGATGAAGTCAAGGCTCAGCTGAAGCAGGCAGACGCTCAGGTAGACAAGGCCTCTATGCGCGAGGAAGAGAAATCCGATCTAAGGAGAACTAAACTCAGACTGGAATCTGAAGTATCAAGACTTCGAGAAGATCGTGACGCGTTGCTGGACAAGAACGAAGCTGTCGAACGTGAGCTGGAGGTGGAAGTCCAGAGAGCCAGTAACGAAGAAGGCAGGCTAAACGGCGAGATTGCTGAATTGAAACGGAAAGCCAACACTGCATCAGATGGCAAAGAGCGAGAGCTAACCACCGCGAGACAACGAATCCAACGCCTCGAAAGCCAGATACAGGAGTTGGAGCATCGAGCAACGCATCGTCAAGATGATAGTCGAGCCAATACAGAACTTTCCATTCTGCAAAATGATCTGTCAGCAGCACGGAAGAGAGAGACGGATTTTCTACAGCGAGAAACTGCTCAGCGAGAGGCTGTGCGTGAGCTCAAAACCAAAGTGAGCCGTCTCGAACGTCAAGTTCACGAAGCCGAAGTGGCCAAACTGGCACTCGACTCCCCGTGGTCATCGGTGGGAGGGTCAGGTCGGAAGACAGAGATTGCAGAGTTGAGGAGCCAGCTTTCCGATGCTCACCAACAGTTGAAAGACCTTCGTTCAAAGTCACGCGATACAGAGAAGGAGCTTCGACGTAAACTAGGCGAAGCCGAACAAGAAGCCCGATCGCAGATGGTAGCCTCAGAACAAGAGCATGAGCAACTCGAACAGGAGCTTTCTACGTTACGCCATGAGCAAGAGTCGGAGCAGTCGAGGCTTGCGACGGCTGAGAGTACCATCTCTCGCCTTCGCAGTCGAATCCAGAAGCTCGAATCCTCCCTCCGTGAAGCCCGGAGCAACACTGTAGGCGATCGTACCATGGCCGACGAACGCAAAGACCTTCACGAAATGCTCAAAGACGCGAAACTCGAAGCCGAAGACCTCCAACTCCAGATCTCCACCCGCGAATCCAATCTCAAAGCCGCCGCAACCCGCGAACACGAACTACGCACCCACCTCCAACGCGTCCGGAGTGAACGAACTCATCAACAGAAGAAATCTTCTGCCCTCGTCACGGAATTGGATCAGCTCCAGTCTCGCTACGAACGAGCGGTAGAAAACCTCGGCCGACACCAAAAGCAATGGGAAGCAGAGCGTAAAGCCATGAATTCCCGCGTCCGGTTCCCGAACACATCCATCAGCGAAGATAAAGCGGATAATGGAGAAGCGGTCAAGGGATTGGAGCTCGTGGTAGCGGAGAAGGAGAAGAGGCACGCGAGTGAAATCCACGGCATGGCGACCCAGATCCAATGGATGAGATGGAGTCTAGAGAGGGAGGCCGATTTCAGGCATTGTCTGAAGTTTGAAAAATCGTATCTAACTACGCAGATTAAGATGTATGAGGCTTGGTATGTACTTCCCCTTCTCTTTCCCCTTTCTTTCTTTTTTCAACTTCAAGTTGCCAACAGTTCATCTATCTTGCGCATTCCAATATATCATATCACAAAAGCTAACAACACCCGTGCCCCACAGCAACAAACTGGACCTCGCCATGATCAAGAAAAAATTCGGCATCGACGCCGAAAAAGACTACGCTCACCTCGAACCCGTCAAGAAACCCCATCTACGGACCTTTGCGTTCATGATTATGTTTTTGGTTCGGGCGAAACGGTATGCGCGGGAGTGGAACGAGCAGAAGAAGGTCAAGAAGCTGCTGAATGAGGCGTTGGAGAGGGCGAGGAGGGGGCAGCTGATGAAGAGGATTGAGGCTGCTGGGAGGGGGTAGGGTAATTGTGAGGGGAGTGTTGGAAGGGAGTTGTATAGGAGGGAGTTGTATGTGCATTGTGAAACGAGCATTGGGCGGTGTTTGGGGTTGGGGCCAAATGAAGGCCTTGATTGATTGCCTTTTGCCTTTTAATGCAGACTTTGTTCTGAGCACGGAAGTGGCAGCGATGAAAAATATCACGAACTCAACCCCATTTATGTTTGTCTAAGTTCCCGTCTTCCGTTTCCAAGTTCCCGAGTGAAGGAAGTCTGTGGGTATGAGTTCATCTTGATGCTCATTCTTCGAGCGTGTTACACCCAGCTGATTGATACTCTGCCTTGGATTCCGTTGATTGTTACATTAAGACCACATGACCTGACAAATACTCTATGCCGGAAATGAAGGCCTGTCGTCGTTCAGGCCAGTGATAGTGAGGCAAGCATAGCAAGACGAATGTACTTCTGTAGCGAAGAGTGTTGATTGTCGAGCGGCACCGAAGCCGAGTTGTAGCAAAGCTATCTATCTCCACCTCCTGACCGAAGGGTCGAATGGGAAATTGCATGTCGTGGGTGACGTTCGAAGAATAGAACATGGTCGATGGAAAGGCGTACTGCTACAGTACAGACGATGCATGGGACGTTGATACCGATGTATACATAGAAGACCTGCATAAGAGTTTGAAGATCTTAACTATGCATGGGCGTAGAATATGAACAAGACGCCTGAACAAAGACTCCCTTGGAAAATGCCATACCATGCCATACCGAATACGAGTCCTATGCGTTCCATCATCGCCTACACCATTCCCCGCTCTATGCGCCTACAAGCTAAGGGACCCATCATAACGAGTCGATCATACCACTGTTTCCGCTCTCTCGCCTTCAGCAACCACAGGGACATTGAGGCCTCGGTCAGGACTCCGGAGAACTAATTGCTCGTGTCTTCTTGCCCGGAAGAAATCGCTGACGGCCCTGATCAGGATGAACCACCCCACGATCATCAAACCATAAGCTAGCCATTCGCTGCTAGCGATGCTGGAAAGTGTGCTTTGCGAATGGGCCGCACCAGTTTGTGTGGCTGCCATGGCGGCAGCAGCCGCTGCTGCTGCGCCATCCGTAACGGCATTTGGGTCGAAGTCGACGCTGTTTGGATTTGAAGGTTGTGAGAAAGCCGGGTCGCTGGTAGGTGGTGTTCTTCTGTTGTTTGAGGCGCCGCGCATGTAGAAGCCGTATTGGATGAGGGTGATGCCGAGGCCTGCTCTTGAGCCGTTCTTGGCGGCGTGGGTGGTGTGGAGGAGGTAGGTGAGGAGGAAACCGACGAGCTGGAAGGACATGCTGATCATGCCGTTCCAGATGAAACTGAAGAGGGAGCCGACGGGGAGGCCCTCGACGTAGACTTCATCGGGTGAGTGGAGACCTGGAGCGAGGATGGTTGTTTCCCAGTAAGGAGGAGTGGCGTCCGCAGCTGCGGCTTCGTATGACTGGATGGAGAAGACGTTAGCTTCCGTCGGAGGAGAGTGATAGTGGACGTACCGGTGGCTTCTCTTCTTCTTGCTTCTCACCGCGCTCGGGTTTAGCGCTGAGATTGGCAAAGACACCGTCATTGGAGGAAGTAAAGGTAGAGTAGGGCATCCCCCGTGTCCGTCCTGGTGCAACTGGTGTGACGCCTGGGAACTGGGTAAGGGTGCGTTGGATTTGAACAGGCCTGCTTCCAACGCTGGTAGTTGTCGGTTGGCTTTCAGTCGGCGGTATGGTGTTGCCGCGCATTAGACGCTGGCGATCGTCGCCACCATCGTTGCTTTCCGCGTCGGATGCTGAACCATCATCGAAAGTGTCGGCGAGGGTTCGGTCGGCTTCTGATACTAGAGGATCTTCGGAGGCAAGGAGGTGTCGAGAGGTGGGAGAGGAAGCGCGAGAGCGAAAAGAGGGCGGCGGTGATGAGGGGACCGAATGGAAGTCATCATGGTTGTGCACTCCCGGCTCGTCATCTCTGTCAATACTTGATACCTGAAACGTCGATATGTCAGTGAGCATGCGCTCCAGCTTACTTTCGGAGCTTAGTGATGTAGAACGTACCGGTTCGTAGCGTTGTGGTGCCATGACGGCCAAGTCCGACAAGTGAGAAGGAGCGTGTTAACAAGGTGAGGCCAACACCTGCGATTAGTCGGTCTCTTGAGATTGTGGTGGAGGTGATGCGATGGGTTCTTCTAGGTGATGCTGGTGGAAGAGGAGATTACGAGTACGGTCGCCTTGTCACTTGTGGTCGTGCCTGATGACAAAGTGCTCGGGCGGAGTCTTCAAGTTGCTTGTCTTTTTCTTCGAGCACAATCCCCAGCCGCCAAGACCGCCACGCCCAGTCCATATGAGGTCTAGTCCGATATCAGGTCATTTCCTCATGACGAAGTCATCTTCCGTTCTGTGATGGTGAGGATTCCTTTGATATGGCGGGCAAATCGGTAAGTTGAGAGCGTCTTGGACAAAGTCATACATCTGACAACCCGTTCTGCAGGTAGCTTACCGTCATTTCCAAAGAGTGCTCGCTCAATGGCCGGTCGATATCCTCCGTCCCCAGGTTTCTTTCCAGAATGTCATGCGCAGGCGCATTGACAAGCAACTTGGACCTTCGACCGCCGACAAGACAACCTACGATCCTACGAAAGAGTCCAAAGACACCCTTGTAACGCCAATAAAACCCTACGATGAGCAAGCACAGTTGGAACAAGTCAATGTCCTCTACTCTTTCATGGAGAACCGATACGCCAAAACGGTGAGCCAAGATATTCGTGCCTAGGACTATGAAATGCTAATCAATCCAGTACCCCCTTTCCGACCGCCTCTTGAAGCCATTGTCCAACCCAGAATATTACGAGAATCTTGTGAAGGAGCTGGAAGAGGCACCAAAACGCTCCTTTTTCGGGAGACTTTTGAACAGCTGGAAAGGCTTCGTCCGATGGTCATGATCCTTCTCGTCGCATTTCACAGCGCTCCAAGGATTGCGTGAGGTTTTCGGGTCGGGCGTGCAGCGCTTTAGACCTGTGGCATAAGGAAGCGGCGAGAACGGCCCATCGTATTGAGCACAAGCAGATCTATGTAAGCGTCGAGCACAAGCAGTCCTACATATTGATGGGGCTTCTCACTGAGGAAGTGCTCATACCACCATGTACATAAGGGTTAAAGATCATATACACTGATATACATGGCTTGTATATCAGTATCAAAGCAGTGTTGTAGCGCCGTGAAACCGTGACCCCTGTTATCAAATGACGCCTCTGCCCTTCTGACTCGCTAGAACACCAAGTTGGATTTTTGCGCTGCTGGCCTTCATATCACCTTCCCTTTCAGAGCATTCATTTCAGGGGTTGTCGGAATGACAGTCAATCGCAACAAAGAGCATACACAGTCGATACCTCGATATAGGGTTTCGTTATAACGACTACCGAAATCATACGGTAGAGCTACTTATTATATCTCTCGTCGATAGTGTGTGACCTATATTGCGATTGATTGTTACGTAAGGAGAGAGAGCTGGTTGACTCCTACCGGATGGCACAACTAATGGGGGAGGTAATTGGAGGCCTGGGTTGATAGGGGTAAGGTCTCTTGAAACAGAGTGAGTAAATGGTATTTTTGTAAGATCTGGCAAGACGATCGAGATATATCGCAGACTTATAAAGAGAAGGGCGAAATAGTGGTGAAGTTTGGTATAATCGCTGTGCAAGGAAGCCGCAGAACGCAAGATTGATTGGATTCTCCCGCGAGGGGCACAATTGTAGATCGAATGTCAGACAAGGGAGACGAGCGGGACCAGGTGATATACGCAGGCAATGCTCGCGACTGACAAGTGAGCAAGGCCGATTTGGCCATTCATACACAAGTAAGAGCCCAGAAGCTCGCTACAACTTTGGCCACAGGGGCTTGCCTGCGGTAAACATCATGGTAGCTGCTCCCATACATAAGGCAGCGGCGATTATGATGATCTGAAAGACACCGTTGGCTTGCCAACACGTTGATGAGCGCTCCGACAAATGTATAATGGTGCGAGCATGCGGATATGAGTCGTTCGAACGCGCGACTTATCGAAACGCCCTTCTGTGGCTATGTATTACCTGGGCTCCGGCAATTGTTAAGAGGGCATCTCCCTTGCCCGTCGGACGCTCGCTTCAAGCTCTGCGCTGTAATCATATCCTGGGAGACGCCATACATGGAGGGGAACCACTTGTGCGTGCTTCGAGAGCATGTCATTAATAGCGTGGTTCAGAGCTGGTCGTGTCAGTAGAAAAAACCTTGTGCTTCAGTATGGCTTGGAGATCTGTAGGTTAAGAAAATTTGGTATATCCGTATGCTGCGATCGATGTTTGCAACGCTTCTCGCGCTCATCACAGCCCTTCATGCAAAGTGTAAACAGAGATATGTTCCATCTGGCAGAGGAGCATCTAGGTGGACCTCAAGTCAGTTCTTGGGATAGAATTCACTAGCTATCATGATGAATAAGCCAACCTTCTGGTATTGTCCAAGCGTGATACTGCTCAGGAATATTTCCCCAATCTTCTCCATCGTCGCGGTAATCCATTTGGTAGTCCATGTCTCTGTTGTGCAATTGGACGAATCGAATTAGATCGCTGGGGACCCTTGGGTAGCCAAGTGACATTGGGACTGTCGTCGACAGACATTGCCTCCCAAGGGGTAGCATGATAACTTACAAGCCGTCCCTGGATGAAGCAACCATCTGACGACGCCTCTTCCTCTCCATGGTCCGGATAGTCGTCATTGATAGACGCAACTCCTGATATTATAGGGTCTCAGCTCCCTTTGACGTCACCATCTGGATCGTGAGGATGAAGGTGGATATATGGTTGAAGCTGACAGCATCTGCAGGGCTTGATGTAACCCAGTTTACATGGTGTTCTTGATAGCAACGGGTAGGGCTTCCGTATGGCTAGATTCGAAAATGGGTGAGAACATGGCGTCAGGGCGATCCTTGGTGGGGTGAAAAAATTTCGAGTGAGCGGACTATCGACATGACTGAACATCGCACGAAACATTCCTGCCCGATTACCCTACATTCAAAGATTTCCAGATCTGAGTGGATATGAGTGAACTTGAAACAAGGTACAATCAATGTATAGAGAGAACAAGAACGCACTTACAGACATGATAGCCTGGGTATATAGTTTTACTGATAAATAGAAGTGAACAGCAGCAGTTGTATTGTAAATGGGAAGATGGATGATTTGAGCCGCTCAGAGCAGGGAGAAAAATCTGCCGAAGTTTAGATATGACGAGCAATGGAGTACCATTCTGGAAATCCAGTATGAACAAGCCCCTTTCGGAATGATGATCTTGGACGTCAAGAGGCATTATTTTGGCGGAGGTGGATTTGACATCCAAGATATCCGGGGCAGTGGGTGGTTGCCTTACCATGATCTTTGCATCACATATGGTCCTGCTTTGCCCCCCTGGGTACAAGACAGGGCTTGAATAGTAGCCATAGGTCGAGGATTCGGCGTGCGCGGGTGAAATAAGTAATCGGCATTGGATCCACGGTACTCCGAAGACCTTGGTGTATTGTATCCTTCGGGCCCAACGAAACGTGCGCAAGCCACGATCGCTGTTTTAGCCTCCCACATGAGCATATGAGTACCCTGGGTACTCCCCTTCATAGCCGTAGAACTTCATCTGTAGCCATTCTGTCGGACTCTTGTGTTGTGAGGACGTTGCGGGGATGAGACGAGCGAGCCCAGCGAGCTTAGGGGTCTTGACCGTCGGGGCTTCACTTTGCTTTGCCCTACAAATGGCTTGTCGATGTCACGTGATGGATGGGCACATCTCACTTTGAAGATTGTCTCGGATGACGCAATGCTTACAAAGGGCGAGAATTGGTCCGTCCCTATTTCGGCTAGCGTCCGGTGGTCTGATAAACCTGAGACAACTTTGAAGATGTCGTGAAAGTATTAAGTCTCCATGGTGATTATTCAAGTCCTTGACTGTCTCCCAGCGCATACTAGGCTCTTGCGTGCACTTTGCCCATGTGGATCACAGTTGTAAAAGTAGGAATTTCTCTTCTTGCCACTATTATGTCATCGTTCCATGTTTCCAATTCCTGTGTCTCAAGACCTGTCAAGAGCTGGCCTGTCCCCATGATCGAATGTCTTATCTTCGTTGATCAATCGATGCGTTCGGTGCTTCGCCAATTTGTTTGCGCTCTCAGCCTGTTACAGAAGAAGTGCGCCTTATAAAGCATGAGCGCTAACCACACTGAGCTTGATTGATATTAAGACTTCTTTTGTGCCAGATGAAGACCATTGAGATTTGGTGCGTAAATACCGAGAAACGCGCACCGAAGATGGTTCATTGCCCTGTTCTTTGTGCTACGATCATACTCCCTTTTTTCTTCGTCTTTCTTCTCAATCAGGCCAGCGCTATTTCTGTGCCTGAACCTTCCGTCACAGAAACAATACAACCACAGGAGTAAGTATCTCAATAAAACCAATATCCAACCGCCCCCCTTTCCCCCTGCTTGTTGTGGCATCCGGCTCGAGGTTCAGCCCATAGAGCCCATTGTGTGTTGTCTAATAACTACCGCAACGTTAGCAACCCAGGGGAATGAAAATTCTATATGGAGGTATTGACTGTCGGTGCCCCTAGTCGCAACTGGTAGTTGATGAAACAAACTTGAGATCGGTGCCATAGAGGGGGAAGTGATATTGGGGTGCAGACATATCTATCATCGCTAACCTTGTGCCCTCTTTTAGTAACGCCACCTCATTCTTGAAGTCAACTCTTTCAACGCATCGGTTCATGGTCTACGTTGTCACATTTGAAGAAACCCCTGAAGACTACGGCATTTTGCCATCGGAGCAGATACGCTTGGCTTCATCGCCGCGCTGGCGGAAGAATCAACTGACCATTTGTCAGCATTTTCCTTTACCTATCTGGATTTTCCACGCACAACTCTTCGTCCCTTGACCATCGGAATGAGCTTCCTGGGCCATGAAATCGCAGAGGGCATACGCAATAACGTGAACTTCGCACTGGTGGCCATTTCGAATGCAGTATTTTCAAAGATTTATATAGACCGTAAAAAGTCTTGGAAAGATTGACGAGGCTTCGTCACTTACAGTGGCGGAGCCTTTGGGGAGCTGCCTCTTCCGGAAAGTATCATAAGCAACGCGACCGCTGTTCGATCAACCTCGCCGCGGCGGCACCTATCCAACAGATCGTGCCTCCTCAATGTATCCTCCCTGTTTCCACCCTCGAACAACGAATATCGATTTAGTATTAACGGCAACGGCAATCCCACAACCAAAGACTTCCTGTTTACATCGTCCCTTATTTGTCTGCTTGAGCTCAGTCAGGCAAATAGTGAACCCTCCGTCACCGAGCCGCTTTCTACGCGCCAAGCTCCCCCGTGTGGATTTATGCGCGGGGTGGACCCCAGAATCAATCGTTTCAATTGAAATTGATTTCTGGGACCCTGAAAGTCATAGCTGCGCAACTGTTCATCGAGGGGCGGTATCGGGATTTGGCTTGGTCGGTTAGATGGGGAAGAGACAGGGTTGTCATGGAGGGTTGCATGTCCAAGCGACGTCCGAGAGCGACGATGATATGCCAGGGCATACGAGGCGGACCTGATTTCAGCCTAGGTGCTGGCACCTCGAAGTGTCGATACGTCGATGGGCACTGCATAGATGTCAAGCGTCATCTTCCGCGCAGAGAATGCTTTGGCTGGTACTTCTATGCAAGATCCAGCAGAGGGATGACAAAGCCGATGCATGCGGGAAGCTTAATGTCACGCTTGACACGCAACCGTCAGCAGGCTCGTGATGTCGAAAGCTAATCGCAAAGGCACCTCGATCTGAGGTTTCGTTTCAACGAGGCCGTAGCTGGCAACAGCTGCTGCTCAATGGAGCGATGATGGTGATGGGTTCTTGGGGGCTTGTTGGAGCTTGCTGTGTGGCCCCTATCGCGATTGATGTTTGACATCACTGGGCAGGCCAACGACCGAACTCCGACAATCACTCTCGACCGCCCAGGTAGCCTCATGCAACACGTCTGCTATGCATTATGGCACTCGCGATCATTTCGCCAATGCCGCAGGAATGTGAGACGCCCAATTCAGGTGAAAGAAAGGGCCAGTCAATGCCACGCCTTCAACATCGCTATGTTCACTGGGTGGTCCGAATTCCACTCGATCTCCTCTATATTATCGATAGCAGCATCCCGAAAGTAATATCAAATTGCACTGGCTGCCTCGGACCTATCTCTTAAAAAAGCCAGTCGGATGCAGGTCCTCGTGGCGGCAACGGTCAATGGACGAAATCGGCGATCTTTGTCTTACTCCCCCACGAATCCTTCAGCTCCCCCTTTTGGGTTTCCGTGCTGATTCCAAACGGGAGATTGCCCGAATGCAGAGCGTGGGGGCTTCATATCTCAGGCTAGGGAGGTTGATGGCACCGACAGCCTGGTTGGTAGATGTCTCGATGACCTTAGGGTGTGCAGTATTTCAAATGACTACTGTGCTAGAGTGGTAGCTTAGGGAGCGAGCCTGAGAGGTGGAGGAGTCAGGGGTAGGACTATGACGACGGTCTCCTGTTTTCGCAGTACAAGCAAGCAGTTAGTAAAATGCCCATCAGTCCGATACATATACAGCATATCGATAGAAGAACACTTAGCGGGATGTGAACAGGCAGATGTTCGCAGCAGTCGCGATTAAGAGGACAGCAGGGGTTCTAGAAGCCCAGGATGCCAAGTGCGACTTCACGGCTAGCAGGGATGAAGCACGTGCGACGGACTGACTAGTGAGCTAGTGACGGACCAACGGTTTTGCTACCGCGCCCGATTGGGATGCTGGTTATTCCTCGTTCCTCTGCAATCACAGCCGATGGATCGGTGATCGAAATCCGAATTCATCATTTGGAATTCACCAACAACAGTGCAGCATCATCATGTCTTACTTATCGTTGTGCCCCAGGGATGGATCTTGGACCCTACCCCCGGGCCAGGCGGCAAGTGCAAAGTGCGCACACTCCCCATTTCCCCACTGCCGATAGGCATCTTCTCTCGGGGGCCCACTGCTATCGAGATGCCCGGCCAACATGTCCTCGACCTGGATCGAGTTCAGTTCGAACGACCAGGGCACCTGAATCCATGGAACAATTGGTGGAACATGGCTCCATCGTCGATGCTCCCCCTGGTCCCAAGGAAGGGTCGCTGCATACTTCACCGCACTCTCCGTCTTGGATGCGTGATGCCCTCGTTGATTGGAACAATGCGCCTTGCCCTGTCTTCACGTTTGGTCAAGATTCCTGAGGACCAGGTACGAGTCCGGCAATCGTATTAATAGACGGCAAAAGCAAAAGGCTTGTCGGAGAAATATCCAAAAGACGTTGCTTCTGGGTGCGGCTTGGGCGGTACGGGGTACCGGCAGCCCATTCTTCGGAAACGCTGGCGTCGATCCCCGAGCCCACGTTTTACCTGCCAGTATTTGGTCCAATATCGGCACTAAGGCTTCTGCTGGGGGCTCCCTTCCCTGCGATTTCTAGGCCCTCTTCACCTTTGGCGGCTCTTGACTTCCCATCGACCCAAGATCCCCTTCGATGCAAGTCATCTCCAACCTGATCTGCCATGCCTTCCACGATCCCCTTTCGCTTCGCTACTCAGCACACCAGCCTCGTGTTACGCCCCGTCTGACGCAGGGTAGGCAGCATTTGCGCTGCCTGCCCGTACCATCTCACTGGGGTTACCATGACGCTTTCTCGACTTTTCCTTAATAATATCTTCACCTCCCTATTTCATACAACGCCACAGTCGGAATTGCTTCACGTTTCGCGCTCCGTTCTTCACCTCTTCATTTTCTTGTGGCTTGTTCAAACGTTAGATTGCATCGTTTCATTCAAGGCTGGCACGTGTAATACTTTGTATGGACTACATCTGCTGGCCCACAGAAGTTGGAGAATGAGCTTTTGGTGCGTTGTTTTGCAACTGCCGTGTGACGTCGTGTTATCTGCACCCAAACTGTCTTCACTTGGGCTTTATCTCATTCTTGGTCATCGCCACCGGTACCTGATGTGTGAGTGGCCATGATACATTGTCATGACTGCCAAGTTCCCTCTGTCTCTAAACCCGATTGTTCCTCCCTCGACACATACAGCGGTGGACAACAACAGCCCTGGGAGCATTCACTTGCAAACCTTTTGCATTCTTCGCTCGGGTGGTTAAGGTCATCAGCGACCATCTCCAAAAGACCCTTGCCGTGGCCTCAGGCTATGCGTGCTAAGAGGGATGGCTCGATTGATATGAGCAATCGCCATCAAGGAAGGCCTAGGCCTATGATTGCAGCAGGCATTCCGGAACAATGGTACAATCGACTCAATGAGATTGGCCCAGAACCCAGCCTCGTCCCATTCGTTGATAGTGAGTGTGACGCCCGGCCGTGACCAAGCCTTCTTATTGAGAGATTACAGACGAACCCCCATTCCATCTCCAAAGGCCTTCCTCAGATGAAGGCAGTACCCAGGTCTTGCAGGAGGAACCGCTTTCCTCTCGATTTGGTGGAAACTCTCAACCGCAGCCACTTTCACATTCTCTGTTATCCCGGCTGGAGCTAAGCGAGAATGATCCCAATACCTTCCGGGACATCATAGACGACTTGACGGTGCAGAACAAAACCTTGAAGAGGCAGTTGAAGCGGTATGGAAAGACTCAGTCCATCGGCAAAGAACACAATGGCCTTTTCGAAGTCCGCATACACAGCCTTCCTCCCGATAAGAAACACGAACTGGAGGTTATCCTGCATAACTTTTCGGCAACTATAAATTCAGCACAACACAGACCCGGTTCCATGTTGGCGGCGAGGAGACAACCCCTTCATCAATTTTCAGACAGGGTTTCTAAGCTGTCGTCACCTTCGCCTCCTTCCATGCAAGCATTGGACTCTGCCTATGCGTCTGTATCTGCTGCAGGGGTCACTATACCTACAGTCCCGAGTGCCTCTACACGTCTAGGCACTGTATTGGACCAGCAAGTTCACGATACCGCCTTCCATGGCGCTTCTTCGGTACCTCAGCCCCCTGATGAAGCTATGATCCTGGATAGAAAAAAACAAGAATCTATCGTTCAAAAGCTAGAGCAAATTTTTGAAAACGATCTAGTAACTTTTGGGGAATCCAATGAAGCAGACAAGTCATTGAAGAACGTGCAATATCGGCCCCCAGTCGCACCAACTGCCCCGGTTGTTAGTGAGACTTCGGCGCGTCCACTCGATGAGAGTGTGTCAATTAGAGACCGTGAAAACATTGATCGGGCGGGCGCACAGTCAGATCATGTTTCACCAACAGGAAACTTCTTTCCACGAAGAAGTGAAGCAAATCAGTATCAACAAAGACTTTCGCCCGACGAAATCCGTCATTTGCGACACCCTAGCGTTGCATCTCCGATTGCTGAACCTGGCCCACAAGCAAGCCATAAATGGGTTTACTTGAATCTCCTCGTCAATATGGCTCAACTCCATACCTTGAATGTAACTCCCGAGTTTGTGCGCAAAGCGATACATGACTCCAGCACTGGGCTTGTGTTGTCAGATGATGGGTGTAAAGTCAGATGGCGAGGATTTTCCCATGAGACCGGCCCGAGCCCTGACGAATTATACAAATTTGCAGCGACTCCATCGGCCGATTCTCCTATACCTAGCTCGGTGGAAAAGCTAGAGCAGGACCGTCGTGGCCCCTCAACCAAGAGGAAAGACAATATGCACGAGTACTCTACATCCTACCTTCAGGACACGACATCACCAGGACGGCATCAGGGTTCGATACTCAACAGTGCGTCGGATTCAAACTGGCAGTATAAGCCTATGTTCGCTCCTCGCAAGCGTCGGTCGGCACGATCGTACTGTGATGTAAAGGATGGCCGATCGGTCGACTCCGACACCACTTCGTCATCCATGGCTTCATGCCTTGCACAGGCAAAAATGGACAATCAAAGTGGCCCAATGATCTTCTTGGACCGCGACCCGTTCTTCCTCGATCTCAGTGCAGACTTCCCTGACTCCGACCGCCTCGATCGTACACTGTACGGCAGGCTCGTAGAACAGCCGCTTGGACGCCACAATGGATTGACGGACATGTACAAGGAGCCCGAGAAGCGATCCTTATATGCTCTTCCCACAGCCTCTGGAGAAGCCCTACGCCATGGCAACAGCCTCCACGAAAGCATTCCCTTTCCGTCTCTCACCATATATGACGACGATCCACCAAGTCCACTTGGCAACGGCACGACCGGAGCAGAACCCGTAGAGCTCGAAGCTTCTGGCATCGGCGGCATCCAGCTCGACGACAACTTCGCCATCGACGTTAAGACGGAGCAGCAGCCACCCTCGTCCCATTCCGTTCCGCCATATGAAGACAGACGAGCATCGCAGACGATATCCAGACCATCTAATCGAGTGATTCCGACTCATCCACCTGTACCAACGCCCCACCATCGACACCTCCTTTCTGCCAGAACGACGCATCTACCACCCTCTCCTCTCCCGCCACCTTCCTACGTCTATCCGGCTTTCTCGTCATCATCATATTCTTCCGATTCCGAAAGCGACGACGATATCCTTAACAATGTGGACTCGGACTCCGAAGTGGAGTTCAGACCTCTGAGCCTTTCACCTCAGATGCGGATGTTCCTCGAAGGAGAAGAAGAGGCTTCGGCGCCGGAGGAAGATAATGAAGATATGGAGGTAGAGGACGACGAGGATTAGGGACAATGGCAGTGGTTTGGAGGGTGGGCGGTTGTGGGTGAGTTGATTGTGTGATTATCTCGGTTTTGTAACTGTTCCAGAGAATCAAAAGTTCAGACAAAGAGGACATCTAAAGATAGAGTTCGTGTAGTGTACATAGAAACAGGTTGTACAACAACTACAACAACAAAAGTTCTATGGCTCCTTGTTAACAGCCCTCTCTCTGGCACTCTCACCCAAGACTTCCTCGCCATGACCATAACCCTTCGGCCACTCTCAGCGGCTATCCCTTTGACTTGGCGGACTGGGCATCAACTGCCAGCCAAAATCGGGTGCGCTGAAAAGCATATGATACCCTAGATATCTGCTGCTTATCGTGAGCCAACCCGGTATAGCAGCTAATTTGGCAGCCAGTATAGCAGCCAGCATACCTGAGTCTAGGAGCCAGTCTCGATCATCCCACGACGGAGACGCCAAGCTTTCGAAACCCCCGATTGAGCGCAAAGGGCCGAAGAACATCCGAAGCTACGACTGTCTTGGAAGTTGGAGACTTGGCGGTCTCAGCACTCTCGCGTTACAACGAATTTGGGGGCGGATCGTTGTAGCCAGCGAGGAGGATTCAGGGGGACAAATGGGTACAATTATTATTGTAAGATTGAGAAATTGGATTGCTTTTTGATGGGGATTTTTTATCTAGGGTTCTGGAGTATCAGGGATATATGCCAATTATTAATAAAATGAGTTGAGGGTTTTCCCAGAGCCGACCGAAATCCTTCCTTCTAAAAACTCCTTCCAGGGGTATATATTGCAAGGATATGCATATCATTATCCTTTTCTCCTCTCCTTCTCCTTCTTTTGTTTTTTATGCCACTGCCACCATCCCCCTCTCCAGTTCCTTCCTCTCCCTATACTCCTTCACCTCTTGCCTCACCGCAAACCCCACCTCCACGGTGATCAACGCAATAATAATCCACTCCAACCGCACCCCATGTCTCTCACTCAACTGCCCCCTCAGCACCTCCGCAATCTCCGTCGCATAATCCAGTTTCCCGTTCAGAACCTTGATCCGGACGCCTACATCCAATGCTCGGCCCACCATGTCATAGTATCCTTCCAACCCTAGTTCGTATTTGCTGTCCCAGAACAGGTCGGGGAGTGAATCGGTGAGTTCGGAATAGAGATTTAGTTGGGCGCGGAGGGAGAGGAGCTGGCCTGTTTTTTGGAGGATCGTGGTGCGGGTGTAGGGGAGGCGGGAGCCGTGGGAGAGGAGGCGGGGGATGGAGAGGGTGGTGGAGAGGTAGGTGGAGAAGAGGGTTTCGAGGACGGCGAGTTTGGTGCTGCGGGCGAGACCCGAGGAGAAGGCGATTTTGGTGAGGACGGTGTCGATGGTGCGGGTTTGCGAGTTGTTGGGGGTATCTGGGTTTGGAACTTGGGTGGAAGAGGAGGGGGGGTCGGAAGCGGATTTGGTGCCGAGGATGATGGTGTCGCCTTTGATGGCGCTGGATTCGCGCGTCGGGTCTTCGAGGTATTCGAGATCTTCTTCCTCGAATACCTCCGGGTGAGGGTGGACTGCGGCGCGGGCGAGGGTCCGGGAGACGAGGAACGACATTGTGCTTTCTGGAACGTCCCATGCTACGACTGTGCCGGAGGGGAATATGAAGACATCGCCCGTGGGAACGCCTCCCCCTTCTTGTCGACGAGATGGCGTCTGGGACGGTACCTCGACGTGGACCACTTGTGGGTATAGTCCTGTCTCGTAGGGGTCAAGATGATAGGCAGCATCCTTCAAAACGTTTGCAACGGCAGCAATGTCATATTGCTCGGCCGCGCAGTATGCTGTTACCGTCTGTAGCCAGATTAGCCCGGCTTCCGATGGGGAGGGCAGAATTCCAGGACCTTCGTGCTCGGCTGTGACTCATGGCTCCCCACACTTTTAACTTCCTTGACATTTTTCGATCTCTGAGCTTCGACGGCTACTCTCCGTAACGAATTCTTGCTTGCCGGCGACCTCTGATTCTTGCGCTTTGGGGATTTGGGGGGTTCCTCGGGTTCGGATTCTGGTTGCGACTTCTGTAGATGCGGATTGCTTGAGAAGAATTTGCGGCGTTTCGGAAAAGCTTGCGAACCGGTCAAGTGGAACAATCGATTGCGGGACTGTAGGAGCGACGAGGTTGACGGCCCTTGGAGAGAGCTGTATGGGCGAAGGAAGAACAACAAAGTGGGTGATACGCTGCGTGGGTGTGTTGTAAGGCCTTTTAGCATAGCTCAGAGCTCCATGGACCTCTTTGGGAGCCGTGAGAGCATTGCAAATGCGAAGTTTGTTGTCGGAGCCGAAGTGCCTTCGTACTTTGGACTTTGGTTGTTCAATCCAGAAGAACTTCGACCTCGGCAAATGTCGCTGCATCTTCAAATCCGGCTTCTTGCGACTACCTTTGCTACCCCCATGATTCCTCTGCCACTAGGCGCTTTCAATGGCGCTAGAGGCCGGTGACACCGAGCAAGAAGACAATAATGAGGATAGACTAATTACCAAAGCGAGCAATGGCAAGATGGAAAGTGGTCAAGAAACCCAGAGCTCAGAAGAGGAGGAGGAGGAAGAGGAAGACGAAGAACCGCGACTCAAGTATGCGTCTTTGACGAAGCATCTAAAATCTGTCTATCGGAATGACGACGCGACCAGTGCCTTTCTTGTGGGAGGGGACAAGATGGTAGGTGGAAGTCAGGATATCTTGTCCGGGGCTAGCGAATCTCAACGTACCAATACTGAAGTATATAGGTTATTGGAACTCACAATGGCAACATCGTAAGCCTCTAGCCCAAGTCGTCTACGTTGGAAGCTGCTGACTATATGGACAGCATGTATTATCCTTGCCCTCGTACACGTCTATCAAAGTCTACCACGCTCACTCTACGTCCGTCTCTGCTGTGTCGATTTCTCCATTCCCACCGCCTCTTCCTGCCCCAAGACCCAAGTTGAATACTCGCCTCATGTCAGCGCAGAAGTTATCGCCGGCCTCTTCCGTTGCAGGCACTGTCAAGAGCTCAACTCCCCGCCGAAGTCCCCGACCGCCTCCTGTACCGATCACAGCTTCTAACCAGATCTATATCGCTACCTCCTCCATCGATGGCAACGTCTGCGTTGCATCTCTGACCGATCCCAAGGATGTGATGTTGAGGAATTTTGGCCGACCTGTCCAGGGTGTTGCATTGTCACCGGACTACAAGAATGATCACTCATACCTATCAGGCGGCCTGGCTGGTAACCTTATCCTAACTGTCGGTGGAAGAAGTGGGACTAGCTCAAAGTCCAATGCGGGTGCAGGTGCAGCCGCGACGGCCTCAGGATGGCTTGGGGCTATTGGACTTGGTTCCAACACGGGACAAGATAGTATCTTGCATTCCGGCGAGGGAGCAATTCGAACAATCCAATGGTCCTTGTCGGGGAAATACGTTGTATGGGTAAACGAAAAAGGAATTAAACTCATGAGGTCAAATCTGCATCTTGAGACGCATGAATCAGAGAGTGCCTGGAAACGTATCAATCACATCGATCATCCCAATCGAGCCGTGTGGGAGGAAATGGCCGGCGTCTGGAAACCCCAGGCTAAGTGGATTGATGAGACTGGCTTGGAAACGGATGATCTTGACATGGGTCCTATAAACGGTCTGCAGCAGAAATCTCAATCCCAAATGTCACATGAATCTGGAGCTCCACTTCCAAAGTCGACCCCTAGACGAAAACGGTCGGAAAAGCTGCTCGTAGGTTGGGGCGATACCATCTGGATTACCAATATGCTTCCTGGGGGTGCTAGTTTTGGGAAGGGAGCTGGAAAGATAGCGCGTGTGGAGATTCTGACGATGTACGTGATATCTCCCGCAGATGTTACAGGACTTACTGACAGGCTGACAGTTTAAGGACTGACTGTATTGTATCTGGAGTTTCGCTTTATACCCCATCGTTGCTTGTTGTTCTTGCTTATGTTCCACCTGGGGAAAACGCATCTTCGCCACAGTCTCAACCAACACGTGGTCGTCATCGACGGCAGAACGCCTTGCAGCCAGAGATTCGACTTGTTGACGTCGAGACTCAGGAAGAAGTCTCAGTCGCCGATACTCTCAATGTCAGTCGCTATGAGAGTTTGTCTGCTACCGACTATCACCTTGATGTGTTACCGGCTATGCAAATTTCACAGAAAGCCGCATCTTCGAGAGGTGCTCTTGAGATCATCGGGGGTGGAATCTGGGATGTTGGCATGTATCCTGCAAGACTTTTCAGCTCCTCCGCGAGTGTCAAAAGCGACGGCAGCCATAGCGCCGAAAGCTCCAGCAGAGCTCCAAGCGATCTTCATGTGGCCTCGTCAGTGCCTGGTAGCGATCAATTGGTTCACCCCTCTGCGCTTACCCATGGGATGAAGATCTTTATCCAGAGTCCTTATGACTGTGTCCTTGCTACTAAGCCTACTCTAGCGGATCACTTCAGTTGGCTTGACACCCATGCGATGTACGAACAAGCTTGGACCTTGCTGGATCAACATCCAGAAGCAGCTGGTGACAATTCCGAAGCTTCGACCGAAAGCACTCCGAGTACGCCAACCCGAGCGCCAGCTAAGGGGCAGGGCACACTTCTGGATTTCTTCTTAGACGATAAATCTCAGACCACATTATCAGGTTCAGGTCAACGCAACCTCAATTCCCATGTCGAAAGAGAAAAGCGGAGGATAGGCGAGCTTTGGATACAGCAGCTCATCAAACATAAAGACTGGAGTAAAGCAGGTGCCACGTGTGGAAAAGTGCTGACAACTGGGGATCACTGGGAGCACTGGGTCTGGGTTTTTGCTCAAGCCGACAAGTTCGAAGAAATCACTCCATATGTACCCAGCACGCAACTTCAGCCACCATTACCATCTATTGTGTACGAATTGATTCTGGGCTACTATGTCTCGAACGATAGGAAACGGCTCAAGAGTTTACTAGAGCGATGGTCGACCGAGCTCTTCGATGCGGGCCCTGTCATCGAGGCCATCCAAGGCCGGTTGCAGGTGGGTGACATCGGAGAGAACTCAATCGAAGACGGGCAAGTCGGCCGTGATTGGCGGATACTCATGGAATGTTTGGCAAAGCTGTATCTCGCGGACGGTCGCCCAGCGCAGGCTCTACGCTGCTACATCCGTCTTCAAGATGCTGATATCGCCATGCGTCTCATCCGCGAATACCACCTTGTGGATGCGGTGTCAGAGGACATTCCCGACTTTATTTTGCTGCGCGTATCCAAGGAACAGCAACGGTCTGCACCAATGTCTGAGCTTGAACATGCCTCACGCGAACCCATCCGACTGCTTGTCGCTGAAGCACACCACGGTATTGTTCGACCAGAATCTGTGATCAAACAACTGAATACACGCTATGGTACCCCGAACCCTTACCTTTTCTTCTACTTTCGGGCCCTGTGGGAAGGTGAAACAGCAATTGGAGGTCAATCAGAGGGCGAGACTACGAGTAGAGTTCGAAGGCAACCACTCATCGACGAACGACTGGTAGCCACCGAAGGCAAAGCACTCGTATCCGACCACGCCGATACCGCGCTTCCTGTCTTCGCCGAATACGACCGTCGACTACTGATGGATTTCCTCAAGACGTCGCAGACTTACACCCTCGACTTTGCGTCGAAAATCTGCAAGCAGCGGAAGTACATGCCCGAGCTGGTCTACCTTCTATCTAAAGAAGGTCGGATGACCGAGGCCCTACGTCTCATCATCGATGAGATCGGCGATGTCAGCCAAGCAATCTCTTTCGCCAAAGAACAGGGCGACCAGAGCTTGTGGGATGATCTACTGAACTACAGCATGAACAAGCCTTCGTTCATCCGAGGGCTGCTCGAAGAGGTGGGAACATCGATTGATCCAGTCCAGCTGGTCCGCAAGATCCCTGAAGGACTAGAGATCGAAGGATTGAAGGGTGCTCTGAAGCGTATTATCCGAGAGTACGAGATCCAGCACAGCATCAGTGAGGGGGTGGCACGAGTGCTTCGGGGAGAAGTGGCTGCTGCCATGGCAGACAAGGGGAAAGGCCTCAACAAAGGCATCAAGTTCGAGATCGGCGAGACAAACAAGGACCCTATCACGATGCACAACCCAAGAGAAGGTCGGCCACGGCAGGTCAAGAAGGGATACTGTCCAGGGTGTGAAAAGGCCTTCCTTCCAGAGGATACTGAGTTGCTAATATCTTTTCCCTGTCAGCACATCTTCCACCTTCCTTGCCTCTTTTCTGTGGATGGGAAAGACCGGGAAGATATCCCTGCAAGTGTCATGAACCTTGACTGGCAAAGCGAGTTCGATCCTAGTATCGGACCCAAAGTTGATCATGCAGCCCTTATTCGAAACCAGGTCGACCAAGGCTGCCCGTTGGAGAACCGCGATGCAGGATGAAAGCCTCGACTGGGGTACTTCTGTATCCTTGGTGAAGTGTTCAGAACCTACGGTTCATATGAAAATGCCACCGAGATGGACTCTTGAATATGCCCAAGCTAATGAGCTTCGAGGGTTCGGCATTCGGTGACTAAAGTGACACTCAAGACGAGCCTGTGTATCTGGGAGCTCGGTCTGCACGCCATTGAGGACGGCTTAGGGGTTCTCAAAGCCGAGGAGACCGTGATGCATCGCCATCACCTGGCTGCGCCGCGATCTTACGATGTCAAGACGAGACGGTTTCACGCCTGTGGACAGGACAGGCGTACGTGAGGAAAGGAAGTCGTCTCCGGGCGAACAGAAAATAACCCGTGTAGATAGAGACATGTTTGCATATAGGGCACATAGTGGAGAATTCCCGTTGTAAGTGGATCAGTTCACTTCCAGTACTCTACATCATCGTGCACTCTTGATGGCTGTCTGGTCGTGTCAGATATCAGTCGCAATGTGGGCCAGACAGCAATCACAAGCCCCTTCAGAACTTGGAACCGTGTCATAACACTACGATTACCATATTCAATTTATCATTTGCTCAAGGCCAGCTGTCCGTCGTCATCTGCACAATCGGTACAACGACATCCTACATCGAGGTATCGACTGTGCTACGTCCCTCATCGAGATCGATGGTTAACACCAGCTGTCTCAGTACCCGGCACTCTAGTATCATCATTCTGTCTATTACCGGCTTCATTGTATCGAAGAGTATAGAAAACTACGAGGCCGGCTCAATACCTTATCCTGGTGGGAAAGTACCTTCCCAACTTGGAAGTGAACAGCCCCAAGGTGACTGCCATATTGCAGCCACACACTCCACAAACTACCTTCCTTCATCATTCTGTAGCTGGAGAGTATATTTCCTTCCGCCACTCCTTACTTGTCCTCAACCATCCTCTCGTTCACGCAACTCTACCTTTGAAGGCAGATATCTGCTCTCGCTTGCTGAAACCTTTAGAAGTATCTACAGTCTACACCAGCTTCAAATCGTTCCACAAGTTCCAATGCATCTCGTCCGTCCCAGCCTGCTGGTGGCATTGGCCTTTTCTGTTGGCCGCGGCCTTGCGACTCCGCATGGTGAGCTCCATCTCTTGTCCGCCACGGCCACACTCCTCATGCTGTCATAGGTCCAGGTCATGCACCCCGTCGACGTTACAACGATGGTGAGTGACCTTAGCACTCGAGCAATCCAATAATTCAGAGTCCTATCTGGCAGTACCCGTTCGAGCATTACCAGACTCGCTGCAGATGGACACTTTACATCCTCGCACCCAATGCACCCACTCTTCTTCTGACCAGCGTCTGCACCGATCACAATGAGCTGACGGTTTCCATGCATAGATGGGAGCACTACGAAGGATGACCTCGCCATGGTCACTGATGCCCCGGGTCCTCCCACCATCCAGCCCGGCGTACCCGCTCTGCAGCCCAGTATTCCCACCACTGGAGTTGCCAGTCTAGACATTCCACCCGCCCAGCAGACCTCGTCCTGGAGATCATTGGATCCATCTGTACCGCCCGTGAAAGACCCTCAGCCGTCAGACCCAGTCTTGACATCATCTTTGACAGCGGCTTCTTCACCATCAAATATCGACCCCGGTTCAGTTTCAGTCTCACGCTCGGCCAGCACAAGCACTTCGATTCCATTTCTGTCGGAGCTCATGTCCCAGCTGTTCTCTCAGTCCTCAACAACGCCGGAATCTAGCATCTACGCCCCTACTCTTTATTCCAGTTCCAGAGCTTCGGATCCAATGTCCACATGGTCACCTTCAAAGCCAATAGCCACCTCACGCTTCGACACAACATCGCCAGTTGAAGGCTACCCTGAGAATGCATCACCGCCAGCGTCAACGCCTTCCATGCTCATCTATTCTTTCACACTCCCGCCCTACTCCAATGGCCTTGACACGAGTGGGATTGTCGAGACTTGGACAAGATCTTCGCCTGCAGAGGACAAGGATAAGCCATCCGCCACAGTCTACTCCTACAATATGCCGCCATACACTCCCAAAATCCCTACGTATGTGGCTACTTCCGCAGGTACAGCACCCTTGGATATGACAGCTGGTGCCCCAGGTAGTCCAGGTGGAGTTGCGCCGACCAATCGAATCTTTCTTCAACAAGGCTTCGTAGATCCGACAAAAGATCCAGTGACTGTCACATCTTCTATGGTCCCTGTCTATTCACCAGCTTGCCTCGGCAATGCCTATGGAGGTGGCTACGTGATAACACCTACCCTGTCCGTTGCCAACACGAACGCGACGGGCATGGCGAAGATCCCTCCTGCATATGGGTTTTCTTACAAGTTTGAGCCTACCATATCGCCGGGCTACGGGGGTGCGGTCGTGATCGTGGACACAAAGGCACCAGCACCAACAGTGAGCTCACAGCCAAGTCCTGGCCTGCCTAGCAAGGATGTCGTCTTTACTTCGTCGAGAGCTACTCAATCCGTTGGAGCAAATTCTGGATCTCACTTGGCGCTTAAGGATGCATCACCCAACATGCCGAAAGATCTTGTATCTACATTGACAGGAAGCCTCTATGGTATAAGTAACCCAGGAAACTTGTCCCCTCATGCAACGTCGGGATCTACTCAAGCTTCTGGAGGCCTGACCGGATCACCTCCATCAGCCAAGGATGAACCGATCAACTTGTCTGGACCTTCCTTTTCGTCCAAGGACGCATCACCTGTCAATACCCCAGACCATGTACCTATCCACACTGGAAGCATCTACGGTACAAGTACACAAGATAGTTCGATTTCTTCCATGGGGTCTGGATCCGTTCAACCTTACGGGTCCTCAGCTGGTATTCCTCTGTTCGACAAGGATAGACCCACCGTTAACCCTGCAGTCCCTGCATTAACACCAGCAACCGATACACTCGGTATGACGCTCTCAGGCAATGCAATCTCCACTCTCTTACCGACATCTACCAAATCATCTGGGGCCTACAGTGGTCCTCCTGCACCATTCAAGGACAACTGGGTGACAAACCCCAGAGACAATATTCCGACAACAGCAAGGGATTCGCAGAATATGAACGTCGCAGGCACTCCAGTCTTCAGCTCTGGGAAAGGATCTGCTCAATTGTCCGAGACGACTTCTGGGGTACTCCTACCAAGTAAGGATGCGTCGGTGAGTCAGGAGGGGCTTTTGCCGGCATCACATGGAGGATACCTTGGTACAAATGTCATGATTTCTTCACTCTCCGTTTCTCGAAATGGTGCTGATGGCCATTCCTCGGTCCTGGCAACGAGAGTCAAATCGGTCATTGTTACGACATCGACTACATGGTGCCCAAGCACAGCGCCCAATCACTTAAGCATCATTTCTTCTATTCTAGGAGGTGTGGCGCTGAGCACCGCTGTTACCGGTAGCGAAAATATGGCAAACGGAGATATGAACAACAAGGACGCCTACCCAATGGATGCTGGCGTAACTTCATCGAGAGCATTAGGAGCAGTGACGATCTCAAAGTCCACTTCTACCGAAATCGACTCGGCTATAGCTACCATCCTGCCACAAGGTGAATTGCAGAAAGCAGCTGTAGCTTTTGACTCGACCGTTACGGATGCATCTGGTACCATTTCTGTACAGCATTTCAGCTCCAAAATCAACAGTACGCTTATCCTGTCAAGCGATGAATCCGGGGTCACTCCGTTCCCAGGAAAGTCTGCCAGACTCGCAGCCAGCGTGGTCACGGTGTTTGCTGTCATCTTTTCCGTCTGCCTCTTATCGAGCTATGCCTGAGATATCTGTGCATGCACGGCTCTGACAGGAAAGACAGCTTTTTGTGGGGCTTGTGGAACGTCTGCTATATCATGCTTCGTCTTTATTGCGCTATCTCCCCTTGCTAGGTGCTTATGAAGAGCTAGATGGAGGTATAGGGAATCATAATAGGAGCTTGCCAAAAGGGGTCCGCGAATCTACAGACATATGTATCTCTAGCATCGACGAAATAAAATCGCAGCCAAAGCGTTGCCTTGCTTGAAGTCCCTACCAGCTGCCCAAATCATTGCATCGACGGTGTGCTGCGACTCGGTTCTCCTGAGCTGATCACCCTACCCCAACCACGCGTTGCAAGTATCTTTGGTCTCTTCTGCACCCGTACGAGTACCTTCAAGTTGCTTGGAAAGCATGCCTGATGGCGACTCTTCGCTCAGCCACCATCTCATATCGTCTGCGACTTCCAAAAGCCGCAAGCACCGGCTGTTTGCATTCTTTCCTTGCTTGACTATGATTCCCCAGGAGTCGCCACTTCGTCAGTGTATCATTTTGCCTCTTGCATTTTCATTTGCAGTTGGTAGACCTGCCAGTGATCAATATGATAGAACAGAACACCTCCTCCACGACTGACCTCCATCTTCTTCCCCTCACTCTGCTCTTGCATGTCACTGATAAGCTTCTCCACCCGTTTTCTGTGTTTCTCATCACATCAGCCTGGCTCCCCTACTCAAAACGCCATTTCCCAACCACATCGATGGTTCTTCAAGAGCGGTGTCATTGCACTCAGCCCCTTCATATCCCTGATGTTTTCGGCCCGTTATTCAGAAGGGTTCACATACATCTCCTTCTCAATGAACTCCAACCTCCCATCCACCGCCGACTCCGCCTCCGTCTTCTCCTGCTTCAGCAGCACGGGTCCGATCAGCTTGTAGATGGTGGAGTCGTCGGACAGGGTGTTGAATTCTTTGCGCACGGCGAGGTTCTCTTGTTGTTGCGATTCGAGGCGCTGGCGGGAGGTGATTTGGGTTTGGAGATCTAGGGTGGGAGAGTGGTTAGTGTGATGAAGGGGGGGAAGGGAAGGGGGGGAAGCGGAGCGGGTGAGGTGCCTGTTTGGAGTTTTTGGTATTCTTCTGAGAGGGATTGGAGGCGTTGTTGGGGGGAGGGGGCGGTCATTGTTGTCGGTGGTAGGCGATTCTCGACACGACTCGCGGCTCACAAAGAGAGACCGCTGGGTTTGCTAGCATTCACAGCGGCGCCGGTTGTGTGAACATTGGAACATAAGAGGAGATCAGTTGGCGGAGCGGAATCAATACGGAGTGGGGGATTCGGCGCTAGGCGGGGGGTACTTCGTCTCTTTGATCACCATGGTGATGGGATCGGTTAAATACCGAAGTGAGATCTTTTACTTGCTGAACACTCGTGAGAAGAGTGTCCGTCTCTATTTGACGCTGAGCGACGCATCCCAAGTTGCCTCTGGAAGCACTCCCACAACGAGCGTTCCTCATTGACCTAAACAATCCCGACTCGACAGAAGGAAAAAGAACGTCCGAAGGCATCAAGTCGTCCCCAACATAACACGACATGTCAAACACCGATTTTCTTGGCCGGGCAATTGACGTCGTCAAACGCGCCATCGAAGACGACAAAGCCGGCGAATATGAAAAAGCATATCAACTCTACTACCAAGCTCTCGAGCTCTTCATGCTCGCCCTCAAATGGGAAAAGAACGCCAAATCCAAGGAGATGATCCGCACAAAAGCCAGCGAGTACATGGAACGCGCGGAAAAGCTCAAGAACCACCTTGCCGATGCCGACAAAGGCAACAAGAAGAAACCAGCTGCCGTAGGCTCCAATGGCAAGGTCTCGGGGGGCGGAGGAAAAGGCAAGGACGATGAGGACGAGGAGATGGATCCTGATGCAAAGAAGTTAAGGGGCGCACTGCAAGGGGCGATCTTGACGGATAAACCGAATATCAAATGGGAGGATGTTGCGGGGTTGGAGCAGGCGAAGGAGGCACTGAAAGAGGCAGTCATATTACCGATCAAATTCCCGCATCTTTTCGTGGGTAAAAGGCAGCCATGGAAGGGAATCTTGCTGTATGGGCCTCCAGGGACGGGTAAGAGTTATCTGGCGAAAGCGGTGGCGACGGAGGCGAACAGCACGTTTTTCAGTGTGAGCAGTAGTGATCTGGTCAGTAAGTGGATGGGAGAGAGTGAGAGGTATGTTGATTCATCTTCCCCATTTCATCAGCAAGGGGGCTGATAAGGGATGGACTAGATTGGTCAAGCAACTCTTTGGTATGGCACGAGAAAACAAGCCTTCAATCATCTTCATCGACGAGGTCGACGCTCTCTGCGGACCGCGAGGAGAGGGCGAGAGCGAAGCATCACGGCGTATCAAGACGGAATTACTGGTACAGATGGACGGCGTAGGCCGTGACTCCAAAGGCGTCCTCATCCTCGGCGCAACAAACATCCCCTGGCAACTCGACGCCGCCATCCGGAGACGTTTCCAACGACGTGTTCATATCTCCCTCCCTGACCTCCCCGGCCGCATGAAGATGTTCGAGCTGGCTGTGGGGACCACACCCTGTGATCTCAAACCCGCGGACTTCAAGACCCTTGGCCAACTTAGCGAAGGCTACTCTGGGTCCGATATCGCGATCGCAGTCCAAGATGCTCTGATGCAGCCTGTGAGGAAGATCCAGACGGCGACGCATTACAAGCCAATTACCGTGGAGGTGGAGGGGCAGATGGTGGAGAAGTTGACGCCGTGTAGTCCGGGGGATAAGGGGGCCTTGGAGATGAACTGGACGGATGTGGATAGTGAGAAATTACTCGAGCCACCGCTGGTGCTTAAAGATTTCGTGAAGGCGGTAAAGGGGGCGAGGCCAACGGTCAGTCAGGAGGATATCAAGAGGAGTGCGGAGTGGACGGCGGAGTTTGGCAGCGAGGGTGGTTGATATGGTCAGATGGGTTCTTCGACATCATGATGGGAGATGATATGGTTCGTTATTATAGCGATGGCGTTCAAGGTCTCGAGAGCTAGCTTCACATGATAGTTGATCAAGGATTTCTCCTGTTGTGACAACTCTACGATTATGATTGTTTGTAGCAAGACCCGAAGGTTTTCACAGATTCGAACTACTTTGCACTTGGGCCAGTCTTCATTGTGGCTATTTTGTTCGAGACTCGCGCATCACAACCCCTGAGCCCTGGACATCGAAAGAGCCCACTACGCGTCACGTGATATCTGCCGCGCTCGCGTTTGGGGTCGACGACGACCACGCGTCTTTGAAGTGACTGCACTCTGCACTGCTCTGTCAACTCAACAGGATTACTAGTAGAAGCCTTATTTTCAGCTGTGATTGGTGCAACTCGCATACCAAGCCCACTGTTGGTCAGGCTGGAATTATTGATCTCAATTCATCAGAAAGATCGTGAAGCAGTGGCACTTCTTCAAGAGATTTCACTTGTTCCAATACCATCACCTTACAAATGTCCTTCTTTCAAACTTGCCACTGAGGCTGATGGTCTCTACAACCCATGATGGCGGCAATAGACCTACCTCTCCAGTGCAAGGATGGTATTCAAACAGCAGATGCTAAAGTCACTTTGTTGTCAATGCCACCAGAGATCCTAGATGGGATTGCTAAAGAGGTACCGAAAAGCAGCCTTTCTCATCCCGGAATTTCATCTTTTAAAGGTATTCAGCTCAATTAAAGTTTAGGTACCTTATCGACATGATCTTAGCAGTCTATCAAGGACATGCAAGACTCTCAAGAGGGTAGTATTTCCAAGGCTTTACTCAAACTTGGTTCTCAAGGTGCCCCAGTCATGGTTCCAATTGCCAGCTTTTGAGAACCTTCTTGCTTCGGGCGGCGAGGGGCTTCAGCACACTACATCCCTCAAAATTTCCACGCTCGCAGACCCTCTGAGGTATTCGGAAATCGAGGATATCGTCATGGACCCATCGGATCTATTGCCAGATGTTCCACAAATCTACTTTCCTGATGCGCGGACATCGATCCACCTAAATGCCCTTGTCCGCATACTTATCAAGCGGCTACCAAGAGGACAAATAACCGAGTTCATATATGTCGTATCTCGATGTAACTCTTGTTGCGCCGAGTCTGACAGTGTTTTGAAAACATAGCTGGGAACATGGATGTGTTTGCGACTATATAACGATTGACAATCTACTGGAATTCCAATCACCTGTCCTTACTACGCTTTCGCTCGACCGGTTCCGCCATGAAGGAGTTGCCTTCAACGGTCATGTACGAGGTCTCCGATCTCTTAGCTTCAACTCGTTAGGACCGATAAGAGAACACGAGCGTGTCTGGGTTTGGGACTCCATTTCCTCGGTTAAGACCTCCTTAAGGCACCTTACAATGGGAGCAGAAACCGAGGCAATCAAAAGCTTATATTGCCCCGGAAGAGTTTTCAACGATTACTATGACGAAATGTTCGATGGATTAATGGACTACTTTCTCAGCCACCCTGATGATAACAACCCCCCAAATGGGGGAAGGTTCTTCTTGTCTCTGAACACTTTTACGCTCAAGGGACTTAACATCGATAAGTTGATCAGGGGCTGCATGTCGCTGCTTGATTTCTCTGGGTTGACTTCACTTTCACTCGAAGACTGTCGAGGTGTAGAGAGCTTCTTCACTGCCGTGGAAAGTGCGAACAACAAGCAAGGTGTACCTACACAATCATTGTTGCAGCTCCAATCTTTCCATCTGCGACACTTTTACACCAGTCAGGCTACCAATATCAGGGCTCATCTTTTAGCCTTCTTGACGTCGATCCCAGGTCTTACCAACCTGTCAATTCTACTCCAAGCCCATGAGCGCCCGCAAAACTTCCATCGTCGAAATTTTGGCAACGTCTTGCTCACCCATGGAAAATCCTTAAGAACGTTGCTTTGGGAGGAGCGAAATGAATTCCGTAATAGCTACACTGATCCTTCGGCCGCGATATTCCCCTCGACAACTGCCCTTATAGAGATCGCTCGAAATTGTGGTAATCTTGTTGAACTCGGTGTTCCCATGGACTGGCATATTCTCACTGGCGCGCCTCGGCTAAATGACCATATGGTATGTCACTGTTCACTTGGTAATAACTCAAACAATGACTAATGATTCTCGAGTAGCGAGCATACAGGGCGTTGAGGTCTTCTTTCAAAAGCCTACGAACACTCAATATCCGTAACATGCCCCCGTTCGATCCAACAGCAATAATGCTCCCGTTCGATCCAATAGCAGAAATGCGCCCCTTCGATTGGAGAGCAGCAAAGCTCCCAATCGTCCGTGTATTTGCGGGTTTTGTCGATAGTGCCATAGCGGCTCTTATTGGCCCATCGGACACCAGCAGCAGCATGCCTCTGGATACCTTAGCTCTTGGAGCACTGAGCTATCGGGATGTACGTAACGGGCTTGGCCTCATAGATGTCCACGAGCAAGATCTTTACGAATTTCTTCGCCCTCAGATCTACGCCGTGGATCGCCGGTATTATTGCGAGGGCAAACACAAGCCGCTGGCAATCCTCCGGGAAATCGGCGCCTACGAGAAGACAGAAGCTGCAGGATATTGCGTTGAAGTTCTGAAGCCATATTGGCTGCGATGAGGTTTCGAGAGTGCGTGAACTATGGTGTCTGGCCAGCATGTCGAAGCTTCTTCTTGGTGGTTTTCTCACGGCATCTCATTATCGGTATTGACGTACGGTCATCTTAGTGATGGGCGCAGTGGCTCCGATACTTGCCAAAGCTTGTCAGATCAGTATCCTTAGCCTATGACAATCTCATTCACGTCTAGATGGCTAAAAGCTTGTCTTATTCCTGTCCATCATCATCGATGACTCTTGACTGTCGCACACATTCCATACTATATTACGATGACCTGGCAGTATCGTCATTACAAAGTCACACCATAAGGTATTCATATCAGGTTTCGACCTAATCTTTGATTATTTTGCCCCCTACATGAAACTCATCATTTGCAATCTTCAATTTCATCACAGAACCTTCCAACCCCTCTCAATTTTCGATCCGCTGGCAATACGTATACGCATACCATCCCCCGATCTATCCATTTAATTCTCACCGCCTCCCCTGCCAACCCCATCGCTCACCATCCACTCCTCCTCCTCCCCTATTCAGAACCCCACAAACACAACATACTCCTCTCTTCTCCTCCCCTCGTCCTGCCTAATCGGGCATCTGATACCTCGATTACCAACCATGCCACACCAGTGCCAGATATCCCTCAGCCCAAGACTGTATCTCATGATTTCTACTCACAGCCACCACGATCCGGGAAAGATATCTGGCGATAAACTCACGTTCTTAATGATCATATATTCATTCTGCTCTCCTCATAGACATACCTTTCTCTCGCCCTGTCACAATTCTTTTCGATAAGGGTCCTATGATTTAATATCACAGAGATTATTTTTCTGCATCAAAGGTAGGAACTATGCAGCATGGAATGCGAATTGTGCAGGGAGATCTCTGTGTTGATGGGCTGTATAATGATTTTGATGGAAGTGGTGAATTTGTGTGATCTTCTGTACGTGTAGGGAGTTATGTTTCATGGACAGGACTTTTGAGAGGATTCCTAAGAGGATTGCCAAGGGGAAGGGGAGGGGTGTTCTGAGTATAAATAAGACAACAATAGTCTTTTTGATGGAAGATGCCCGGACGGACCTAGGGTAATTGCGAAAATGGATTTTCCCTGGTAAATCAATAGGCTAGATTTGGGCAAATTCCGTCCAGCGGATATTTGATTCTTCGGTGGGTGAGTCGAAACTACTACAGTATCGATCGGGTACCTAGGAAAGACCGACTAGGTGCAGGAAGACATGGAGGTGAGCACGTAGATTGAATTCACGACTCCAGATGATATCTGGCTCCCACACTGTATTTGAATGAATGAAGGAATGATTTGGATAATGTTGCCTGTGCATGCTGGTTGACACTGGGTGATCGATATATCACAGTGAAGGTTCGTCCACGGTAGTAGGTTCAAGACCTTGGATTCATGCTATCCTGTAGCGTACGACCTTTTCCAAAGAGAGACCCTGAGCCGGGCCATCTTAGGCCTCTGTCAAATTCGGATATCCGGCCGTATCCCTTCGCCTGCCAATGATAATGGGGTCCGTAAGGGCTCTCAGCATCGCGGACAACTATATATCATTCAGCCATGTCTCGTGTGTGGTTCGTCCTGGGGAGAGTGATAACCTACTGCATGTCCCTTTGCCACCATAACGATCGGGTACGCACTCAAGCGTGTGACAGCCTTGCGTGGATCGTCTCTCAATAGGGCGAACTCATGGCTTTTATGTTCTGCTCCAACCATCCCTTCCCTAGCACTGAAAGCATTGATGTTGTTCTGCATCCTCAAAAAATTCCCTCACACCCTCTTGTATGATCATTCTTGCCCTTTGACGTACATGATAGACTCCAGAGTTCGCACATGAACATTGTCAAACGCCGAGCCCTGAATATCAATTAATTCCATAGGCTACCAGGTAAAGAGGTAAGTGATCTTCATGAGCTGCTGGGTGACCCTGAACAGGTTCAACGCACAGCAGTGTTCTTGGCCTCGACGGGCTTGCTCGGGCAATTCAGAGGGTATGCAGAAAACAAAGGACATCTCCCCACAACAATCAAATGAGGCAGAAGGTGCACTCTACATGAACAGCGAACCCCTATGCAGGCAAGAGCCGGCAACGGACGCGGCAGAAGCCATATGCATGATGACTGGACCAGAGATGAAGAAGGATGTAACAGAGGGAATGAGGGTTAGGGGGAGGCATCATACAGTTGCAGCGATGGGCATGCCTCCCTCGCCCTAAGATGCCTAAGCATGAAGTGACGTGCGGGACTTACAGGTCACGCAGAGGAGAGAACAACAACATACACATAAAGGGACCTGCACGAGCGGGATATCATTGAGGGTCGTGGTTGCTATATATAGCTTTATTCAGCTTAGGGGTAGGGTCCTGAGCAGGCACTGATTCTCGCATGGGCGAAGAAGCAGGGTCGGAGTATGAACTAGTCAATCAATCCTCAGGCGCTCAGCTTTCATGGCCAAAAGTGTGGACTTGGTATCGAAGAATTAGCTCAGAGGACTGCGTGCGTCACTCCATGCGGGCTGATAATATCTGGTTGCCAAAGTGGGGATTGATTTCGATTATAGCGAACTTGAGAGAGCCGACGATGCCTTTATTATCTTGACCTCCCTCTCTGTAGCCTGTATCGAACTGGGAACGGGGTCAGAGAGTGAGTTCATTCATTGACATATTCGTTGGTTTTGCATGATACAGGCTCTTTGGAGCAACTCGATGCCTGCGTTCGCAAAGCAGGTTCACCGTCATACCAAGGTGGCAACTGATAAGTCCTAGGTCTACCGTGTCGAAGGCGGTGGTGAGCTCTCGTTCGACCTTGTTAACCATAACATCATATATACCTCTGCGTAACGAAGTCATCCAGGAAGCCGTTTCGACATGCACTTGCTCAAGATAACTCTTTTTAGTAGCAAAGGAAAGATGGGGGGTAGGTTGGGGTTGCCAAAGAGGAATTAGCTGGTTCTAAGTGCAAGAAAAGTCGGATGAGGAATGAAAATTGAAAAGTCAACTCGCTGCCTGGCATAAGATGCTTTGGGATCCGCACAGGAAAGCGTGTGCATCAGCAACCAATAATGGAAGGGGATCGAGTCAGCATACGGACAATGCGTCAACTATACTACCACGAGCTTGGATAATGACTGCAGGAGAACGGCGATGCTTGAACTTGGCTTCTAATGCCCCAGGCTGCCGAGACTGCGCGGCCCCCTTTTGAGTCAGAAGCGCGGTGGCGCCTTGAGCGCCTGACGCAGCCAATCATGTAATGCGTATACCCGGTAAGAAGAAGCTCCAGGCTAAAAGGGGAGCCATTGGCATCTTAGAAGTCCGGTAGCGTCCCTCCATCCTTCACGGCCAGTTCTCCTCTGGAATCAGAATGGAGTTATGGGCTCCGATACAGAAACCTGTTGTGCAAATCACAGTTTTTCGTTCCAGCTATAACTACAGGAAATCGTGGTCTCTATGTTATGATTCGAGGGTTCGGGGTTTTTCTACACACCATCTTGCGTGCCACCACCTATCACATCGAACCCTGCGCCGCACATTACTGCCCTGGATGTCCTGGTCATCGACGTATCGATTACACCTATCTCCAAGGCATATGTCGCTCGTTAATTTTGGTATTGCATTCAGTACTTGTTTTCTCTCTCTCAGACACATACTCTCTCCATTCTTTTCACACTACTCAATGACTCCTCTTCGCAACAAGAATACCCAGCTCTCCATCATCTCAGTTCCACTCCATCCAATCTAATCCCATCCCACAGCACCCCCTGAACCCATCCTTAACCCCCTATCCCATACTAAACCTCAAACTCCTCCCGGCCCTCAAAGACCCTGTACCTCCCTACTCCGCCAACCCTAAAAGTCGAAGTCGTATCCAACGTGTCCATAAACTGCATATACACTACCTTCCCCTCCACCACTTTGGCCCATATGCTGAACGGGCTCGTACTCTCCTTGCCCAGCGTGCGGGAGCGATACGTGAAACGGCCGAAGACGGCGACGTCTTCTCCCTCTCCGAAAAGGGAGAGGACTTCGAAATGTTCTTGCGACCAGATCTTGTTAACGGTGGCGAAGGTGTTGAAGATTGCAAGGGGGCCCTCGTTGGGGTGGGAGCCGGCGTAGGGGAGGATCTTTTGGAGAGAGGGGTTATTGTAGTTGAGGGAGACGTAGGTTGCGTTGGGGGCGATGAGAGTTTCGAGAGTCGAGAGGTCAGATGTGTTGGCGAGGAGGGATTTGACGACATCGATTGGAGTGGAAGACATGTTGTAGCTTGGAGGGGATAGTGAGGTCCCAGGTTTTGGCGAGATGAATATTATTGGTTAAGTTGCTGTTAGCGCTGTTTGGGCTGAGGATCAAGTACACAGTGAACCTCTTATATGTCGAGATGGGTTGAGATACCCCACTTGTGAGCATTAGAAAGCGCAGTGTATGTAAGGCCTCCCACTAAGTCATAACGTGCAGCTTCGATAAGCTATTAGAAGATTAGTGCTGTAGAGTTGATTGACCAAGGAAAAGATGATCGAACAGCTTACAGGATTTCGCGCAAGTCCTGGACCGGATGAATCGAATCAAGGTTTCGTTAGTGGTAGGAATAAGACGAATCTGTTGGGTTTATTTGTGTCAGACTTATGTGAACGTTCTCCCTCGCGCGCATCCAGGTCCCCCCCAAGCCCCTTCACATGAGCTGCCAAGTCCCAACTTTCACCTATTTCCCCCAGCCTCTCAACAACGATATCTCCCTAACCCCTCCAATGTCGCCTATATTACTAAAAGGGTTTGTGTTCTCCTTGCCAAGAGTATAAGACAGATGCGTAAAACGTCTGAGGACCGCAATATCTTTTCCACTTCCAACCAAAGAAGAGAGGATTTCGAAATACTTTTGAGGAATATAATTTCCAGTTGACGGTGTCAAAGGCGTCGAAGATGGCGTGGGGACCGCCCTTTGGGTGGACGCCGGCGTAGGGGAGGATTTTCCAGGAGATGATTTTCCGGAGGGGGAGAGGGGTGGGTTGTAGTTGAAGGATGTATAGGTTACGTCTCGAGCGATAAGGATAGAGAGAGTAGAAAGATCGGAGGTATTTGCGAGGACTGTTTCGACGACATTATCAAGGGTAGGAGACACAATGCAGATTTGGAGTATCGTACGGCCCCAGGTTTGGCCTGATTGATGTGATAGAGTGTCTGCTGTCGGGCGTACCGGCGTTTGTACGGTCGATGAACCCCCGTATCCCACTTGGATGTTCGACTATGATGTCTACCGTGATGTCGATTGCTTTGCTTGCCTAATTTCGCTTGTACCTGGGGAAAGCAATGAAAGCTTGACGAGCCAGTGATCCGCTTCTGCGAACATTAAACAATGGGCACCGGCAGGATAATGAGAGAGTCGCGAAACAAGGAAGTGACCTAGTATACCTTGACTCGGATACCATACGTTTCCCTCGTGTCAATTGGCGGGTGGTTGACATCGTATGGTAGGTTTTCATACCGATACAAGCACACCTTAATGTCAAGGTCACTTTGCCAGACGTGACGCTTTTCAAGGTACCGCTTTGCAGGATGCCCGTCTTCGCCTTGCAACCACCTCCTTATCCGCTTGTCGAATTTTCTCCCATGTGTCGAACGATTATAATCATGACCTTCGCAATAGGCCTTGCCAAATTCGGCGGTATCGAAGGCTGGAATACCGAGCGGCCAAGCCTCATGCCAGGCGTCTTGATCCCATTCGTCATCGATTATACCAAGTTTGTGGGCGCTCACGCTAGCTTCGTCAATGCTATCAAGCTGACCAGACTCAGCTCGTCTCAGCATTTCTAGGAGCAGGGGTCTGGAGTATTGACGTTCCATGGATTTGGGGTTCAAAGCCCTCATACGTGCGAATCGCCTGAAAAGACTCCATAACCTTCGGGAGCTGAGTCCATAGTCTGTCCAAGTCTTGATGATTCTTTCATATTCTTTCTCATACATAGACTCGCTGCCGAATGCATTCGTATACCATGAGCTGAAACGGTCTAGTCGCATCATATTGGCCGTGGGACCAGGTAACAGGTCCAGATCGAGGTCCAAGTGCATGAAAAGCTTGTCTCTATCCTTCTGAAGATTTTCATCGCCCCAGAAATCACCCGGGTCAGGGTATGTTCCGAAAGGCTCCTTTTCTTCAAGGCTCTGGGCGACATTTTCGTAGAAGTAATCTTGGGGCTGCTCTGGTCCGCAGATCTTGGCCGATCTAGCGTTGCGTAAGTGAAAGAAGGCGTAAAGCACGATCTGATCGTCCTGAATGTTGTTCCGAGTCTCCGAATTGGCTGGATCAAGATCTAATTGGTGTAACATCGATTTCTTCGGGCAGTAATCCCACCAGTCAGCGCTCGTAAGAACGGGCCTCTTTCCGTCAAATGCGTAGCATGGAAAATGCCTCTCCGGATCGATGGAAACACTCCGCTGCGGTTTATCTTCGGAAGACCACTTGGCGGATGCTGAATCCAGTAAGTTGATCTCAATATCAGGCAGGCCGTGCTTGGCGTGTTCGAGCAGCGCGGCCAGATCGACGCACTTCTTGTGCAGGCAGATGATTTGCCCTGGATCAGCAGTGTCAGGGGCTCCTACGTTGATCCGAATCTTCTTCAGCTTCTCGAACGGAAGTTTGTCGAAGCCTTGCTGTAATGCGCGACTGAGACTTTGAAGTACAAGACGCCGAGGTGGCCACTCAGCATCGAAGTTGCTTTCAAGGGTGAGCCAGGATTTGTATTGGTACTCCGGGCTGATGTGAAATTGTAAGATCTGAACATTGTAGAATGCTTGTGTGGCTTCGGTGTATATCTGGCGACTGGCTTGAAAGATTGCGAAGCGGCGTTGGACAGATAGACACTCCCATATCTGGTCGCGGAGTTCTCGAGGTAGTGATGTGAAGGCTCCCAGACTAGGATTGTGCTCCATAGTCCCGTCGGTCAACGGGGATTCTTTGGTGTTGTGATGCATAGCGACCAAAGAAATGACAGAAACTCCGAGACACGTATGTCGAAGTTAGTGGGGTTGAGTGTATCGGTGGATAAGGGTTGGCTAGGTGGTGAGAAAATACTCAACAGGGGTCTGATTCAACGAAAGTATAAGGACGTTCAGAGGATAGTAATCGAGGATGGACAAGAGATGGAGGAAAGGTGGATGGGGAGATGCTTAGGATGGATGTAGAGACCTGGCTCTAGGTTTTATTCAAGTAGAGGTCTGACTTACAAAATTGCTCAACCGTTGCCAAGGATCACATGGTTGCTACTTTTGGTCATAATGGAACCCGCATTCGGATCAAGTAGAGGCCACCAAGCATGTTGCACTCAACATGGCTTGTATTTAATCTTCAGAATTTTATTCGTTGCTTGTATATCCTTCTTCTTCTTCTTCTTCTTCTTCTTCCTCTTCTTCTTCTCCTTCTTCTTCTTCTTGTTGTTGTTAGATCTGCTGAGCGAGGAACATGGCTGGAGGTTGGACAAGACGAGGAAAATCGCGGCGATCTCTTCGGAGTAACGACCAGAGTCGGAGAATTAACACAGATCCTATTTGGTAGCCACGGGAAATTCCCCAGTGCAAGCGGTTGCACGTGTGGTACCACTCTAACGATCAACACACCATACAACATGATGTCTATAGTACTGCACTGCAGTATACTCGTTCCTACTGTGACAGTCAATACGGCATCGATGCCACGATGATCCGAACACTGTTTTGCATATCAATAAGGTTGCACTGGAGACGATGAGCAGAGGCCTGCGTACCTTAGTGAGAACGGGCTAGTGCAGTATCAAGTGCTTACAACGTACGAGCCAGGTGATCACAGGAGGCACCATTGAAATCACCTGCAATCGCCTGTTCCGCATATCGCTCTCTGTCACTGTCCTCATCATCTGACCTCACGGCTTCGGTATCTACTTGCCTACTTCAGATCTCTCCTGACCCGCTTCACCCGCTCTCCCTTCCTCCTGCCCTCAGCATTCATCCAATCCCTACCCTTGACCCACCTTTTGGTGTCCTCTTTCGTCCATCCCTTCATTCCCTTGTCAGCAAGACCCTCTTTAACTACCTGCTTGCGTTGATACATCTGCTTGTACAGATCCTCCTTGTACGCCCATGCTGGTGTATCCAGAGTTCCCCTCACGAAGACGAGTTTTCTTTGTTGAGTGCAAAAAGAAGCAAAGGTAGAGTGAGGGATGGGTGTAATGAGGTGGAAGGTATGAGAACTGGTATCGATGGAACGGATCAGTCCTTGGCCGAGCGAGTGAGAGTTGAAAGGGGACAGTGGAGGCGTGATTTGTGCGGTGGATGGGATGTAGGGAATCTGTTCGGGTGTTCGGGGCAGCAATGGAAAGAGGCCAGAAGGCAGAGCTGCATCATTTTCGACAACCACAAGACCAACTATACAGCCTTCAAGAACCTGGATAAGGAACTCTGGATCAAGCTCTGGGCCCAGGAGCTGAACAGCGTAGATCGATTGCTCGGGGCCTGCGTAATGAATACGCTCTGTAACCATCTCCTCAATTGGCGTTGCATCCCACCGAAGACGCCCCATTTCCGGTTCGTCCAGGTGGAAGTAAGAAAGAGTCTGCATCATCCTCAGATCCGCTGCATCTCGTGGTAGAGCTTCGACTGGCTGAGAGGCAAGGAGGTGCAAACGTGTACTCCGCGCTGCTGTAGCTTGAGTGATGGCGTCCACTACCTCTGAAGGCCCCGTAGTGCTTGTGTAGATAACATCCGTGAGGTCCATCTGATGGATCAAATCAACCAAGAGTTCAAGGCCTTTGCCTTGGATCCATCCTGCGGTGTTCACGATCAGCGGACATGGTGGATGCTGTGCCAGTAGCTGCTTGTAATGCTTGAAGAGTTCTAGAACGCATTGCAGATAATGCTGAGGGTCTTCTTGGGGCGATGTAGCCCCAATGTGGTGTGAGCGGATCAGCGTCAGTCCCTGGGCAGATGCAGACGGATGACAGAACGGCGGTCCGAAGTGGTAGGAGCTGATCTGTACAAGAGACACCTCTCCCGGCGGCGAGAACTCAGGCTGCCCCGGATCAATGTCAAGCAGGGCGGTACATCGAGATCCTTTGGCATCGTTGATACCATTGATAAGCATGCGGACAAACGTGGACTTGCCGGAGCCTTTCGGTCCGCAAACAAATGCTACGGTTGGTTTGTCACGATGGTTCCTCGACGTCAGAGAAGTCAGCAAGGGCTGCCACCCTTTCGGAAGCTCGAGTGTGTTCGGTGAGTGTTCGGGGACGCAGCCATCGTCGTCAGAAGTCTTGAGGATTGAGTATGTTCGCTTGGCATAGCTCGGTAAGGGTTCGGTGCCATTCTGTCTATGTGTAACGTCTTCCGATACCTCGATGGCATTGTCCCATATGCGATCAAATCTGGGTGACACATGCTTCAGCAAACGAATGCCGCTTCGGAAACTGGTAATTGTGATCTCGACTGGCTGTTCTGCAGTTCCGAATGGATTAGGGATTGGCCTAATCACAGGGAGTGAATGTGTGGAAGGCGCAAAAACCCGGAAACTTGCGGAGCTGGGGTGTAGAACTGCTCCCAAAAGGCTGACGGCACCTTTGCGGACCCATATTTCGTACTGCCCGATGAGGGTCAACATGCCATCGTCAAGGCGAATCGCAACAGCGTCCTCCCGTAGACTAGTCATGATGTGGCGAGATGGTATTGAGATTGATAGCCGTTGCACAGCTTCACTATCTTGACGGATTTGGCATTCGACAGGTCGATCTGCGTCGCCCTCGGTAAGTCGACTTGTGCTGCCCTTGATAGGTCGTCTTGCGCTGCCTTCGATGGAGTGGTTTGAATCCGGTTTAGAAGATTGGTCTGCGTTGATGACATTGAAATCAAGTCCAGGGGGAGATGGGTGATGATCTTCATGAAATCTACGCTCACTGATGATACGGACCGCCGACGCTCGACATGTTGGCGGCGATCCCTTAACCCTATCCCGCGATGCAAGTACATCGGCTTTTCTCTTTCTTCCCATTACAATTACGTTTGAGTGGCAGTTATCAAGACATGCAAACGATTACGGTTATTAGAATATAGCTGTTGTGTAGGTTGAAAAGGTTCTGTCAAGGAGATTTGGTGTTTGGGTGTGTGAAATATAGCTGCAAATCTTTGATGCAATAGGTACGGAGACAAAGTGCCAGCAGGAGACACGATGTAGGCTGTTAAAGACACCCGAATACACTCGGAACTGGCTCGGTAAGTCATCGAGCCTTCATAATTAGATAGACTTTGTAGTGATGAGGGCCGGTTGATGCACTCCAAATCATCTTAATCAGTCAAACGTAAAAGAGATCTCAACAGGTACAAATAGCATAGTAATACCTACCTGGTCAATTGAAACCGCATGGACGCTTCGATTTTTGGAATACTGTTATACAAAGGAACGTGCCCGTATCTAGCAAGAGGGATCAGAACAGATTGATATAACGGTCGTGACGCATATGAATGGCGTGGTCATGTATCTTTGCTGCGTCGCGCCCAGCGTTAATTGTTTCCTCATCGAGTTAGTATGGCGGACGGTAGGGGGCTTGCAGATAAAACAATTCCTAGATTCGGATAAAAGAAAATTTAGATTCCCTATATAATATCGTAATCCTACTTTTTATTTTCTTTTTCTTTCTATCTCTCTTTAATAATATTACGCGTTTTTAAGCTAAATAATTTATATAAAAACTATATTATCTTTTAGTTTTTAATTAGATTTATATTAAATAAAATTATATTTATTTTATATAATAATTTCTAGATCGTAGTTTTAGAATATATAATTAACCGCCGGTTTTATAGCTAGAATATTACTCGATAGATTTATATAGAAAACTTTAAAAAAATTTTAAACTATATTTAAATTCTCTTCTAGTAAATAAAGTTTAATAATAAAAAATTCCTTTATATTTTATAGCGCGAAGGCTACTAAATCGGCTAAATTAACTTTATTTAATTATAATAAACTTTAAAGTTTATATAATAGAAGTATTTAGTAGAAGAAAAAAAATAGATTATCTAAATTATATACAATTTTATTATATAAAAGTTTAGATTTAAAATTATCTAAAATTTAAATAGAATTAAATTTTATAACTATTTCTATTAATATAAAAGATTTATTAAAAAGTTATATAATATTTTTTTTATTCTATAATTACTAATTTTTTTTAGAAATTTTTTTTTTTTTAATACCGCTTTTATATATCTAAATATATTAACTAATATTTTATAAATATATAATAATTCCGGGAGGAATATATTATATTTAAACTAAATTTTATCTAGTTTTTTAATAGTTATAATAAGCTAAAAGCGTATAGTATCGAAATCTATACTAATATTAATATCTTTATTTATTATATCTTTTAGATCTAGGTCGGAATTTCTATTTATATATTAATTAATATTCTAAAATAATATTTTAATTATATAGAATTTTTTTAGATAAATAGTATCTATTATACGAATTACGATTAGATTAAAAGATAGAGATATTAATAATAGTAGATATATATTACTAACTATATTATACGGTCTATAAAAATTTAATATTTTAAAACTACTTTGTCTATAGTATAAATATTAAAAATTAATATATTAAATTCTAAAAAAGATAATTTATAAAAAGCTATCTTTTTTACTAGATTATATATCTTTTTTTCCTCTATTAAAAGAGTTCTACTAATTTTATATAAATTTTAAAATTACTTTTAAATTTTTTTTAAGCTAGTCTTTTTAATATATATAAAGTTAAAAACTTCATCGCTTTTTTTATAATCTACCTTCTAATTATTTACTATAAAGTTAAAAAGTTTATTAATAAATAGAATAACTATTATATCTAAAAGTAAAAAAATAAATCTAATAATTTAAAAAGTAAACTATATATATTCTATATATATTTACTAAATATAGTAGATAACTATATCGTATATCTATTATCTAAAATACTAGTAAAACTTTAAAATAATATTAAAAAATAGAATAAATTTAATAAAATTTCTAAATTGTATAATAGTCTAATTTTAGTTAGATAAAAATAAATATTTTTTTCCGATAACGCTTATATAGTATATAGCGTAGTTCTAATATTTTAGCTTTAATTCTACCGATCCGCTACTAATTCTATATAATAAATAAATAAAATTTTATTATATTATCTATTAAAATCTTCGGAGAATATTATACGATTATCGAATAAATAGAATAAATCTATTATTAGATTTTATATAGAAACTAAAAAGAAATAGATATTAATAACTATTAGAAAACTATATAGAAAACGTATAGAAAGTAGATTAAATAGATAATCTAGAATATATAGTTAATAACTTAGATAATTTTAGCGATAAAAGCTAATACTATTACTAATTAACTAATATATATATAGCTCGTATAATAATCTTTAATTTTTTTTATTTCTATTATATACTCGTATCTTTCCTTTTTTTTTAAAGTTAATTTTTATTATACGAACTTTTTCCGCCTAATATATTTACTTTTCGGTAGTTAAAACCCTTTTATATAATATATAAAGTCTTATATAGCAGATTTAATATCTATAATAATAAATTAAAATACCTCTAAAACTATAGTATAGAAAAGTATTATCTAATATTAGACGACGACGAAGTAAACCTCGTATAATTTAATTTTAGGATTTAAAAGCTAATATCGATACTAGATTATTTTTATTTCTAATAATATTCTTCTACGAACTTATATAATATTTTAAAATCCGGATATAATTTCTATTATATTTTTTTTTAGCTTTTATTACTTTATTTAATACGATTTTCTAAATTATATAATTTAATATTCTAATAGAAAATTTTAAAATTTCTAATTTTAGAAGATTTTATTCTATACGAATCTTGCTATATAATATTAATTTTAGATTAAATTCGTTAGAGATTTTATCTAGTAACTATAGTTATATAATTTTCCTTTTTTTCTTTTTTCTTTTTTATAATTATCTTTTTAACTAGTAGGATATAAAGATATTAAACGGTTCGTAATATATAGTAAAGAATTAGAATAAAATAGATAGAAATCTATTAGTTAAATATTTAAAAAAAAAGGAAAAAAAAGAAGTTACTATATTATTTATACTTTAGATTTATTTTTAGATTATTAAAAACCGAATTTATATTTATAAATATAGTTAAAATAAACTACTAGATTATATAATAATAAAGTAAAATTTTATTATATTTTACTTTCTATTTATATAATATTTATATTTTTTTTGATATTTCCTAAATTACGATTAGTAATAAAAATATCGATAGCCTATAAAGATTTATCTACGATATTATTTTAGTAATAGTTTATTATTAAATAATAAATATCGAAGAAAAGAAATTATACGGATCTATTTTTAAAATCTATTTTAGAACTTTAGTATTAACTAAATACGATACTATTCGATTTATAATATTTAATTATATATAAACTATTATAGAATTCCTAAATAGTTTTAATTCTATTTTAAACTGTTATCTAATCTATTTAATTATCTATTATATTATTAAAGAAAATCCCTTTTAATATAAATAAAAAATTAAGTCTAAATAAATAGAAATACTTTTATATAAATAAAATATTAAAATAGAGCTATTAGATAGCTAGAATCAAATTTTTCTATCGCCGAAAATTAAAATAGAAATAAAGCTATTAACTATTATATATATTAAAAAAAAATCTTCGGTACTTTAGATTAAAGTAGAGCTAGCTGCTATATAAAGGAAAAAGACTATAACTATTAATTCTAAACGTCTTTAATTTCTATCGGCAGAAGAAAATTTAATAAATCTTTTATTTTTTATTATATAGAATGGATCCGAGGCTATTATAGTTAGTATAATTTTAGTTTTTTATATAATAAATCTTTTTACTCTAATTCTATTACTATTTAATCTATTAATAGAATCGATAATATAGAATATTAATAAAATAATTAGTAATTTTTGCTATTAAATTAAATAGTAACGTTATATAGAGCTAGAATAGTAGGAAGTCCTTTAAAATTAGATTTTAAATAATAAGGTTTTAGACTACGAGGTTAAAGGACTATATAATATTAAAGAGTAAGTATTTTATATAATAGAAGCTTTTATCTATCGGAATAAATATTAATAGAAATAGAAATAATAAAAGAAAGTTATATAATAAAAAGATAATAAAAAAAGACTATAGCTAGACTAATTATATTATATATAGAAATAAAAGTTTAATTTTAATTTCTATCTACTTTAATTTATATCAGTTTTATATAAGCTAGTAATTTAATATTTATATTACTACCGATTTATATTACTAGTTTTAATTACTATATAGAAATCTAGGTTATCGATTAAATTCTAAAAAGATAGATATATAATAGCTATCTATAGCCGATATAAAAATTATAAAATAGAAAAATAATTTTAAAAATAAAACTATCTATTATCTATTTAACTACCTTTTTATTTTATATATAATAAATCGTATAGTAAAGTAGATCTAAAAACTAGATCGAAAATTATTTAATCAAATACTAGAATTATAATACTAATAAAACTGCTACTAATATTTAAATCTTTAAAAAATTCTATATTAATCGGATCGCTATTATCCGGCAGGCTATTTTAAATTTTACTATTATTATTATTATTATCTAAAAATATTAATAAATTTAATAATAAAGATTTTTTATCGTTATTATTTAAAAATTCGGATAAAAAATTACTATTTTATATGGTATAATATATATTATAGATCGATTTAAGATGATAATAATAGCTTGATATTTCTATATAAATAGAAAGTTCTTCTATAAACAAGCGAATAAAGCTGAACGCTAGATCTAATTAGGCAACGAATCCCGTAGAACTAATAAACCGCGGAAGCTTAGTCAGCGTATTAGTTAACCGGTACTATCGGCTAGTATCTCTATATCTGTAAAACTTTTTATCAATTCTAGATAGTTTAAATAGTTTATAATAAATACTATAAAACGAAAAAATAGTATCGTCTTCGATACGTTCGTATTAAATATTTAAAAATTTTAAAAATATTAAAAATAAAGGCGCTAAAAGATTAAAAAGAAAATAATATTATTAGAAATCGAACCCGGGCTATATTAGAGCCCCTAAATAATAAAGAGCGGCTAATAGAACAGCCGAGCTAATTTCTTTATCGTTTAAATAAAGGCGGTATATACTGCTACTATACTATAGCGCCTAGTAATAAAATTTTCGAATTAAAATCTAATAGATAGTAGTAGTATTTTATCGAATATAAAAAGAAATATAATTATATTAAGTCGAATATATAAAGCGCCGGCGAGGTATAATAATTTATAAACGTTTTAACTTTAGTTTAAAATAATATAGAAAATCTATTAACGGTATAGATATTTAAAGCTCTAGTTACTATAATACCGCTAGGATATAATTAGATTATTACTAATAACGAAATCTAGATAAAAAAAAGATATATTTATTATATTTATTAATAAAGTCTATATAATATATTAAATTTTATAATCTATTATTAAATAGATATATTTCTAAAACAGTATACGATTATAGACCAAGCGAAATATATATTATAGAACTAATTTATACTCTAGAAAGACTGGGGTATAGCCTAGTAATAAAGAAAAAGGAAAAAGTAGAAAAAGATCGAAATCCGATACGCTAGCGACGCTCTAATAACTAGACGGCAAACCTTGTTTCTAAACGTCCTAATTATATTTTCAGGATCTATATAACGCGTTTAGCGTTTTATAATTACCTTTCTTTTAGTAATATTATTCCCGATATTACGCTATATCTGTCTATATATTTATAGTATTTATTAAATAAATCTATTAACTTTATAGTCAGCTATAAAAATTAAAAAGAGTAAAAAAAAAGAATTATTCTTTAGCTATTATTATAATAGGCTCCTATCTATATATAATTATACTTTAGTTATATAGATATATATTATAATAAAGCTAAAAAAAGATAATACTACTATAATTTAAATATAGATTTTCTAAAATTCGCTAGATAATTCGAAACGTATTACTATTATACTATAGTACCGACTAAATTAATATTATAACTTTATTCTATTATATATTTTTAAAGAAATATATTATATCTATAGATATATACTATATTCGTATATCTATACGTATATAGTTTATAAATAATACTAGATAAAAACTCTAATAAATATAATTAAACCCGAATCTAATATAAGTATTCGAAGATTTTAAATAGTAAATAAATATTCGGAGCGATACGGTTCCGACGTATTAGTAATAATATAATAATATTTTATTTTATAAAAGTTTTGATTTCCTATAACTTATTTATTTAAATATTTCTTTTTCGTCTATACGAATTATTCTATCTATTATATATATAAATATATTTTAACTTCTATATATTAGATATTTTTATTACGCTATAAATAATAGAGATTCTATTATTTATCTACGTCCTATTTTTAAATATATAAAAGATTATTTTACTAATATCTATAAAAAATACTATAAAAATAGAAAAAGATTTTTAGACTATGAAATTATATAGCTACCTCGATTCTATCGCTTTAAAGCTAATATAATAGATACTTTATATTTTTAATACGGCTATCCGATAAATAATTAGTATTTATCGATTTATAGTATTAAATAATAAAAAGCTTTCTTTTAATAACTATAAAATTATAAAAAGGCTTATTATAGATATTATAAACGTTTTTAAATATATTCCGATATTAGATACGATACTATATAATCTAACCTAGAAGTCGGATAATTTTAAATATTTTATAGAGATTTTAAATTCGATTCTATAACGTCTAGACGTATATAAATATACGAATAAAAATCTGATTAGAGAAAATATAGCTATATAAAATAGAATAGTAATTCTAGAAACTAAAATTAGAAATCTAAAATTTTAGCGCCCTTTAGATATATCTTTTTCTCCCGGCTTTAACTTTTTATACGGATTTTTATTTTTACTATTACTATTCGTCCCGCGTTCGCGTTATAAAAATTCTATCCTGCCGGCGGTATCTAGACTTCTACCTTTTAGAATAAATACTACTAGTATCCCGGCGGTAGCTTCGACGTCTACTATAGTACTCTGTTCTACTATTATATTACGTCCGTTTTTTAACTGTCCGAAGCCTTTAAATATAATTTATAATCTTCTATATAAGGTAGCTAATCGCTAACGTATTATTATAAAATCGGAAAATATCTTTCGGATCTTCGCGCCTCTAATTATAGACCGATACGAATAGTATCTATTTTATCTTCCTACTAGTATAGCTCGAGACCTTTCCGATAATAAAGCCCTCTAGACGCGAATACCTATTTTCGGATATCCTATACTATTAATAGTATAACCGACACCTACTATTAAAATTTCCTTGAATAAGTCGACGCTTTTTTTATCTATCTAGTTACTTTCTAAACTGCTATAACCTTCTAGTAAATTATTCCGCGCGTTTAAAGGCTATAATAATAAAAAGCTATATCGAATATCGCCTCTATATACTATTAAGTAAAAGAAAGATCTATATTCGTTTCCGGTAGTTCTCGTATATATATCGCCTGTTATTCTTTCCTAGTCCCCGTTAACTCTTTTACGCGCGGCTTCGAGGGCGCCGGAGGTATCCGGATCCTAGCCTCTAGAAATTAGATCTACTAGTACCCCGGCCCTTTAGATAATTTCGTCGGTAAATAGTCTAATATTTTTTAATATTTTTAATTTTATTTATAAATCTTTTTAGATTATCTTTTTAGTAGCGTACCGAAAGATTATCTTCTCTATACTATTTCTCCTATCTATTACCGGATAAAAAGATAGTATAGACTAGGAGTTCGCTATAAAGCTAGGTTATCTACGTCGTCGTAGATATCTAAAAATAAGAAAGCGGGACTTATATTATAGAAAATAGATATAAAGATATTATTATAGACTTTATAAAATAATTCGAATAAATCCTATTTAATTATAAATCTATTTCTAGATATATATATTATACGTATACTCTATAAACGCCTAACGTCTATAATTATAGCTTATTTCCGTTAAATTCTATCTTTTTTACGCTTTTTTATTAGAGAGTCATCCTAATTATATATCTCGATAAACTTTTAGATATTTTCGAAGTTTTTCTATAGCTACTAGGAATTATATTCTTTTAATTATCCAGTCTATTTAACTAGATATTTAGCTTTTAAATCTTCGCCTTTTTTAGATTTCGTAAATCTTTTATTTAAAATAGCTTCTACTTTCTATTCCTCTTTATTATCGATAAAGTCCGGTTATAAATATTATAGTAATTCGCTATTTTAATAGTAATAGAACTTTTCTAATAAAGATATATAAAAGGTATTATAGATTTTTAATCTAATTAAAAAAACTAACCGGTAAATTTAAAAGCCTATATATTTTATAATCCGATATAAATCTGCGAATTTAAAGGTAATCTTTTATAATTATTTAAATTTTTGGTTTTTTATAGATAATAGTATTAAATTACTAATTTTATATTCTATCTATAATTATTTTTTATTATAGTATTTAGTCTAATTTATCTAAACTTTTTTTTAGTTCGTATATATCGATTTATATATTTTTTATAGATTTACGATTTTCTTTTTTACTACTAGTATCTTTATATTTACTATTTCTATTTCTACGGTATTATTTTTAACGTTTTCGAATATTATATTAGAGTTATAGTCTATTAGCGTTTTAAAAGAAAATATCTTTATAATACTAAATTCGCTATTATTATAGACGAATTTAATTAAAGATAAAAGTTTAGCCTAGTTTTTCTATTTTTTATAAATATATATCTTTAGATAATATTCTAGTAACTAATTCTATTTTTCTATCTATCTATCTATTTAAAAATAGAACGCGGTATTTAAACGACCTTTAATCTTTAGATAATAGTAGACCTCTGACTAGAATTTACTTATAAAAAGCGAGCCTCTATCGCTAATAATTCTATTAGAAATAAATCCTTTATACTAAAGTTTATTGATAATAAATTCTATAAAATTCTTTATATTATTTATTTTACGATATAGAATATACCTCGCTATTTTAGTAAATCGATCGACAGCTACTAGTACTAAATCTACTATATCTCGAAAGTATCGAATAGATAGTAATCTAGTAATAAAATCTATCGTTATCTTTTTTTATAGTTATATAAAGTATAGAAAATTTTAGAACTTTCTATATAGTTTATATCTATAGACTTTAACTCGTTAATAGATATTATATATTTCTATATATTTTCTAATATATTTAGATAGTTTCGGCTAGCTATAGCTACGATAAATAAATAATAAAGTTTACTAATACCCGAAATATCTAGCTATAGAATTATTATAGTATTTTACTAGAAATTCTATATATAGTATCTTATCTTTATATATATATAAAGATTTTTTATAAAAGAGAAAACTAATTTCTATTTCTATATTCTATAATCCGGCTTTTTTTTTTAATTTACGTTTAATAGTTTATATACGCTTCTAAATATCGGCGTCCCGACTTTAAAGCTAAATAAATATATCGCGTATACTAGAAGTTATTTTACTATAAGCTGTTTTATTAATAGCAGCCTTTCGCGCCGTTTAATATAGAATACCTAGCCTGTAGTCTATATTTCTAGTAATAGGGTTTATTTTATTATCGTATCCTTCGTCGAAAATAGTTATCGCTAACCTATCGCTACCGCGTCGGCGGCCCGTCGTACCCGGAGGTAATCTCGATATATAAAATATATCGCGTCCTTTCTATAATAATAGAAAGTTAATTCTATTATTTTTAGAATTTTTAAACTCTATTAAAGGTTTCTTAAACCCTCTAGTTATATACCTGCGTAAAATATAATTAACTCGAACCTTTTATATAGTAAACGATTCGCTATTAGATTTATAGCTAGTAAAATTTAGCTTTCGCTAAAGTATAAATAATATTATTTAAATTTAAAGATTAATATCTTTATAATCCGGCTTTCTAGAAGGCGGATTAGCTAGATTAATCTTTTCTAGATAATAGAAGATATCGAAATCTATAGCAGTTAATTTAATAATCTAGTAATATTATCGAATATTAAACTTTTTAACTTTTATAAAATCCCGAAGGTTATTATAATCTATCTAGACTTTAACTATATACCTCGCGCCTTCGAAGTAATATTTCTATTATTCGAAAATTTTAATAATAGCGAATAGTTCTATATTATAGGTTTTATAATTATATTCGGTAGGAATTATTTTCTTCGATTAGAATATAATTAAACGCTAGTAACTATTTTTATTAGATTAAAATATAATTTTAACTAATCCGATTCTAGAAATATTAGTTTCGATATAGATTTCTTTTTCGGGATCGAAATACTATAATATTCTAGTAGTATTAAAAGCGCGCTTTAGTTCTTTAAAAGCCTTTTAAATTTTAATAGTTTAGCGAAGCGGTTCCGACTTCTTTCCGGCTACGCTTTCTATAAGTAAACTCGTTAGAGGCGCTATAATCCGGGAATACTAGTAAATAAAACGCCGGTAAAAGTTTATAAACTCTAGGAAAACCTATATCTTACGATAAATCTTCGGAACCAGCTATTTTTTAATAGTTATTACTCGTTCTAGGTCTATCGATATATCTTCCGTAGATATAATAAAGCCTAAAAACTCTATACTTTTAATATTAAAAGTATATTTTTTAAAATTAAAATATAGCTATATATTCCGAAGCTTTCGAACGATCTATCTAATATATTCCTAATATTTTTCTTCCGAATTAAAAAAGATTAGAATATTATCTAGATAGACTATATAGTATATATTAACTAATTTTCCTAAAGTCCGATTAATATAGGTCTAGAATATTATAGATATATTAATAAAATCGAAAGATATTATAAAATATTCGAAATATCTATATTTTATATAAAACGCGGTTTTTTATTCGTTACCTTTTTTAATCCGGACTCGATAGTAGGTATCTTTAATATTATATTTAGAAAAATACTTTACCTCTAATAATCAATCTAGGATCTCTAAAATAAAAGGTAAAGGATAACGGTTTTTAATCGTTACTTTATTAAAACCTCTATAGTCGATATATATACGAAAACTACTATCTTTCTTTAATATAAAAAGGATTAGAACTTCTATAGAAAATATTAAATAGCGAATCCAGCCTTTTTTTAAAGTACTATCTAGATAATTACGTAGTTTATTAAACTCGCGTTTAAATAAACTATAAATCGGGCTATATAGTAAATTTTATCTATCTAATTCGATTATATAATCGGTATTTTTAAATAGCGGTAAGGAATCTACTAGATATATATTATAAACTTCGATCTCTTTATATATAGATTCTAGAATCGACGGTTCGGGCCGCTATATATTTTTATCGTCTTTATTTTTATCGGCGCCGTTAGCTCCCGCCTATATAGCGGTATCGTTATTAAATTTTATATATACGCCGGTAATCGATATTATATATACTAATATATATTTCTCGGCCTATAATATATAGATAAAGACTACCGGTAAATTAATACTAAAGCGGGTTAACCGTTTTATATCTATCTAATTATCTTATATTATTTTATTATAGATAGGAAATCGCTATTATTCGAATTCTAGGTCTATAGCTATATATATCTAATATAAAACTAGTATATCTAGAAGGATATCGTATTTATTAGTCGTATCTAGAATATAGAATCGCGATATATAAGTTTCCCGACGGTTCTAACTATCTATTATTATCTAGCTTAAATCGTATATTCTATAACAGACAGTACGCTAATTTCTAATCTATTAAAAATAGAGTTTTTTAATTTTTTAAATTAATTCCAGGTCGTATTAAATAATAAAAGATTAAGAAACGATATTAATTTAGAAGCCTAGATCTAGGAATATTTTAATTCTACCGTACCCTTTTATTAGTAACTCGATAAATACTTTTATTAAGAGGCCGTTCCTTACTTTAATTTATTTATTCTAGGCGGTTATCGAAGCTATAACTGGCCTTTCTGGTTTTTTAACTGGTTAGTATTACTAGGGTTACTTTTTATCGTATTAACGGTAAACTTTTTAAAAGACCTATTACTATTAATATAAGAATTATTAAACCCCCGATTACTTTAATTTTAGTTTTAGTTTTTAGAGTAACTTTTAGACTAATAATCTATACTGCTATAAATATAATATATACCCGATTTATTATCCCGTTTACGTTTCCCCGAGTCGATATTACTAATATTAGGAATACCTCTTCTACCGATATTATTCCGACCTTTTTACGATCGGCCTCCCCGGTTCCGGTTCTCGAAGCTTCGAGAATTCCTTTTATTATACGGAGGTAGGTTAAGTCTTTTAATAGAAGAATTCTACTATTACTCTAATATCGCTTTATCTATATTTTCCTATTAAATAGCCTAAACTATCTATTTATTATAGCCGAAATCTTTTAATTTCGTATTTTAAATTTATATAGTACGCTGCAGCTCCGGATAAATCTAAAAAAAAAAAAAGATCGAGCGCTATTTTTCCGATAAAGGAGATAGCTAGGCTTTTAATAATATAAAGAAATTATAGAATTCTAAAATATTTTAGTTTTTATTTTATATTATATAAAGATATTTCGTTGCGGTATCTAATAAATAAAATTTAGAATCGGTAGTAAAATTTAAAAGAAAATCTATAAATTTATTTTATAATATATCGTTAAAGATATTTTTATTAATAAAGGACTCCTTTTTTTCGAGCTATCGGTTTAATTTCTAACCTTTAACGAAGTCCTAGACCTATCGGATTTAATCTATATAGGCGGATAAAATATCGAATTTATAAAATTAATTTTTATAGAATTCGATCTATTTATAGTATTTTTTAAAAGTTATCTTATTACCGTATTTTTTAAGCTCTTTAATTTTAAGTTTTAATAAAGTTTAAAACGCTCGCGAAAATCTAATAGCCGGTTTAAAAGAAAATTAATTAGTATCTAAAATATAATTCGGATTTATTATACGGAAAACCTCTATTCTATAATATATTTTTAAAAGAGTTTTCTTTTTCGCTACTATTTAAATTTCTAAAATTCGAAGTTTTTTATTATTATTAGATTCGTCGCTATTATCTCCCCTATTATTCGGATTATTCGGGTTATTACTACTATTAGATAATTAACCTGTAAAGATTTTTAAAGAAGTATTTCTATTAGACTATAACTAGCTATTAGACGGCTACTATTAATAAATTTAACTATCGAAAATAGTATAATCTTCCGATACGCTAGCGACGAAGTTATTATAAAATTCTGATTAGCTTCCTTAAATAATAGAAAATAAACTAAGGTTTTTTTTACCGGACGTCTTCGGAGTAGATAGATTATATTTATCGGATTAATCCGTAATATCTATAATCCGCGGTTTAATAATTTTAGCGCTAGTTTAGAATAGACCTATCTAAAGCGCTTTACTATAGCTATAACTACTATAAATACTATAAATCGATATCGATATAGTTATACTATAAATAATATATACCGAACTAAAAACGTTTAAAATAATAAATTAGAACTATTAAATAGATATATTTCTAGGATAGTATACGATTATAGACTAGGCGAAATATATATTATAGAACTAATTTATATCCTAGAAAGACTGGAGTATAGCCTAGTAATAAAGGAAAGGGAAAAAGCGGGGAAAAATCGAGATCCGATACGCTAGCGACGCTCTAGCGACTAGGCGGCGAGCCTCGTCTCCAAGCGTCCTAATTATATTTCTAAAGTCTATATAACGCGTTTGGCGCTTTATATCTATACTAGTTATTATATTACGGTCTATAGCTTTTCTTTTTAACTAGATACTAGAAGCGCTAGTATATTTTTCGCCGATTTATAATTCGTTTTATTTCGAACTAGTTAAAATCTTTTTCCGGAAATTCTATTTCGATAGTAGAAAGTTTATTATTAACCGGAAGCCAGTTAAAAGGATTATTGCCGATAGATACTAGTTCTAATTAAATTATAGAAATAATAAAATAGATTTTTATAGTAGTAGAAAATTCTAATTCGTATACGAAGTATCCGATTTTATAAATTATTTTAAATAGACTAGTTTATTAATACGAAAGCTTTTAATTAGTAATATCTAGCAGCGTATATCTATAATAAAACTTTAGAAAAACTTTATTATCTGGTTTAAAGGACCTAGCGTTATATAGGTTATTATAATAGACTTTAGAAAAAACGGTACTAAAAGCTATTATATTTTCTACTTCTACGCGTTGAATAGATTTTAGATATTCTATATTTTTCGGTAGTAGGTCCGATAAAATACTAATCGTATCTTTAAATCGAAAGCCTAGTACTAGTTTATTAAAGGCTGTACTAGTAGCGAAGCTTGTTATATTATTAAATACGAATTATAGAAATAAAATAGCTTTAATCTAATCTTTATCCGGATATTCTATAAATTAGAAACGGAAATTAATTTCTACTATTTAATTAATTCGTTCCGATTATCTATCGGTTTAGAAGTAATATATTATAGATACTAGAATTTTTATTTCTAGCTTTTAAAAAATCTAGCGCTAGAAAGATAATATAAATTTATAATCTCTATTACTAATAATAGTTAATAGAATTCTCTAATTATATTCGAATAAAACTATAATAATAAAGTTCGCCTAATTAACTATAAAATAAATAATCTATCTAGAAATTAGTAAAATCTTTTTAATATATTTATATATAATCGTTAGTATATAAACTTTTGTAGAAAACATCGTAGATAACGTAAATATAAAGTCTATCGTAATTATATAAAACGGTACTTTCGGAAAAATTAGATTAAAGAAACTATAAAATCTATACCGCTTTATTTAATTTAACTAGTATTACTAGCAGTATTCTATATATTTTTTAATCTTTTTATATATATTATAAATAAAGATTAATAAATAGAATTCCTTGTAAATACGATAATATTTTTAATAATACCGATTATATACTTTACTAATAACTTCGCCTATAAATTTATCCGGAATATAGAATTAATTTCGGCTATTTCTAAAAACGTAATAACGAAATTTATTATATATTCGAAAATTAATATCTAGTATACGATATTTATTATTTTTAATATTAGAATTTAGTTTCTAAATTTATAGTATTATAATAGTTTTAGTCTATCGTTTATTATTAGCGTAGCTTTCCTTAATACGCTATTTAAATTCGTTTACTATTTCGACGAACGTTATATAATATATCGGTATAATAGTATCCGGAACGTATTATAGGATATCTTTTTTATTATTAAGTTTAGTATTTCTATATAGTACGTCTAGAATATCTTCTTTATTTTTAACCGGCGTATAGAAGACCTTCGTTTCGAGTTATAATAAAATATTAGGAACGATATTAGTTTTGTCTACTTTATAGCGTAATTTAATATTAAAAGCCGAAAGATACTATAATATATAAACGAGTTTTAGATTTAGTTTATCGGTATTTATTATTTTAAATAAAATCTATTTCGAAATTAAAACCGCCGCCGAATAATTAGTATATATAATTACTAGTAGCTTTAATAATAAATCGATAAAATAGCGAGCTTTTCTTACTACCTAGACGATTCTAGCGACTTCTAATTCGGTAGACTAATAATTCTATTCGGCGCTATTAAGGTATTTACTTAGAAATATTATTAGCTATATCTTTATAAATAGAAAGTCTTTATCGAAATCTTTTTTAATATAATAGATAATTACTATAAAGCCGAATTACTTTAATATATCCAGGTCGATATAGAACTTTTTCGTAGAATCGAAATAATAGAAAAAGATTAATAGTTCGAACGCTATTTATAATATCCGAAATAATTCCTTTTCTTCTAAAATAGAATTATATTTTAACTTTATTAATTAGAGTTTACGTTTAAGTTCTTTAAAGCCTCGTCCGAGTCCTTTTATAAACAGAGTCTTTTTTTTCTATAAAGGCTCGGAAAGCTATATATATCCTACGATTATATAACGCAACCAGTTAATTATTTCGAAATAGATTTCTAGATCTATCAGCGAATTCTAAAATGGATTTTTAAATTAGACCGGCTGACAGCTATTTCAATCTAAATAATCTAAAAATCCAAAAAGTAGATTTTTAATAGATTAGAGTTTTAATAGTATCTATAGTACGAATATCTGCTTAATGAATAGCCTAAAATAGAATCTATATATAAACTAAAAATAAACCTATATAATCTAATTCGAAAATAAAGTTTAGCGGCCGCCGCTAAAAGCGGAAATAACGGAAATCGGATATTTATTTAATAAACTATATTAGACCTATTCTAGTTAGATTCTAGTAAGAAAATCTACTATTTTCGATCTAGACGAAGCTAATCTAGTAGTATATATAGATATATACAGGCCTACTAACTAATAAAGATTTAAATAAATTTAAAATCGAATTTCTAAATCTTTTTAGCCGATTTTAACCGTTTTAGCTATTTAGCTATCTTAGCCGTCTTAGCCGCGTAGCTACGCAGCTTCGGGTATATTCGAAACCGGCTAATAAGCCGTTTATAAACCGCTTTTAACTATACCGGCTGAGAACCGGCTAAAATAACTAAAACGGTTAAAACCGACTTTAAACCGGTTTTGGAAAATGCTGATATCCTATAGATATTTAGAAAAAATCTTTTCCGAAATAGCTTTAATCTTATCTTTTAAGGTAGTTATTTCTAGTATATTAACGCGTTATCTAAATAAACGAATTAAAAGATATCTTATAAATAATTTAAAAAGCGTAAAGTTTATTTATTTTTCCCGGAATAGAGCGAAAATTTAATCTAGATATTTTAGATACTTTTTTAAACTATATAAAAAAATTATAATATTATTTATATAGACTTTAGTAAAATCTTTAAATAAATGAAATAGTTTATCGGTCTAGCGCTATATATACGGCGGTAAACTTTTATATTCTATAAATACTACCGAAATTTATTTCTATCCGCGATAAAAAACTATAGTAAATTTATAATAATTATAGTATTAGATTCTAAACTAATAAAACTATTCTATAGTATTAATAATAGAAATATAGAAATACTTTAATACTAAAATAATAATATCTATTTATAGTAAAAAAAGATTACTATCTATTTCCGTAATAGTATTAAAGTTTCGGATATTAATTACTATTCGTTCCTTTTTTATACTATCTAAGAAAGTTTTCTATACTACGAAAATAAAATATATAAAAGGCGTTAGCTATTTAAAATATTCTATTTTATTTTATTTACAGAATTTATTAAAGATTTTACTAAATTTAATATAGTTTATATAGTTTAGATTATAAACTTTTAAAGACGTAGATTTTATTTTTTTCTTTAAAAATATTAGTATCTATTCCTTTTTAGAAATATCTACTATAGCTTTTTTATCGGTAAATATATTTTAGTATTTTTTAATAATAGTAGCTAGTTATTACGCTATTAATAGTTTACCGTAAACCGTAATACTATTAGATGGACGGTATTCTAATTTAAAATTAATAGATATAATAAAGGAAATTAATTTAGCGAATTTAATATTTTTAACTAGATTTACGCTAAATCTCGCTAAATTTTTACTAAAATTTACTTTATTAGCCGGATAGAAAATATTCTAATTTATTAGAATATTCCGCGTACTAATTATATTAGGTAATTTTAGATAATATACGATTCTATTTTATATAATCGCGGTAGTAGTAAATATCGCTATAATTCTAATAACTATCTTTTTTACTAATTTTTTAATAGTATATTTAATTATATTTTATATTAATTTTGCTATAAACGGAATTAGATTAGAAATAGCGGTATAGTATTTTTTATACCGATTTTTAATAACTTTTCTAAACCGAGTTTATTTAAATAAAACTACCGATAAGTAGTTTATATTATAGATATTTACGAAGTTAAATAAAGCGTCGACTATATAGATAAAAACGCTACTATTAAAGCTAAAGTTTATTTTCGGAATTAACTTTAATTTTGATTTAAAAAAGAAATTACGATTTCCGAAAATATCGTTTTAATATTATATTAAAACTCGTATAATTCTATAAGATTTTAAAATAATATTACTTTAAATTCTAATAATATATTTAAAGTTAGACTCTTTATATATATAGGAATTAAAGTTAATTTTAAAATTTTTATAACTGCCGATAATAATTTACTATTTTTAATAATCTAAAATTATTCTTTCCGGAATTAAAATATCTATATCTAGTAGTAAATTAGTTTATAGATTTTTAACGATATAGATTTCCTATATAAATTCTATAATAGCTAAATCGCCTTTTAAATAGAAAGTAAAAATAGTAAATTTATCGATTCGATAGATTTATTCGCCTATACTATATATAAAAATCTTTTTTAGTAGTTTTTTAATTTTAATACCTTCTAAAATTAATTTTCTATCGGCTATTAATATTATATATTCTAAATCAATATATATATTTTTAGTATTAGATATATTTAAATAGAAAGCTAATAGAAAAGCGGTATAATAGAAACGTTTAAAAACTAAACCAGTTTCTATAACCTATTTACTATTTAAAGCGATTATATAAAATATAGAAATATCTTTTTTACTAGAAGATTATTTATTAATAATAAATATTTATATTTTAACTTTATTACCTTCCGTATTCTAGTAAACGGTTTTAAAATATTTAAATAATTTATTATATAACTCGAATAAAGTATTATACTTCTAATATAAATATAAAACTTTCGGTCTAATATTAATAAAATTCTAGCTAATTTCTTTATATTCTAATTCTTTATAAACTCTATTATAGTATCCGACCTTTTTATTATAAAGTTCGGCGGACCTATTACTATAATATCTATAGATAGAATCCTATTCGATATATTAGATATAAGCTTTTTTTATAGTAGAATAATCCTCGCTATATATATTTTTATAAACTTCTATTTAATAGAATTAATAAAGTAAAACTAGTAGCGTTAAACGTTAGAAATTTAGGCCGAAATAAAGTCTTTTTTAAAACTGGTTATTATAAAATCCCTAAAATCTATTATTATACGCTAGCGTAGAGCTCTATTATATTAAAAAGGAATTTCTTTATAGATTTCCTAATTTATTTATAAATATAGAGCGAAGGAAATTCGCGCTATTTTAGATAGAAAACGCTTTTAGTAAATTTCTTTTAATAAAAGGAAATTAATATTTCTAGAAAGACTAAAAAGTTTATTAAACTATAGAACGCTAATATTTATATCTAAAAAAATCGGAATTAAATATCGATTAGTATATTAGATTTTCTAATATCGGTTAGAACCGGAATAGAAATAGATTTTTTATTTATTAACGGTTAGAATTATTAGAAGGTATTTTCCGGGATTATTAGAAATAGTCTTTTTCTATAGTCTAGATTTCGAGTTTATAATTATCTATTAATCGAAAGAATATATTAATAGTAGTCTTTTCTATTAATTTAAAGATAAAGGTAGTATAAAAAGAAATAGTAAAACCTATTTATATCTATATAATAATTTATCGAATATTAGTTATTTTAGCGATTTTTATAGCTCGAAGTCTAATTTAATTATATTCGCGAGATTTATAATAGCGGCTTATATTCTCGATAGTATACTTTTTTTTATTTAAAATACGTATTTCTTTTTCTATTAATAGTTTAAAGCGAATATTTAAAACGCTAATCTATATATTAAAATCTTTTATTAAATATTTTTTTTTTATATTTAAAAGTTCGTTAGAATACTATTATAGAACTTTACCGCGAAGATATATCTATAGATTTTCCTTAACTTTATTATTTAATCTAGCGACGTCTTTAACTCGTTTAATAAAGATATAGACGTCGCGGAAATAGATTTTTTACCTATATATTTAATATAAAGCCCGGTCTCGGCGGATTTATTATTATAAAAGAAGTAAAAGTAGCTAATATCGTCTATAACGAATTTTTTATATTTATCGGCTCTAGTAAAAAATATAGGAAATTTAGATAATAGTAAAAATATTTTCTTCCTTTATTAGTTTTATTAACGAAGTTCTATAAATTCTATTTAAATTACGATATTCTATTCTTTTAACTTTTCGAAAAACTATATTATTATAGAATTAGAATTATAGTTTCGTTCTATATTTAGTTTCCGGATTATATTCGATTTAGATAAAATAAGGAAATCTACTAGAATTTTATTAATTATATCTTTTTTTTCTTTACTTTTAATAGAGATTTAATAATTTATAATAGCTCGTATATATATAGGATTGTTCCGGAACTTTATAATATTTTTTCTAAAATATTTAATAGTAGTTTATACTATAGCCTCGCTATTTAACTATTAATTAGGCTATCTAGACGATCGGAATAGCCGGGAAAATAATTTTAATTTAATATCTATAGCGTTATCTACTTCGGTTCTAGAAAGTTTAAAGTCGCTATAATTATTATATATAAAGTTTAAAGAGTCTAGTATATTTTAATACTAATTAATAGTATATCTAGAGCCGATTCTATCTATAAACTCGATAAGTTAATATCCGAAAAAAATAGTACTATTATCGAAAGATAAAGATAATTCGTCTATCGCTATTATAATTAATTAGAATCTAATTAATAAACCGGTTTATTTCTATTATATCGAAATATATAAAATATAATTAGTAAAAAATAGTAGTTATTTAATAAATACTGCTAATAAAGTATATTTAATTAAAATAATTAATATTTCCGAAAATATAGATAATATTACTAGTATTATTAGTATTTATAAATAGAAATTAGTATTTATAAACGCTATATATATATTATATAATACGTATAAATAAATTTTTTATTACTATTAATTATTATAGATCGATTTAAAATAATAATAATAGTTTAATATTTCTATATAAATAGAAAGTTCCTCTATAAATAAACGAATAAAGTAGAACGCTAGGTCTAATTAGATAATAAATCTCGTAGAGCTAATAAACCGCGGTTAACGAAACTTAGTTAGCGTATTAATCAGCCGATACTATCGGCTAGTATCTTTATATCCACTGAATTTCATATAAATTCCAAGTATTTCAAATAGTTTATAACAATATATAATGTAATTAGATTATTTATAGTTAATATAGTATTTATTATAATATCCGGATAGATAAATATATAATAGAAAAACCTTTCGGTATTTTAAATTCTAAAGATTTTAATAGTTTTTATAGAATTAAACTACTAGTTAGTTTTAAAACTAGATAAAAATAGCCGCTATATATAAAAAGCGGAATATTATAATTTTTACTATTATAATAATCTAGAGGTTATATATAATATTATATTTCGGTAAAGTTAAAATAATATAATTTCTATCTATTTATATAAATAGAATAAAACTTTAATTAATAATTATAAAAATTAATTAATCTAAAAATCTATTAATTTATATTAAAATATTTATTTATAGAAATATTATCTATTATATAATTAGTATAAAATCTTTTACTATTATTTAATAAATAGAATATTCTAGAAATAAAAAAATAAAATAAAATAAAAATTAAATATTATATAAAATAGAGATTAAATACTATATATATTTTAAAAAAATTAACTTTTAAAAAAAAAAAAAAAAAAAATTATATAAAAACTTTTATATATTTTTTATTTAAATAAATATTTTTTAAAAAGCGGCTATCTATATTATTATAACTATTTAAATTTTAAAATCTAAATATATAATAAATATAGTATTAAATATAAGTTATAGAAATTTTTATAGTATAGTAAAAGGTTAAAAATCTACTATATAACTAAGTATTTATAGCTTTAAAATCCTAGGATCGATATTCTACAGCTTAAGGAATTGTTTTGTCTGGAAGCCTCCTACCGTCCGCCATAAGTTAGAGCTTGCGCCATGGCTTGGCATGATGAACTTTTGGCCCAAACGAGTACCGTACTGGCACTCAAAATCCAATATCATCTTCGTTTCCCTCATCCTCCTTGTGAGATCGGAAATGCCCGGTCTGAAAGGCCCTTTAAGTGAAGAATTCATCGTCGAGTCTGATAGCGACCCGAGCGCTGTTCACACCAAAGCAGCAGCAAAGAAGCCTGCATCAATTCTGCGAAAACCAAATCAATCCGCAAAACCTCGCTCTGATCCCTCAAAGAAGCGAAAAGATGGAAGTCCTAATGTCGCTTCTACCGGATTTAGTGTCAGTTACGCCTCGGTATCAAATTCACGACCAAACAAGGCCCAAGACAAAAGTGGGAGTACATCACACAATAGGAGTTCTGCGAGCGACGAAGATGAGGACGACTCCGGAAGCGACAACCGTGCATCAGATGAAGAGCTATCGAGGGGAGCATCGTACGTCGCCTCGGCAGCCGTAACAATGGCCCTGCTTGCACCTACAATGATTGACCGCCCGTAGAGCGACAACTCCTTCTGCAATCTCGATACCAGCAGCCCCGTACAAACCTCCAGTGGGCTTTGAAGCTGCTACCATCACACAAAAAACGGCGATAGACTCACAGTGCTCTTTCGCCAAAGAGGCCTTACAGGGCAAACAAATTTGGTATTTCACGGCTCCAGCATCAGTTCCCATCAGCTTAATCAAAGAGTTTTCTACACGTGAAGTTGCTGAAGGAGGCTCAATTTTGTCGTACGAAAATGTGGAATATGGTTTAATTGCCGAGCCTGGTACCAAGCATGGGGGGAGAACGCTGCTGATCCCATCACCTGAGAACAACCATTACCGATCTTCAGGGGCACACATTGAGAAGTCGTTACACCTCCAGCAGCTTGTCAAGCGTCCAGTTCGTGTACACAGAGATGGTATCTCGGCTCATGGAGCTATCACGGCACCAAAGACTCACGTTAAGATGGTGCGGCAGCAGCCTGAAGGTCTCTGGATGCGGTATCAACCTTTTGGCGAACAGTCCCCGGACGAAGACACAGACGAAGCACCAAGATTCAAGCTCCCCCCGATGGTCTCTGCGGAACGTTCGTCCAGAGCACAGAAGCCATCAGCAGACAATGACAGGCCATCACCGTCGAAAGCCCAGATGAAAGAAAGAAAAAGCCCGAAGACAGCGAAGCTCACTAGTGGTGTATCGGAAGCACTTACGCTGTCTCAGGAATCGATTTCCAGTAAACCAGTCGAATCGATACGATCTGAAACGCAGTTAAACCACCGAGTATCTTCCAGTCCTAAACCATCAGAAACATCCGAGGAACAGGCTAAGCGAAGAGCGGATAAAAAGCGAAAGAGAGAAACGACGGACGGTGAACCCAGCCATACCTCTGACCAGTGTGAAGAGTACTCACAGAGTACGACATATCAGGGGAAGCGAATGGCCGCCAACGGCACTGATCAAACGTCATTGGACGCAGCAACACCCAAGAAAAAAAGGAAGAAGCGAAAGTCCGAGGCCACAGATGCGTGATTTGTCTGTCAATTTCTACATCATAGTTCCCCAGTGGATGGATGGGGAATGTCTCTCCGATTTTTCTCTGTTGTCAAGTTTTCAACTCCTTATGGTTGCATATCTATTGCAATCGCCTTGTCGATATAGCCTCCAACTACTCAAGAACATCCAGCTCTGCGCTGCCCCTTATCGGCCCTTATTCAGCTTTTCACCAACAAGCTTGATCCTCCCATCTCTTCTGGTTTCGACAAGCCCATAACCTCGAGCAATGTCGGTGCTACATCTCCAAGCACGCCATCTTGCTTCTTCAGACTCCATCCCTGTGGCGCATTGGCCATGATAAAGGGTACTTTGTTCGTTGTGTGCGATGTCTTCGGCTTTCCTTCATCGTTGAGCATCTCTTCGGCGTTGCTGTCGAAGCAAGTCAGCATTCGATTTCATCTGCAATGATCCGACCAAGCAAGCAAAGTGCGGAAAAGGGATCGGCGCGGCATACCCGTGGTCACTCGTCACAAACAGCACGTAATCTTTCTTCTTGCACTGTTCATACACCAAGCCAATCGCCTCATCCGTCGCTTCCACTCCCTTAATCGCCGCCTCATATACTCCGGTATGCCCCACCATATCCGGGGGCGCAAAATTGTTCATTAAGAACTCGAACTGCCCGCTACCCATTCTCTCGCACAGTTTCTCCGCCACTGGTTTCGCGCTCATCTTCGGATCAAGGTCGTATGTCGCCACCTTTGGGCTTGGAATCATCTCTCGCTCTTCCCCTGGAAATTGCTTCTCTACTCCTCCGTTGAAGAAAAAGGTCACGTGCGCGTACTTCTCTGTCTCCGCAACATGGCATTGCCTGACATCATGTTTGCCGAGATACTCAGCCAGCACGTTGCCCATATGCTGTGGCGTAAAAGCAATTGGGAAAGGGTAATCCGTCTTGTATTGCGTCATAGTCGTCATGGAGATGTTCTTCGGATAGGGGAAATCCGGCTTCGGTGATCTGTCGATGTCGCCAAGTAACTGCGTAACTTCACGTACACGGTCGGAGCGGTAGTTGAAGAAGAAGCAGGTGTCATTGTCTTGTACCCTCGCTTCCTGTCCACCGCAGATGATCGGTTTGAGGAATTCGTCGTTCTCGCCGGCCTCATATCTGGATTTAATGGTTGCAACAGGGTCGGTAGAAGCTTCGCCCTCACCGGATACTACACCTTTGAGTCCAATCTCGACGCGATCCCAACGTTTATCACGGTCCATGATATAGTAACGGCCGACAACCGTTGCGATCTCTCCGATACCAATTTCAGTGATCTTGTCTAACAACGATTTCATATATCCAGCACCAGACTTCGGATCCGTATCTCTCCCATCTCCAAAGAAATGGATATAGACCTTGGGCACCTTCATTTCCTTGGCCAGCCTCAGCAGCCCATACAAATGTTCCTGATGCGAATGCACCCCACCATCGCTGACAAGCCCCAACAAGTGCAGCCGCCCATTCCCATCAATGGCTCGTTGGAAGCTATCAGTCAATGTCTTTACTTTGTTGAACTCTTTCTTCTTGAGCGTTTGGTCGATGCGAACGACGTCCTGCCAAACGACTCGACCAGCACCTATGTTGAGGTGGCCAACTTCGGAGTTACCCATCAAGCCTTCCGGAAGGCCAACGGCGAGGGATGAGGCTTCGAGCTCCGTATAGCCTTGAGCGGTAGAGGAGGATGGGTCGGCGAAAGAGTCCATGACGGGGGTTTTGGCGGCAGCAATGGCATCGCCATCTGGTGGAGAAGAAGCGGAGGGAATGCCCCAGCCGTCGATGACAACTAGAATACTGGTCAATCCATGGTTGTCATTGTCTGGAACAATGCAGCATACTCAGCACTGCCTTTTGCTCTACCTTTCCCATCTTGAGACCAATTGAATATGAAGCCTCGCAAAAACTGAACAGTAGCCTTCTTCAATTTTAGCGATGGGTTCGAAATTTACAACTTGAATGAATTGCTACCTTTATCTGTGTCTTTGGGCGCAAATCAATTGGCTTGCTGGTTGATCATGGTTGAGCTTCTAGCGAAAAAAGCTGCTGCTTTGGTGGGGGTTTCGGCACCAAAAAAAGCAAACCCCTCCGGCCCGACGTCACGGCCTACTCAGGTACACACGCTCCTGCTCGTACTTCTTCAACTGGACTTTTCTTCCACCTTGCCCAGCATTATCAAGATTGTCAACTATTTTGCGAGAATGTCTGCCGCCAACAACAATCCTGTAACGCTTCCCCCACCCTCAACATTCGATATTATCCCACCACTCCATACCACTCTCTCTCGTCTCCTTCTCTCCGACTCGACCACCTCGCCCACCTCCCCTTCCAGCAACGGCAACCATGGTCCCCTTTCGCCCAAAGATCTCGCCGCAGCGGTTTCGGAGGTACGGGCGCGCATTGCAAGAGCGAGGAGTATCATTGCCGGGATGCAAGATTCCGACCGAACGATTGAAGAACAGAAGGAAGAAATTGAGGAGTTGAAAGCTGTTTTGGCGAAGATAGGGAAGCCGGAAGTGGCTTGAGAAGAGTCCCGTGATATCGGCGGATTGATCTCGTCTACTTCAACATCGAGTCGCTGTCGACTGGGTTTCATCAAAGTTCCTATACCTGCAATTACTGGTACCAGCACCGTCCGCAGAGTATAAGCGTGGAGCTCAAAAGCCAATCGCACAGTATTGGCGAAGCCATCGATTGGAGCTCCACTGGCACCTCTACGTTTCCAAGACCAGTTCAAACTAGCGATAGGTCTGCAACAGGTATGGCAATGAAACTACGATGATCAGGAGAAGTGGGAACCGTGGGACATGTTGACGGGTAAGAAAAGAAGTGGATTGAGGTGGAGGGCGGTCTGAGAGAGAACTCTGCATATGGGTTAAAATTGGCTTTGGGGAGAGAAGGTGAACCAAATCACGACCAGCAGAATGTCACGACATGGCAAGAAAAGACGTTGACCTAAAGGATCTTCTTATTGCTCATCAAGAATGACCGTAACCACCCATGTCCCAACCCTTCCTCTAATCCTTTATAACAGCTCCCTTCATCATCAAGGTCCCGAAACCGTCACCTCACGGAAGAACACTAGTTGGACACCTTATCCGGGATATCCTTCCTAAAGGTACCATGTTGTCAGCCAACCTCTCGCATACAAGTCACCTCGCAACAAGAAGAGACTCACCCAGTCTGCTTCTCAAACATCTCCCGTCCCTGATCCGTGATCTTCTCGTTCACTCCGCTTGGTGCATTGATGCCGAACTTCTTCTCTCCGGCCGCGAGACCTGGTCGACCATGGAGTCAGTCAGGCGTTATGGAAGCAAAGGCGAGGAAATAGGCAGGAGATGTAACGTGATAATACTCTACGACGGCATGCAACTTGGTTTTCTTCTCCTTTCATACTCTTGTTCCAACAGAAGGGTGGGAAGAAGATATACATAGGTGAAATTGAGTGCGATAAGAGAAAACAAACTCACCCTTGTCAACATAATCCTGCTGTCCGCCGCCAGTCGCGGGCTTCTGCTCTCCGCTGCCTCCGCCCATTTTGCTGGCCATTCCTTTGAGCTTGTCCATGCTGATTGTTTAGTTGGTGTGTCTGAGGAAGATCTGATTGGTTGTTTTTGCGTTATGTTTGAAAAATGCGAGGGTAGGTAATTATAAGTAGAGCGGACTTAGAGTAGAGTATCTGTATGATGAGAGCAGGTGGGATGGACCCTGTTTCTGGTGGGGCAGTTATTCGTACGCAATGGATATGCAATGCACGTCATTCTTTTCCCGGAAACTAGCCATTGAACAAGGGCGGATTGAAATTCAGGGTCTGAAACTCATGTGGCGGCTAAAAAGAATTCATTACTGAATCTTTGGAAAGCTCCCCAGTGTTGGACGGACGTGCAGAAGTCTTGGGGTTTTGAAAAGCTGCTTGCTCGCTGTCTGGACTCCTAACTTGGAGGAGAGTAAGTATGACCTTTTTTCCTCTTCACCAGCTGGATTTGTTACGTGGACGGGTGTATCCTGGCCCTGGCATACGTTGTAACTCATCGAATGATTGGGGAAAAGTCGAGTGCTAAATGACTGAGCGGAATATTCTTGGGCATACATGGAGGACCTGGTAATATGACGGTGGAAGAGAGATCGCTGAAGCTTGAGGTAGGCGCCTGGATTTCTGGGATAAGCATGATTGCCCATGACGAACCTTCCTTTTACGGATATAGAGTCTCCGAACAATTTGCATGTCTCGTCGGGTGCTTCAACACATAACCTCAAGGCAATAGTTTCATTTACCCTTTCATGATGCTACCGTCCGGGGCAAGACCATCATTCACCATCTCAATCTTCAACTAATCCTCTTCATCACCATCTTCATGTAGTCACCCAGCAGTGGACCCCCGTCCGCGACCATCAGATCCCGAAACTCCTCATCCTTCATCAGGGTATCCATCTCATACCCCATATAATGCGTTAGAAGCGTTCGCAAATCTTCGACCCCATCAATCGGCTCGCTTGTATTCGCATAGACGTACCGGAGCAAGGCGATGATATCCCCAGTGCGTGCTTCATACAATGTGAAGATGGCGAGGGTAGTCTGCAGATTTTCCAGGGCCAGCATTTTCAGCGTTTGGATGTCGTACTTCTCTGCGAAGACGTACAGTTGGGCGTGAGAAAGGAAGACATAGGTGTAATTTTCTTCTGGGCCCTGGTTCGGAGGTGGAGGGGGAATGCTGATGCTTTCTTGTCGGACAACGGTTTTGCGGTGGATGAATAACTCTTCGAGCTGAAGCCTTGAAGAGACCTTCGTACGAGAAGACTTCCTTTTCTTATCGTGTTTTCGCTCCAGCAATGAGGTATATTCCAAAAGGATATCGGGCGGCTCTCCCACACCAAGGTCTGTGGGTGACGGTGCAAAATCTTCCTCAACGGTCACCTCTTGGGTAGGATGGGGAGTCTGGGATGGCGATCCCAGACGCTTTTCAGACCCATCGCCCTCTGCGATGCTTCTTTCCGAGCTTGTATCTTCCAGGCAGATGACAACTTCCCCTGGAGTGTAGTATCCCTTGTTTGCCCACTCGGCGAACCGGCCAAAAGTATCCTCCTCAACCTCTTTGAGGACCGCATAACCCTTCTGAGCTTCCGACATATCGCCATTCATCATCCGATCCAAGGGTCTGGAATGCTGCGATACCAGTGCTGCGTGGAGGTAAAACGACTGTCCTTCAACAATGAATTTGAACGGCGGTGAGGTGTAAACATTTTGGGATTTGGTATCAGAGCTGCGTGATTGGAGGTCAGGGGTGGACCTCTCTCTGGTTTTGCTCTTCTTTTTGCCCATTTTGGTGACGCGATTTCAAGTTAGAGGTCAGTCAAAATTGAATGGTGTTGAGAGGTGTTTGCTCACAACTATATATGCAGAGGAAGTGTGGGGTATTCATGCATCCCACCGGATTTGCACGAAATAGAAACAAGAACTGACTCGTCGACAGGAATAAACAAGTAACGAGAAATGCAAGTCAAAAGTGAAGATTGGGTACCTGATTCCGTGCCCTAATAGCGTTGGCACTTTGCTAATAAATACCACTATTCCATGTTCTTAGAAGCGCGGTTTAGAGGGTCTGCTGTAAGGGTGAGATTGAAAGACGTGGGCAGATGGCAATTGGTCTTCCAGGTTTGAGGCACTACTGTGATGGGCGAACATGCAAAATCGTCATTGATCTTGATCCTTTCCTTGGCTTTCAGTATTGTCGTTTCTGAGTAAGGCATTGTCCGTGACAGTGCTTTGGGGTAGGGATCAAATGGTTCGAGCAGATCAACGGGAAATTGGCAAGGGTGAATGGCTTCAATATGAAAAAGCATCGGAGGGAATGAATGACAGGACCTCCTTCGAGATAATAAGTGGCCAATTGCCTCGCTTTTTGAATTCTTGAGTCCTCAATTGATACTTACATGGGGAGATTCGATCACAGAAGGGTGTCGCCCAGCGCACAGCGTACCAACGAGCACCCAGCCCTTATCGTCTCAGCAGCGCCCACGGCTTCGAGAGAAGGGTTGACTTCGACCTATGGAGTGTCAGCGTTACCGAGCTATCGGTTCTTACAGTGTTCTCCGCATCTTACCAAGTCCATTGCAACTAGGCTGCCCGTCTCATGCACGCATTCCGCGATGAAGTCTCCCTCTCGTAAAGTCAAACCACCTCGAACGGGCGTGCCGGTGCTGGGTGCCCATTGGGGATCCAAAGCGTCCACGTCGAAGGACAGATGAATCGGGGTGTCGGTCCCAATGTGGCCCAACGCCATTTCCATCACTCGCCCGATACCGTGCCTGCTCGATGTAAGCAATGCATAAGCAATCGAATGCTTCCAAATGCATACTTGTCAATATCATGCATACTAAACGCCTTGATACCATGATCCCGCAGAATCTCCTTCTCCCCTCGATCCACATCCCTCAACCCAATATACACCAACTTCCTAACACTAACCTTCTGATCTTCCTCCAACCACCCAAACACATCCTCCCGCTTTTCCATCGCCAACCCCGTCAGGAAAGCCACCGGCATGCCGTGAATATTCCCACTATCGCTCGATTCCGGCGTATTGATATCGGCGTGCGCATCCACCCAAATAACGGCCATTTCCCTATTCAACCGTTCTCGAATCGCCTTCGCAGTGCCGGATATCGTCCCAATGGCAATCGAGTGATCGCCTCCGAGCGTCAGCACACAGCGGCCTTGCTGCGCGTGCTCGTAGACCTGCCGGCTGAGCTGCTGCGTGACGGCGCTGACGGCGAGCGGGTTCTTCATGTTGCGGTAGTCCGGGTCGGAAGCGGGCATGATGGAGGCATAGGAGTGGACGGTGTTGTCGTGGAAGAGGTCGTAGCCTAGGTCTTCTTTGAGTTGGGTGAGCAGGCCGGAGGAGATGAGAGCTGTGGGTGCGGCATCGACGCCGGGTTTGCACTGTTTTGTTCTGGTGGTTATTTTTGGCGTAGTTGTAGGATGTTGGGGGTACGGGGTTTACATACCTGGCCGCCGGAAAAGCCAACGGCGACTACTCCGAGCTCGTTGCTTTTGGATAGGAATTTAGGCTTGATGGTGGATGGAGAAGTCATGGTGCCAGCTGTATTGAGAAAATAAAAGCTGGTCTAGGTCCAGAGATAATTTGACTGTGCTGGGGTTTGTTGGAGATGATGTTGCTGTTCTACACCTCGAGGTACCGGTATCAGGTGACGGGAATAAAACCAGATCGATCGAGCGACAGCAATGGCATGACAGAAGCAACAGCGTCGGTCATTATGATCATATGGAGAAGGAGGCAACTCGCTTGGGGGTCTTTCAGGTAAAAGACTCCACCTGACGATGCGGCGTTAGTCATCCGCTATTCCCCTAAGTTCAGGTACAGCAGAAACTGTTCCCCTAAGTGAAGGTACAAGCTGAGATGATATCAGGCGGAGAGGATCCATCCCACACCAGCACTACCGCTATTGGCACTTGGCAGAATCGAAAGACAGAGAGGTTTAGGTCTTTATGATTTATTTGGTGAGTCCTAGTAATTTCTTCAGAGCAGCTTCGGCTCTCTGAGCTACCACTTTGCCTTCCCCTTTTCTCATCATTTGCCCTATGAAGAAGCCAAGCTTGCCAATTTGGCCCTTGTCCTTGATCTGAGCCACCATGACCGGATGACCGTCGAGTAGTTCACGTGCCATTGAGACGTATTTTTCCTCTGACAGATGTACAAGCTCCAGATTTTCATTTCTGATTATGGTTTCAATGTCCCGGGTATCACCATGGAATTTCTTGGCGAGCAATTGTTTTGCAGTACGACCTGTGATCCTCTCCATACTCAACATCAAAATGATAAAGGCCAGGTCTTTTGCCGGTACTCGATCTGCTGAGAAAGCAGTTTCTGAAGTACTTAGAAGACCACCCATCTCATGGAGAACCCTAAATGGAACGTAAGTATGATGCTGTTTATAGGCCCGTTGAGTTTCATACCAATTGGCAATGATAACACCCCATTCCTTTTCTTCGGTGGCATTGATTGTTGGATTTCCTTCGATTTGACTGTGGAGCGCGACCAATTCTGAGCGGACGACATCAAAGTAATCGAGGCGCATTCCACCGTCAAGCTCGACCAGTGTTTTGGCATCTTTGATTGTCAGGCCATGACATTCAACAAGCTCTTTGGCTATTTGATCAGGGAATTGAGGTAGAGTTTCGGCTACCTTCGTGACGAGCTCCTGAAGTACTTGTCAGCTTCGACACAACTTGAGCCAATGTGATGCTTTCGACTCACATTACTGATCAGGAGTGGTCCCAGGTCTGGATCAGGCATATAACGGTAATCCACCTCACCTTCTTTGCCCCGTAGCTTCACCGTGTCTGATGCACCTAACGTCCAGCCTCGGGTCTCCCCTTCAATGGTTCCACCGCTTTCGAGGACTAAGATCTGCCGGTTTCGCTCTGCAATGATGGCATCCTCAACGGCCTTGATGCTGCTTAGATTCTTGATTTCTGTCCTTTGACCGAGAGAATTTTGATTCCTCCGCCTGACCGAAACATTTACATCGACTCTCAAGCCCCCAAGTTCCATGCCTGCAGTGACCGCATTTACAGCCTGGAGTAGTGCTTGTATTTTCTTGACACAGGCTGCGGCCGTCTGAGCCTGATGAAGATGAGGTAAGGTAATGATCTCGATAAGAGGATGTGACACTCGATTGAAATCCAACATTGCCTCGAACGGCGGCTGTAGTACGGTTTTGGCAGTATCCTGTTCCAATTGCACTTGTTGTATTCCGATGTCCACAGACTTGCCGTCCTCTGCAGCTATACCGTCGAAATCATTCAGAACGATCTCCCCGCTGGTAGCAAAGGGCTGGTAGTACTGGGTGATCTGGTATCCAGCCGGTTGGTCTGCATACAAGTAATGCTTGCGGTCGAACTGACTTCGATTCTGGATTTGACATCCTAATGCTAGGGCGGCCCGTATGGCTGGAAGCACAGTGCCCTTTTGAAACCGCTACCGAGATGTAAACACCTCTCTCATGCATTGGTAGGGCATCCGATACCAACGAGGGATCGGATGGGTATCGAACCAGTCGAAGGGTCTTACCGGTTGTGCTCCTGGCAAAGCAAAATCGAAAAGAGCGACATGATTGTTGGGCTGCTCGCTGGCAGCGGTCGATGCACCTTGACGAGGTCAGCTCAGATACTAAAGTGATGTATCTAATCTCAAGGACATGCCTGAAAATAGCTTGCGCTCGGTATTGAGTTGCGCATGGATTTCAAGTCCAACTGTTAATTCCCACGTCGCCAACTTTGCGTCATCGATAGCAAATTCACTGGAAACAGTTCCTCTTGCCACATCCTTCCTCTGCCTGGCTTCATCTTTCAGTTGCTTGCGGATGGGGATGTTGTCTGCTGAAGCTTGAGTCTGCAAGAGCCGCCTGGCGTCCCTGGAAGAATTCGTCAATGACGCGCTCCATGCTTCATGATGATGGCATCTAAGGAATCGACCTAGACAATTGGTCCTTCTGGCATATCGAAAGGAGACGATCAACATGGAGACCGCATGGTCGGAAAATGCCCGAAGTCTTGTCCCTTCACCAACTCCGGGCCGAAACATCTCTTTTTTTTTCGGTGATTCAGCGGCCCCACCAAAACCTCACCGGTCTCCCGACGCTTCCATTATTGTCTTGATCTTCTAACAGCTCACTCTACTCCATTTCAACTGCTCCTTCACTCGCTACCGTTGGAATATCAGACTGTAATTCTCAAGAAGCTCCATACCGCCAACATGGGTTCAATGACTCCATATGCACTTCCTTCCTCCCATCAGGATGTGAGATTTGCCCCCAGTTTACACTGTGCGATCCCAGCCCACTAATATATCACCAGTTGATGGAGAATTCACTGAAGCAGATAGATCCAGAGATCGCCTCTATCATGGTGAGATCAGTTTACCAGCATTTCAAGATAATCGCACTGACTAGCACCTACAGAAAAATGAAATCCAACGACAACGCGAGTCAATTGTTCTCATCGCATCAGAGAATTTCACCTCCCGCGCCGTTTTCGATGCTCTAGGATCACCCATGTCAAACAAATACAGTGAAGGTTATCCTGGTGCCAGATACTACGGTGGCAACGAGTTCATCGACCAGATCGAGTTGACCTGCCAAGCTCGTGCTCTAGAAGCTTTCAATCTGGATGCACAGAAATGGGGGGTCAACGTCCAGACATTGAGTGGCAGTCCAGCCAATCTACAGGTCTACCAGGCTATAATGAGACCGCATGACAGGCTAATGGGATTGGATCTGCCGCACGGAGGACATTTAAGCCACGGCTATCAGACACCAGCGAAGAAGATCTCCGCCATCTCCACATACTTTGAAACTCTTCCCTACCGGGTAAATCTTGAGACCGGCATAATCGATTACGAACGACTAGAGGAGAACGCACTCATGTTCAGACCAAAGGTCCTTGTCGCTGGCACATCCGCCTACTGCCGTCTCATCGACTACAAGCGTATGCGAGAAATCGCTGATCTCTGCGGAGCCTACCTTGTTGTCGATATGGCCCACATCTCTGGTCTTATCTCTGCAGGCGTTATCCCATCGCCCTTCGAATACGCAGACATCGTCACTACCACGACTCACAAATCCCTTCGTGGACCGAGAGGCGCTATGATCTTCTTCCGCAAAGGTGTCCGCAAATCCGACCCTAAGTCAGGCAAAGAAATCCTTTATGATCTTGAAGGCCCAATCAACTTCTCCGTCTTCCCAGGTCATCAAGGCGGTCCCCACAACCACACCATCACCGCTCTTGCCGTTGCCCTAAAGCAAGCACAGACACCAGAATTCAAACAATACCAACAACAAGTCATCAAGAACGCTAAGGCCCTGGAAGTCGAATTCAAGTCATTAGGCTACAAGCTCGTTGCCGACGGTACGGATAGCCATATGGTTCTTTTAGATCTCCGCGACAAAGCTCTTGATGGCGCCCGCGCGGAGGCCGTCCTCGAACAAGTCAACATCGCCTGCAATAAAAATTCCATTCCCGGTGACAAGTCCGCTTTGACGCCCTGCGGTATTCGCATCGGTGCGCCAGCAATGACCACTCGTGGTATGGGCGAGGACGACTTTAAGCGAATCGCTGGCTACATTGACCAGTGTGTCAAGATTTGCAAGCAAGTGCAGGCGAGTTTGCCCAAGGAGGCGAACAAGCAAAAGGACTTCAAGGCGAAGGTCGCTACGGGCGAAGTGCCCGAGATTGTATCTCTCAAGAGGGAGATTGCACAATGGGCTGGTGGTTTCCCCTTGCCTGTTGGTCCCGTATCATAGGCATTGGCAATTTTGCCCTTGGGATTTGTAAATCTTCTTTGTCCTTTGACGAGCTAAGATGTTAATGAGGCATATGTTCCACACATATGTGTCTTTTTGGGGGTTGCAATGGCACACATGGCGTTTTTTCAACGAAAAAGCATAGAGTCGGCTTCCTCAACGGAAAGGCTTATGTTCTGATACTCTAGATACCCGCAAATGATAGAGCGAGATGAGGCGAATTATCTATGCGTTCCTTTGATGTTTCATCTAGGTTTATTTTCATCTTGAACTCGATGAAATAGCCGGACAACTCCGTCGAACTTCGCTACAAATATGCACCGTTAATGGGTAGGTACAAAAAAGAGAATATATGGTGTTTGATATTGATGCTTCTGCAAGTTAATGTACAGCCCGTCCATACCAACCGTATGGACATGCGCCCAGCGCCAATGCAAATATACGAAGAAGATGCTACAATGTACCCGAAACCGCCACCAAGCTCAAAATCACAAAAAAATTCAATCAAAATCATCCCTATTTACCTGATACGCCATGACCATCATCCACAACAGAAAGATGGTCCCCACAATCTCAAAAGCGAACGCCGCCCGGAAATCCGTGCATATGCCTAAATTCGCCAACCACACGGCCGTCTGCATGCTATCTATGATTTCGGTGTTCGGTCTACTTCCGCAGTAGGAGTTCACTGCGCCTGAGGGCCCGTAGAGTTGGATGGAGGTTTCGATGAGGCCGGTTAGCCAGAGTACGAAGAGGATGAAGGAGCCGAGGACGACGATGCCGGGGAGGAGTTGACGTTGGGAGATTAGGCCGAGGAGGATTATTATGAAGATTATGCAGAGGGTGGAGATGGTGATCATATACGGGAGGATCCTTTGGATGTTATGTCAGTAAGGGGCTTCGAGGAATTGATTGGGGGGCAAGGGGGGGAACGTACCAGGGTATTCCGAGTTTTAATGTGTTTTGTATTGCGGTGAGGTACGCAAATACGCCGAGGATGACGGCGGACGACACGAGCATTATAAAGATCCAGAAGTTGAGTTGGGCTTCGGGCCAGTGGTATTTTCGCCGCCGTTGAACGGTGACGATCTCTGTAGTAGCCATCTTAGAGGAAGATTCAGACTCTTCTGGGCAATGGGCGGCGAGAGGGTGCGGACTTCAACGAAGTCGACCGGTAGAGGGGAGACGCTCGCAGGGAGCTGGGCGCTCTCTTGCCCTCCGCACCGTGATGTTTATGCGATACTCGTTGCTTGAAGAGGATGGTGTCCACAATGACTGTAGAGCAAGTGACTGTAAGATTTGCTCTTTGTTTTGCTCCAATGAATAGTCGCTCTCGAGCGCACAGAGTTATCGTTGGCTCTGAGGGATTTCCGTGATGGCTCGATCTCGATTTAGTCGGAGTTTGATGTAGTTGTGTAGAGAGGCAGAGAGGCCGATGTCGGTATCACAATGGCAAATCACTTAATAAAGATCGAATCAAGGGTTTTCAGATGTCTTTTCTGCGTGCCTTTAGAGGGAAGCAGCAATATGCAAGATCAGAAGTGAGTTGACGAGTGCTGCCCAAAGGGCAACGCAAATCGTGTTACCAACGTGGGATGGCTGGAGAGCGGGCTCGCTTCCGCAAGAAATCCAGTGGCGGGACGGGAAAAAAGAGCCGCTAGATACCCGCTGTACTCTAGTTCATTTCGGGTATACTGTGAAGCTTGGCGTCAATGTCGTGTACGGAGTACTCCCTAGCGCTCGCGTTTACATCAAGACGTCCCGCCCCGTTCATATCTTATGATGATACCCGTTTGACACTGTGCTGTGGCTTGAATGAGCGCATTCAGAACCCAGCATATGTTTACTCCGAGTCAAATCACAGACTTACTGCTCCAGCAGTCTCCATAGCGCATGAGCGATACCGGATACGCAACATGAGCCTTTGGCAGTAATCCATCGCCGTTGAAATATGGCAACGCCGACGAGGCCACAAGTCGGTCGTAAAGCCTCCCGCGTACCTGGAGGCTTCGAGACCGACGAAGAGCTCTCACCCATTAAAACAGAATTTGAACATGAAGACTTCGATCCACCGGATGAAGGAACGCCCTCAAAATCTAGGCAGCGTGCGCCTGCACAGCCTCCCACTGAAGGTGAGAGCAGTCTCAACGCCATGAGCGAGGATGGTCGAACCTACATCACCGGGGAAGGCGAGACAGTTGATGAGAGAGAAATCCACAGGAAGTTAATGGACATAGACTCGAGCTTTCTCCCTGGTACTTCACCAGCTGCTCAAGCCAGGAACTCTGGCGCAGATGATACCTACGTTCGCGGTGGGGCAACATCAAGTCCTGGAAGCAAAATTAACCAGCGCGATATCGATGAGGCCAACACTGAAGAAGACATACAAGTATCCCCGGACACACCATCAGAGATGTATAAGACCCCTGCACCCGGGCGGGAGGAGATATCGATACGAAGCTCAATGGACGAAAATGAAGAGGTGGATGATCCTGCCCAATTCAATACTTCATCGCTCGAGACCATATCTTCTTCGCCAACAGCAGCCGCAGCCGCCAGAACGGTGTCCCGTGCTGTGTCAATGGCATCAAGTAAGAGCTACGAGACTGCCGATGACACCCATGATTCTGGTGTGCCTCTAGAGCTGGAAGAAGGAACAACTGAGACAGATCAAGAACCGACACCTAAGAAAACTACTCACAACTCTGTGACTTCGTCAAGAGAAGCCTCTCCAACACCGACAAAGCCTACCGCTGAAAATGAAATCGAGCGCTCAGTTCGGAACGACCACGAGGACCCCCTGTCAAATCGTCGTGGGACGCGCAAACGCCCTGCATACTTGAATAGCAGAATGGCAAGCCAGAGGTCATCGTACTCTTCATACACTACCACCTCCACCGAAGACACCAGTGAAGCAACTGTGGGTGCGGACTACGCACTGCAGTCCGGAGGATCCGTGCCATATGGAGCTTCTCTCAACAGCCGTCCAAGCCTGACATCGCGGAGTGTCACACTGGGCAGCATGGCTTCCGAAATCAGCAGTGTCAATGAAGGTAACGGTGATATCAGAGAAGGGCTTGACACGCTCAATGAGGAGGAGGATCCCACTGCTCGCGGTTCTTTGAAAGAGAGAGACTTGAATCAAGAGGCGCCGCACACTCCAAAAGGCTCCCGCCACAATCTTCATACGCCGACTGAAACGGTCATAGCACAGCATGTCAAGGATGTGCAGGTTCCTGCCACCATGGCGCGAGAATTCCGTGATCGATATAGACCTCAATCACCCGATAAACGGAATGGCGGGCCCGCGCCTTCAGTAAATCATAATGGCAAAGCCATGACCTTGAAGGAGCAGAACAATACCATTGATAAGTACGTGAAACTTAATTGGGACTTGCAGCTCAAAATCACATTTCTCAACCAAGCTCTGAACCAACGCTCGGAAGAGGGGGTCAAAGCTATGATCTCAGAAAATGTCGAACTCAATACCGCACGGGTCAATCTTGCGAAGGAAATCCGAGAGCTCAAGCGATCGATAAGGGTGCTGGAACGTGATCTCGAAAAGCGAAACGACGAAATTGCGAAACTGTCAAAGGCAGCTCAAGAAGCCGAGGCTCGTGTCGGTCCTAGCGATCAGGATGTACAAGATCTGGAGAACGAAGTCGTCTACCTTCGAGAGCAAGTCGAAACTTATGAACTCGACTTCGAGAAGATGCAACAGGACATTATCCGTCGAGATGGTGAGAAGAGAACGATGGCCGATATAGCCCAAAAAACTAGCCGACGGGGACAAAGTGACATTGGTGTGCACGAAGAGTTAGATTGCTATCGACATGAGCTCGAAGCAGAAACCGCTCGCAGAGAGGAAGCAGACGAAGAGAACAAGAGGCTTCGCGAAGAGATCTGGCGCCTACAAGCTGAATCCCGTTCTACCATTGACCATAACAGCTCCACGGCCCTTTTTCCTGGCCGGAACGGACGTCCTACTTCTTCTCATGTCTCTCATACTGGACGAGGCGATCGTAGCTTTCATCACAATGGCACCACCACAAGCGCGGCAAGTAGTACCCTAGTAGAACAGCTGAGGCACGAAAACGCGAGGCTGCAACGTGACATGAGAGCGCAAGAATCTATGCTTGCCTCTCGGAACAAGGAGAAAGAACATCTGTATCAGGAAATTGAAGAGCTAAAATTGACTGCTCGTCGTGGTGACGCCACACGTTCCATGGCAGGTGAGAGCATATTCGAACGGTCAGTATCTCGAGCCCACCGTCGGACTACATCGCGGCAAAGCGAAGCTCCAGCAGCTCCACACCTGAGCGATGCCGAAAGGGAGAGTCTCGAGAGCCAAAACGGGGAACTCCGCGATCGGATTAATGAATTGAAATTGGAAAACCAGGAGCTGACGCGACAGCTTGAATTGTGCTTTGATGAGCTCAGGCAATTCGATCTACTCAAAATCGAGAACAATAAGCTACAACAAGCCTATGACGAGGATATCGGTGTTGCCACTGAAGATCTACAAGGTCTGCAATTAGAACGGGATGAAGCGCTCCAGGCTCAGGAGCAACTTGATGCAGAACTCGAGGAGCAACGCCTTCAATTCCAGGATTTGCAAGCTCAAGCAAGCGAGCGGATCGATAATCTGGACGACGAACTTGATCAGAGAGCACGAGCAATGGAGGGCATGGAGAAGGAACTCTCCAATCGAGCCGAAGAAGCTGATTCTTTGCGCGCCGAAGTCCGATCGCTTAGCGAGAGGATTCTTCGCATTGGTGAAGACATTGCATCCAAAGCTAAGAAGCTCGAGGCGCTCGAAGCTGAGGTTGAAGCTATGAACAACGAAAATGAGGAGCTACACAAAGATCAAGGCGAACTACGCCATCAGCATGAGAGGTTGTCTGTACAGTACGAATCCAGCCAAAGTCAGATTGCCTTCCTTAGGGAAGAGCAAGACGGTGATAAGATGAAGATTGGCGATTTGGAAGATAGCCTTAGCAATATTCAGACGAAGCTCGACAGTGAGAAAGAACACACTCAAGAGTTGGAGAAACGTCTGGCCGAGGAGAGACATCAGCGTGAGGTTATTGGAGGCAAGGAGAAGCAGGAGGTTCAAAAGATTATCAACGACCTAAACCGGGAAGCATCCGGTGCCAGAGACGAGTCTCGACAGTTGAAGGCGTCTCTGCAAACGACCGAGATCGAGCTCACGACTTGGAAAGAGCGGCTGCTGGAGCTTGAGAGTCACCTTAGAGAAACTCTGGGTGACTCCAATGGCACCCGCTCAACCTTCCTGACGGCAAGTCAACTTTTCTCCTTGCCAAACCGTCTATGCTAACACATGAATAGTCGATCTCCAAGTTGCAGAAGGAGCTCGAAGGGACATCGGCAGATCTCCAGCACACCAGGCATGTTCTTTCCGAGAAGGAGCGAGTGCTCAAGGATCGAGATTCATTGCTTGAGAGCCACGGCCTTGAGTCGAAGAAGCTATCAGACCTACTCGAACGAGAACGCCAGGGTAGGCGAGCGGATAAAGCCCAGCATGAGCAATGGCAGAGGAGCCACCAGCATACCACGCGCACCGTCTCACAGAAGGATACGCGAATCGCCGAACTGGAGTCTTCTAAGCAATCAGACCGCAAGAGATTCCAGACACTTGAGACCCAACTCAAGGAAAACCTCAACGAACGTAATAATCTTCTTCTCACACTTTGGTCTCGTCTCTCCACCACCTGTGGTCCAGACTGGCAACACCAAAACAGCCTTATCAACGGGCACGTTGCCACGCTCGAAGTGGTAGCTTCGATGCTGCCCGCCTTCAGCAAAACGCTTCTTCTGGCCGTTAAACACATTGAAAATATCATGCACAGCTTCAAGACGCGGGTACGCACTATCGAGCGGGACCTCTCTAAGCAGTACTCCAATCTTGAGAACCAACTCGAAGACCGGATCAAGAAGCTCGATCAGCTCGAGAATACGGTACAGAGCAGCCGCGTACAGGGTACATTTTCGGCCGCGCCCGAGATCGCGAAGTTGAAAGGGGAGAATCGATTGTTGAAGAGTGAGATTGCAGTGCTGCAGAGCAACAAGGAGATGCGTGCAAAAGCTACATCTGCGCATCGAACCACGAGCAGCCGCGACCTCACCCCTCTATCGAACGGATCTGCGCCACCACCTACTCTCGCACGCCATCATTCTTCGTCAGCGGTCGAAAATCTATCGCAGCAACGCTCTCCAGCCCGGAATTTCAGTCTCGCTCCTCTACCTATACCCGAGCGCACGGCCACAGCTGGGCCGGAACCCAATCAGTCAAGATGGACGCATCGACTTCGGGAGCTGGAGAGGAGACTCAAAGCTGAGAGGGAGGCTAGACTGCAGGATCGGACAGGGGCAAGGAAGAGATTGGAGGAGGGGATGAGAGAGAATGAGGAACTAAAGCGAGAATTGGAGCGCGAGCGGGAAAGGGCGAAGAGGGGAAGATAAGGTCCATGACGCTCATGATTGTTGTTTCGGCGGAGCTGCAATCAACTAATGCCTTTGGGAAAACGAAGACTTGTGTAGGATTAGGGGTCAAGGTTATGGCGTAGTGGTGGAGGCGGGGACAGCGAATGTCCTATAATAAATAGGCTGGCATCAGTGTTTCTCCAACGGTCTGCGGGCTTTGGAACTGCTCGGTACCAGCGTATTTCGAGATCGACGGTAGCGAATACGTTATATCCGTTCGATCATCATCATAGCCATCGTGTCCTTTTTGCTGCGATCAATCGTCCTTTGTACCGTCCTTTTTGGGACCCTTGTAATGTATAGCCGTACCCATACCCAGGAACTTGGAACCACTTCTGCTATCACCTCCCGCTAGCTGTGGCATCCGATCCAGAGGTCAAGCTACAACGTCTCTCATGTTCGAAATCAGGCTATACACTAGCCACGAGTGTTTCAGAAGTAGCTGGCTCTACGATGAGCTCGAAGTAATCGGTGCAACGATAACCGAAATCGAGGTATCGATTGTTGTAACCCCCTCATTGCGAGACTGTCAATACGACGAGCCCCTGGATCAGATCCCCTAGCTGGTGGGGGAGGCGATAATCAGCTCTAGGTATGTATGGGGATGACCTGGAACGGTAGAGTACTATACACGCTGGAGCTCTCCGTTCGTGTGACATATTGATGTTACCGTATTTTACTGGAGGATCACTTTTGAACGTGAAAAGGAAATATGGAATATGATATCCGCATCACCGTTATCGTTGACATCAGCCTCGCTGCCACCCACGTCACTCTGCGTCATACATGCATCCTCTTTGGAAATCTTGCTACGCTGCGAGCTTCCTTGAAAGTGAAGAGGACCGTAGATACCGCTGGAAAGGATGGGGCTGTAGGCACCAAAGTCAAGGGTTTCTTCAGGCACCTGTCCGAGACGGCGGCATTGGCGCCCCCGAGAGCAATTAATATGTTGAGATGTGGTAACGCTGATTTGGTGAGGTACGTATCGCTTTCTTATCCGATTTATCCATCTCATCTGTAAAATATAATGCGTATCAAGGCCATATAATTCCTGCACCAAATTCCAAATGCCCAAATCACACGGGAGTATGTCTTCTACATCAACAGAATCGTGCAAGTCAAATTATCCGTAACTTTTGATCGGGTGTCGAGCCCGGAATTGGCTTTCCCGCTTACTGTGAATCTGGCTTTGCCAGCTCTACCGTTGGGAGGTGATGCTCTTGCGACATTACGGCTTGAATTCCCTTCTTCGGTGAAGACATCATCGTCAACCGCGATGACTCCTTCAATAGAGATGAGTTGATGTCTACAGCCGCTGCTGGTGGCTGTGACCAGTGTTTCCTTCTTTGGGTTGGTAAAAGACAAATCACCTTACAGTCAAGCACAACTTCGGGATTGAAAATGAAAGCTTTGACAGAACTTGCCGAGACGGACCAATACCTTTCCCTTTTCAACGGCACCGGATACGGGACGGACATCATGGTGCAAGCGATATTTCTTGAGCGCTGTGTTACAAATAACCACAATATCAAGAAAGGTGATATCCAGGGACCGGCTGGAAAAAACGGGTTGCGACATTATCTTATCGAACACTTCATCTTACATACCTCCAATACAAAGGAGATACCTCCATTGGTTTTGGGCAAACTTTCTTTCTTGACATCTTATTTTCGTCTTCCTGAGATCATTTGTCGTGGCTTTGACCAACGAGCGTCGTCATGCCATCATCCCCCTTCGATTTCAAATGTATCAATTTGGCATGGGCCGCACAAGTCTCCCTCGCCCAACTTGGGGCTCGCCTTATAGCCTGCACAGACACCAAAGCGAGCATTACCACCTTCCGGCTCGTGACCCGGAAATCCCAATCCAAAGCATTACGCAACTTGCCAGAAGAGGTCCTGGAATTGATAGCCAGCGAGGTTCGCGAGCCGGTCTTCGAGCGTGAGATAAAGATGTGGGTTCAGAGAAGTTTCTGCCTGAATGATAGTTGCCCCATGCCGACGAAAGAATGGGACAAATATTCGCGCATCTTGAGGACATCGGAGATTGGTGTAAAACCTTGACGTCGCTCCATGGGACATCGGAGTTCGCTAAACGGCTGCGGGTACGTATACCTGCCTTTCTCGATCCGAAGCCTTTGATCATGAAGCAGTATGTCTTTGCTGAGTCAGATTGACCGCACCGAGTCATCACATCGACTTTCCAGCGCTGACCGGGTCATGATTAGATTTTTGCTCAAGATTTCGGCATCCGTCCTTGTTTCCTGGTCATGAAGATGGATGAGCCAGCCGCTCACGGCTGTCTACATGATTATGACGAGTATGAAGACGAATCGGTGTACGTAGCAGAAGGATTCGAAGAGGAGCCACGCATCAAGGAGGCCGGATTGGACGACAGCAGCAGAGCCCTTGACAAAGATGTTAGTAATCGACAGGAAGGCGGCAGGGAAGGACACAGAAGCAGAGCGGACGCTCCCGAAGAAGAAGACTCAACCGCGATTGCTGTTGCTCTCCACACGAGCACCAGGCAAAATGTTTTTGGTGTGAGCCTGAAGATGAGTCGAAACCGCGGCAAGACAGCAGCCTCATCTCCCAATCCCAATCCCAACCACCCACCCTCTCTTCTCGAAGCAACAACCACAACGAAACAACCCAGATTACCAATTGCTACTACACAAGATGGAGGGAGGGTTTTGGTCTTCACAATAGCTGGGGAGCTGATAATCTCGATGCTTGGCTCAGTGGCTCGGGCATGTTTGTACTGCTTCTTAATATGTTATTATTATCCACCTTCCTTTCTGGGCGATGCAACTCGCCGCTTTCCATCTCCAAGATGAAAGGCCAGACCAGGATCCGAGTCCTTCCAACAGCCCAATATCCTCACTACTCTCCCTTGCCCTCTCCTTTGTCACTCGTCCATCTCCCGTACTTTTTCCCTTGGGTTGCTACCGTAGTGCAACCGTCTCTTGGATTCATCTGCTGCGACTGTCTACAACATGTCCCGACTTTCTCTCCTGCTTCTTCTCTCCGTGTTGTTGCAGATAGTCAACGCGCAGGTGAAACCATGTTATAAACATGGCGGCATATCCTCCCCTGACTTCCCTTGCAACCCTGAAGCCGAGACGTCGGCATGCTGCGGTCAGGAGTGGATCTGTAAAACCAATCTATACTGCGAGCTCCCCGATACTGGTAGCAGACAGGTCGGTTCTTGCACCGACAGCTTTTGGGACAGCAACAACAACCCGGCATGTCCTTTTGCTCTCAGTATGTTGGATACCACCTCCACCACACCCGCGCCCCTGACGCTGACAACGTTGTAGATGCAGGCAACTACGCCGAAGGTTTGGACGAATTTGATTACGATCGGAATGTGACCCGCTGCACCAATACCAATCCTCAAACCTTGTGCCCCAATAACCGCTTCTCCAAATCCAACAACACCTGCTGTAAGAACAACGAGGGCATCACCGAGATCAACTACCAGAACAACGAACGCTTGCCGACTGCCAAGGCGGACCTTTCATGTGTGTACTCTATAGACATCTTGTTAGTTGCAACCTGCTCTTCGAATACTAACATCACATTCTTAGCATACTATGCCCTTGCTGGATATACTATCCCCACGGACGGCGTCTACAAGACAGCCACCGCTGCCAGCACCTCATCATCTTCAACAGCCACCGCCGACAGCACTACCACCTCCGCAGCCGCAGGCCCATCCGCCGTCTCCTCCCCCGAACCCGCCCCATCATCCGGCCTCAGCACCGGCGCCAAAGCCGGCATCGGCGTCGGTATCGCTGCAGCCGTCCTCATCCTCGCCGCTGCCGGCATTTTCCTCTGGATGCGCCGCCGCAAGACAGTCCCGAACGACAGAGAGAAGCCAGAGATACCAAATTCCCGGCAATATAGTGGTGTGCCGCAGGAGCTCGAACCGGGACAGGAGCAAGAAATGGATAACTATAACAAGACCAGTGAGCTACCGGATGAACGGGCGAGGATGGAGTTGGATTCGCGGCCCCATGGGGCGGGGAATAAGCCGACTGAGATGCAGGCATGATGATAATCTTTCAAAGAGGATGGTTCAAAGAGGCATGAATATTGAGTAGGGACCTGAAGGCGTGTTTGTGTGGTTGTGCGGCATCTGCTCGACATATATATCTGCGACTCAGATTACGATCATCGGCTATGGCGTCTTACATCTCTTGTGCTACTATGTTCGTGGTATATTTGCGACTAAGATTACGATCATAGGTTATGGCGTCTTTCATCCCTGTTGGAATTATTTTGGTGGGTGTATGCACGAATGGGCGTACGCTACGATGGGTTCGAGGTAATTGATACACCCCGGGTTAGAATTGAATCTCTCCTCGTGATCACTCACGAGATATCTTACGATCTGTACTAAAACCGCCTCATATGCGATATACTCCACCAATGGCTCCTGTACCAATTCACCCACCGAACCATACCATAGCTTCACCAACCACCACCACCACAACAACCTGACACATAAAACAAACTCTACCCACCACACCCACACATATAACCACCCGCATCCATCTCAATCACACCCGTCCCCACTTTTCCCCCTTCCTTTTTCCTTTCCCCAAACTTCCTATGTAGCAGGAAAAGCACATTCGGCCATACCATACCATACCACTCCAGTCCAACCAGTCGTGATTTTCGATAAAGAGGAGAAACAGTTTGCATCCTTTTTACATTACCTTCCCTGCCCTCCTGTTCCCTCCCTCCACCAAACATCTAAATATCTTTAACGGACTAACTGACTAACTAATAAACTAAATTACTGATTGAAAATATGCAGACGGACGACCGTTTGATGCAGATGAGAGGATAGGAATGGTGTATCTGATTTATACTGTGTCGTAGGGGGGACGGGAGATGGAATGAGATGGAATGGGATGGAATGAGATGAGATGAGGTGAGATGACTACCCTGGCGGATAAGGAGGATAGCGGCGCCTATGGGGGAAGAGGATGTGTTAGAGGGAATGGGATATTTTGGTTTGTTGTTGTACTGGAGGAGGAGGACGAGGAGGAGTGATAGGGGTTCGGTGGAATATCCCCTGAAATAGATATAGCCAGCTTCGCACATGAACAATCGACTTTGGATATCGAGTAGAAAGGAGGAGATTCTTAGGATGACATTGTATGTGACACCAGAGTGTTCGCAGACTTTTCCTATCACCACCATGGAAAGGAGTACCATATAACCTACACCACGCCCCTCCATCCCTTGTGGCATTCAGCCTTTATAATTCCCTGCTCATTAATCCCTCGTAGACTTCATTGCTTATCAAACGCCATCCTTCATATCCAAATCAAACATCAAGCATCCCCATCCCCAGTATCATCCTCCATCCACTCATCGACAACAAGCCGTGCGACATTCATTCCCATGAACGAACTCGTTTCCATCGTACTGATGAAACTTTCAATACCGCCCGTATACCAAATGTTATCCTCCCCTTCTTCTTCTTCTTCGTCTTCTTTATTCGCCATGGACAACCGGATATCCGCAAATGTACTCCTCGGCGGTAAGTACGGGTAGGCATCCCATCTCTTTTCGTAGACCCATGAGATGGGTTTATCTTGGAGTAGAATGTCATAGTATTTGTGGGGCATCGTGTGGTCGAAGTCGAGTAGGGATTCGATATACGATTGCGATAGCGGCTGGGGGGAGAAGATTTTGTAGAGGTAATGGGAGCCACGGGTGCCGCATCCGACGACGTCTTGGGGGGACGGGGGATTGAAGTAGTCTTCTGGAACCCCCACCCTGCCAAGGTTGGAAATGCTGTTAAACGGCAATGTTTTTGATTCGGCGGTGTCAGGAGGAGTGGTTGTGAGGATTGTGGTTGGCATATTGACAACGGAGTCGAGATTGAACGCGGCAGGGGAAAGCCGGTAGGGAGATGTGAAAAGGGTGACGTGGAGGGAAACGTAGGGAATGAAGGGAGGTGGGGAAGAGAGGGCAGGAGAAAAAGTGATATTGGAGAATTGAAGGGGTGAGGCGAGGATGATGGTATCGTAGGTGGTTTCGGTGGATGAGATATCCTGAGCAGGGTCCAGCGACAATGTTATTGCTCTGATTGCATATTTACCGGAATCTTTAGTGATGGTGCTGACGGCCGTATTAAGGAGAAGAGTAGCACCGGAATCCTTGATCATGTTGTCGAAAATCTGCCAATTCCCGCCTTCGATCGACATGCCTCCTTCCGCAGCCATACAGACCATCGTCTCCAGGCCATGGATTTGATCTAGATTCTGCGCATAGTTGACCCGAGTCGCAGCTTGGACGATGTCGTGACCGAATTTGACACTGACACCGTTGACTTCCAAAAATTGTTGCCCCGTCGCGGTAGTCGTACCCAGAAGATCCAACTCGACGGCGGTTTCGGCAATCGACTTGAAGGGGAAGTAGGGCGCATCGTACATTTTCAGGAATGAGCCCACAGTTTTCTTCATGAGATTCTGAGTACGGATGGGCGACATGCCGTACTTCCACAGCAACCTGGCGATATTCCAATATTGACTGTCTGCATCGCTCTGGGTGAAGACGAATTCCTGGCCATCCCAAATCCCCAGTATCTCTGTATCTTCCCACTTGCTAGTCCTTCCCCTGTTCTTGACAGTTAGATTAAATCTATTTGCAGCATTGACCAGGTTGTGGTTTATTGGGACGAAGATGGAGGCTCCTAATTCGACGGGAAGTGTTGGGTCATCGTAGACGTTGACGGTGGTGGAGCGGCCTCCGACGTAGTCGTTGCGCTCGTAGACGGTGATATTGAAACGATGGCATGGTTGTCTGAACTGATCGAGATAGTATGCAGCAGAAGCACCGGCAGACCCAGCACCTGAAGACGGGGCGTTAACCAAAGACTTGTCCTTACGGGAATGGTACAACCGTAGACCTACCGATTATAGCAACATTCAGAGTCTCTTGAGGACAGACTTGCCGGTGTGGAGCTCTGTGCAACACCTGTGGCTCCGCTACTTTGGAAGGATAGAAGAACCAGATCAAGGCCAGCAATCCCAGGGCTCCAATCAGTAACTGTCGTCGGCGTGTAGGTGATGGTTCAAGTGCGTGGGCGGGTGGAGAAGCCGGTGGAGGCGCCATTGTTCTGACGCTTCGTGGAAACCGAGACTTTGTCAGCGTCCTGCGAATCGTGTGTATGGATTGTCATCTCTGGGAGAATGGAACATTGAAGTCGGGGCGGATGAGAAGTCGTTGCCAGGCTGCCAAGGGAAAGGAATGGAATATGTATCTATCTCCCTATATATTCTCTATGCACTGGAGATCGACCGCCTCATTCATTAATGTTATCGCTTGATGGATCAGTACATATCATACAGTTGTTACTTTTTTACTTCCGGCGTGAATACATCCTTCTTCATTCCCATACGCACGTCGTCATGCTTCCGAGACCTCGATCCTTCTGGTACAATTAAAGTCTGGAGCTCATTTTCCGTCCAACTTTTCCACCGACAACACTCCCATCTCTTCCTCCTCCCTCTTCTTATACTCCCCTTCTAAGAACCTCACCGCCTCCTCATTTCCCTCCTTTCGATGTAGCTGCGCGTGCACCAGCGCGTTCCTTCCCCACTGCGTGACTGCATCCATATTCGCTCCCCGATCCAAAAGCAATTTGAGCACATGGGGTTGACCTGTACTTGCTGCCTTGAGTAAGGGTGTTTCATCGTATGTAAGATCCTTCTCTTCGATATCGATACCCGCATCGAGCATCAGCTTTACCGTAGATGCAAACCCTCGCCAGCAAGCCACATGGATAGGCATTTCTCCAATCGTATTCCGGCATCGAGGATCAGCCCCCCGGTCCATGAGCGCCTTCACGGTAGTCTCCTGCCCGTTTCCCGCCGCAAGGAAGAGTGGAGTCGCTTCTGCGAGGCGACTTTGGTTCCAGTAATTCGTCCTGGAAGTCTTAGCTTCGATATCGGAACCTTTGTCGAGTAGCAGGTTGATGACCCCAACTTCGTTGCCGCTCGACGCCACCTGGTGGAGAGGAGTCCAGCCTTCATTGTCATGCGAATCGACCGAGGCGCCACTTTCCAGCAAGAACTTGGAGATGCTTACATGGCCGCGCATGAGTGCTTCCTGCAGCGGTGTGCGGTTGGTGTAGTTGTTCGCATTGACGTCCGCCCTATTCTCCACAAGGAGACGGACGCAGCTTTCGTGGCCCCTGTCGCATGCCCAATGAAGAGGTGTCCTTTGCCCGTTGAATTTTCGCTCCTGATCAGTGCCCCGTAAGCTGGTCGCGATGTTGATATCAGCTTCGTGGTCGATCAGTAGCTGCACGATGTCGGGGTTTCCTTGCATTGCCGCTAGATGTAGCGGAGCTTTGCCATCAACCCCTCTGGCGTTGACGTTAGCGCCCTCCTCGATGGCGACTTCCAATAGTAAATCGTCTCCTTGTTTGACAGCACTCAAAAGTGCAGCCCTTTGATTTTCTGCCCGTCGAAGCTTTTCAACCTTATCAACCGCCGGTTCACTAGATCCGGAAGGTCAGCGCCAGCTCCGCCAGATTAGAGACGACGTAGGACCACTATACTTGTGACGAACCTTGAGTCTGAGCCTTGCAAAGTCGTGCTGCTCTGGTCCAGTCGCATACTGGCTTTAAACATCTCGGATGGCGGTGAGGGAGGACGTATGGAGCTGGCGTACTGCGAAATAGTATCCCGTTCTTCTGCGTATCTTCGCAAGGCAAACCCAGCGTCGGTATCACCGGAGCCCCGTCTGACGGGCTTGCCCGAGAGTCCGCCGCCTGCGGCCATTAACCTGACGCTACAAAACCTGCAGGAAGGTGTTAGGGGTTGAGAGTCAACTGACCCAGATCGATTTTCTTATAGCCAGTAATCTGATAGGAACTTACGTGCCGATAGCTGTCAAGCCGGTGTCCAGTGTCCCTTTGCAGGCTTCGACGCGTGCCGTCAAATCCAGGACCTCCTTTCTTCCGAAATACCATTTTAGATCATTACTACTCATCCTATACCTCTCCCCATCCAGGGGCCTTACGAAGCCCTGGATTTTGACCATCAATTGGCCGAGTACACTCGAACAATTCCCCAGCGGCAACCTCAAGTTGGCGATCAAAGTGGTCAGAGCATCGTCTTCTGCAATGATGGTGGTGATATTCGGATCTTTCAGCGAAATTTCGAGGGAGTACAAGATGCTGTAGAAGGCGCGGGTATCGCGAGATATATTTTTGATCTCGTCCGGGGCAGAACGAATGCCATCGATCATCTCACAGAGACGTTTGGAAGATTGGGCAGTGACGGCAGAGATGCCCAGAACACCGGCGATGATGGAGAGAGGATCCATGCTGTCCGAGTGGTGAAGAAGCGCAAAACCTGCAAGGAGAGAAGACAAGTCTTGGGTGCTCAAGAAAACTCCCCTCATACCCCAACGCTTTCAAGCATGTAAGAGAAGGAGCGGAATGGGGGGGAGGGGGTGTGGGACAGAAGAGAGAGACTTTCTCTCGCAAGTAGTCATACAGCCATGTAGCTTGTAAACCGAAGTTGACGAGACAGAAAAAGACTGATACCGTACTTGGCGTTTTTGGACAGGTCACAGACAAACAGCACAAGAATGAAAGCAACAGCTCGTAGCAAGAAACAAGAAAGGCTGGTGGCTCCCACAGCCTACAGGAGGATGAACATGGCCCCACTGCGGCCGCATGCATGCCCCCCTACAAGTATCAATCCCGGCATGATCCTCGGTTGCCACGCGTGGAGAACGTCAGTTTGGCTCTTCCATGTTGTTGTCATTGTTCGAAGACGAGGAGGACAATGAGTGGCGGTAGAGGTCGCGATCGATGTCCGTTTGAAAGAGCCTCGCTATGTGAGCTCAGGCAAACAGAACCCATTGTCTTGGAACCAGGCGAACCGTGCATTGAGAACTCGAGAATGTAGTCAATGCGACGAGAACCAGGCAACGGAAGTCGAGGATATAAGAACTCCTATTAATAGTACTGATACACCTCTCAGGATACTGTTATAGGCTACGTCAGTCAATCAAAACTACAACGATAAGGATACATACTACAGACGTAGTCGAGAGAAGTTATGATTTTAAAGAAGCATTCCATGATTACTTTACATCAATTGCCAACGAAACCGCTTGAACGCTGTACAGTGCCAAAAAGGAATATGTGCATAGCCATCCATCTCATAACACACACTCATATCCCAACCCCTGATCCGGTCCAACGTGGTATCTTCCTTTCCAACCTTCCCTTGCTATACCCGAGTACCACCTGGGCACTCGTGTCATATATCCATCATCCCCCATCTATGGGGTGCCCCATGTCATCCGTTACATCCCATTCCCTTACTTCCCTCTTTGCACTCCCTGCACCCCACTTTCCCTCAGCTTACCCGCCAACGCCGTGTCCTCGAAGTTGTAGTAATGATCCACTTTACAGAACGGATGGTGACTTAGCAGCGTCTCTGCCGTCGGCCTTTCACTCGGATCGATGGTAAAGCAGTCCAACATGAACGCTACCGCCTCCGCCGAGATCTCGGCGCTCACTTCGTCCGGAATGGGTGGAGCTTGGTTCAAGCTCCCCAACTTGTAAATCGCCCCGATCGCTTCGTCCTTGGACCACGGACGACGCCCTGCAAACATCTCGAGAACCACGCAGCCGAGCGACCAGATGTCCACTTTGGCACTGTACCCCTGACCTTGAGATCGCACCACTTCCGGCGCCATCCAGAAAACGGATCCTTGCATGTTGTTGGTCGCGTCGTTGCCGTAGATGTTGTCCGTCTTCTTGGAGATGCCGAAATCGGAGATCTTGCACGTGCCATCCACATCCAGCAAGATGTTGTCCGCCTTGAGATCGCGATGCAGCACCCCTTCTTGATGAAGGTATGCCAGCCCACCGAGCGTTTGCCGCGTCAACGAGCTGACCAGAGACTGCTCGAACTTCCCGTGCTTGCGGAGACAGCTGCCGACGCTGCCTCCGGAAATGTACTCGAGGAAGATAGATATGGAGTATTCTTTGCGCTCGCACCCGAGATACTGCACGATGTTGGGATGTTCGAGGTGCTGCATTGTGTCGATTTCCTGGTCCAGAGCGCTCACCATCTCTTTCATCTTCTCCTTGTCCTGTCCCGCCGCGCGCTGATTGACTTCGACTTGCTTGACGGCCAGCAGGTCTCCGGTAGTCAGATTGATCCCGAGATACACTCGACCGTAGCTGCCTTTGCCAATGAGTTGACCGCGAGCGATCTGAAACGAGTTGGTCCCAGCCGGTAGGTCAGGCGGCACCTGCTCGATGAGACTGACTCGACTGCCGCGACCTGGTTTGACCTGAACAATGTTGTGGCCGAACATCTTGGTACTCTTTCTTCGGACAATGTCTGCGGGTTTGGCCTTTTGCGTCGGCAATCCAGGCTGTGAAACTCGCTTGTTCCCCTCGTAAGCTCCTCGAGCTACGTCCCGGATCGATTTCATTCTTCCTAGTCCGCCAGACTTACGCATGCTCCTCTGTGCGGTGGATTGCAACGTGGCTCTGCTCTTCAGCGTCGATTCTTCGGAGCCTAGAGTGCCTTCTTCGGCTATTGACTCTTCCGCGATCGATGTCGGACGAGCCCTATCATACAAGGATGATCGAATCATCCGCTGAACGGGTGTCGCTTTTGGGTTCGAAGGCTCGGGAACGTTCTGATCAATGGACGCTGCTGGAGATCCGGGCGGTGAAACAAGGTCTTCGACAACTGGCTCATCGAGGTCAAGATTAGGGAAGTAAGCGTCAAGATTGTCGAGCAAGTCCTCGGGCGGTGGTCGATTAGCCCATATGTCATCCCGGGCAAACGACTGGCGGCGAGCCAATTTCGTTGCAGCATCCGGTGAGTGGATGGACCCAGAAGCTGAACTGGCAGATTCAGGAGCTTGCCTCTCCGGTTTGGATTCAGCCGCACGGTTCTGGTCGTCGTCTTGTTCGGCTATGTCGTTGGATTGACCACTTGAGGTGCTCCTCGAAGTTTCGGGTGTTTTGAAGGTCACCGATCGACCCTTCATTCGGCGGTCTCTGGCATTGGTATTGAGCGTCAAGGTCGGCCGCCTCTGCACGTTGTCGCTTTCCGATTCGCTTTGAGATGGTGTTTTCTTGACCGACGTCTTGCGCAAGGGTTTGGCAAAGAGACCATCATCAGAATCATCGTCTGATGTCTGTCCAGTGCTAAGAGGCCTGTCAAACGACACATCACTCTCCTTGAATGTAAAAGCAGGACCGTAGGATCTCCGCGTCGACAGGACTGAAGACTTCCGATCTAAAGTGCCCGGGCTAATGTTAGGCGAAGGCCCACGGCGAAGTTGCTCGATTGACGGATTCTTCTTCGCTGTCTCCACCGACAGATTGGGTTTCTTGAAGTCGACCTTTGGATCTTCCACATAGTCAGGTATCTTGAAGCGCATGTTGTTTTTGCCGTTGGTATATTCACCTGGACTTCGTGGGGATCCACCAGGACTGTTGGCTTTACGAGCGAAGTTGACAGTCTGTAAACTTCGCTGAGGTTTGTCGGATGGTATTGCATCGCTGTGACGGGAATCCATCCTGGATTTACGTCGACTTGGTGCTCCGGTGGAGCCAGCGAGCTTGCCGGCATCGGCCAACGCTGCTTCGATTCCCTCACTTACGGAGGGTGTCGCTGCCACAGCCTTGCGACGTCCTCTTTCCAACATTTCTTCCGGGATAGTGTCTCCAACGGATTGCCTCTTGGCTGCATCCGCACTCATAACGCCTTTCGCCCTGTCGCCAGGCTTCTTGCTAAGAGAATTTGCTTTGATCAGCGTGCTCGATTCTGCTGGTGCTGGTGGAGGCTTTCTTAAGGGGACTAAAGGCTCCAACTTTCGCTCCTCGTATGGTGAATGCCGTGGACTGTCAAAATCAATGACACCGTCCCGCTTGATGCTCCAGTGGCCGGAATCAACAGGTGACTTGTCCCTCATTGCTTGTTTGGTGGCTTGATAGTCCCTCTGCTTCCTCTCCGTCTCCCGCTGGTGTTCTTCAGATGCAGCTTCAAGCCAAGCACCCCAGTCGGCGTCTGACAAGGTGCCATTCTCATGGGCGGCCTTAAGGGCTGCAAATCGCTCTCGCTTCGCCTCGGAAGTTTCGGACTCCGTGCGACGATGTAATGAGCCATCTACGCCATCGGTAGATTTGTTTGCCGCGTCTTTCAGTGGTGCACTAACTCCTCGAAGGGTTGACTGCCTTGAATTCATAGGCGGCGATCTCGAGCGTGGTCGAGCAGTCGCTCTCACTCTTGCATACTCTTCTTCATTCAGAGGTTTCCTTGGGGAGAAGTTGCCAACAGGCGGTGAGTGAAGTGCTTTTGGTGACAGACCTACTGCTAGACCTGCAGATAGTGGCGGCGCATACAAAGAAGCAGATGCAGGTGGCCGGCGGACGTAGTACTTCAGACTTCCTGTGGGATCTGCACGAGTATGCTTCGATATCAGCAGCATCGCATCCGAAAGGGGCTCTTCGTGGTCTTGTTGACCAGCTTCAGTGAGGAAGACTTGGGCAGCGTCGCTGTCATTGATGCTTAAAGACCTACAAACAACTTCCTTGATTGCCTCAGCCGAGTCGGCGTCGGTGATGTCGACCAAACGGTAGTTCCAAAAGTCGGGAGTGGCAAAGACGAATTTCTTTCCCAGCGTTGGCCTGGCCATGGCTTTCTCCTTGAAGGCGAAGAACCTTTCCTGCTCCGACATGGTCGAAGAAGGTCTGTCCAGTGATGTGTTGCTACTGTTTCTACCCTCTCGTGCGAATGGCAGCTGAGGTGGTGCATGCCTAAAGTTCAGAGGACTTGTTGGTGACTCCAGATTGTGATCTTCAGGGGACGGATGTGCCGAGTCATCCTTCTTGCGCTTGCGGAAGCGGTCCAAGAAACCTTTGCTCGGTTCTTTCGCACTCGTGGGAGCATCGGTGCTGAAATGCCTTGAGCCAATATCAATTGTTGGAGGCCGATGGCCGTCTTGTGCATTTCTCCTAGCTTCCTGTGACTTGCCAAACTCCCCTCGTAATAGGCTGCTGGCGGACGCAGCTGCATTCGAACCCATGGAGTCGGTGCTGCCGGTCTTCCTGTGACCAGGCCGGCCATACGGGGGAGCCGAGAGAGTACCGCTACCCACAGAAGAGGACAGCACGGCATGCTGGGCGGCTGGACTGCCACTCTGAGGGCTCGAGTCGTGGCCACTGTTCCGCATCGCTTCCCCAAGAAAAGTACCAGGTTGGCTGTTATCCGTCGAAGCATTTGGACTGTGTCGCTTGGAAGCAGCATCATTGATACCGTTCAGGATACCTCGGGTGAAGCCAGATCGACTCTGGGAAGAGTGGACAATATCGGCCACGTTTGTCTCACTGGCCGTTGCTCCCGCGTGAGAGTATACCGGAACTGTACTGCTGCGCTGATTTGCCACGATGCGCTGGCTGTTGCTTGGTGGATTGGGTCGGAAAGCGATTTGTTTTCCCGGGCTTTCCTCGCCGGCACCTGCGGTGGTGGGAGTGCTAGTAAAGCCATCTTGTAAGCGACCAAGATTGGGTGATGACTCGAGTCCTCCCTCGCTGGAGGCACTCGGCAGGAATTGGTTGGATTCCCGCCGTTTGCTGCTCGCTCGAGGAGCTTCGCCGCTGTCAGCAATTTTGCGGACAAGTCTGCGCATACGTCTCCCCTCTTGTCGCTCCCTTTCTTGATCCCAGCCCGTCCCGCTTTTGGTGCACTCTCTTGCGAGTTGAGGATAAACCTGTTGATGCATTATGCCAAAATTCCCTCTCCCAGCTAACTCCAAAAAATCCGAGCCATGTATGTTCAAGATCTTGAATGTTTCTTGCCAATCATTCGAGAAGCCTTTAGCCGCGAGCCATATCAGCACACTGTCAATGGGCCATTGGGTAGCAGGATCACTTGGTGACCGAAGGCTCGAGTTGTTGCTATTCGTATACCGATGTCCCCCGGCGATCGAGATTTCTTGTGAGGCCGAGCTTGGAGTTTGAGCATAATTCGGGTAATTTGTAGTCGAGGGTGCAACAGGAGTATGCTCGGTAGTATCACTCCTAGCTCCGGCCCACGGGGCATGCCGGCTCAGCGGTGTTTGAGGCACGGAACTGTTTGGCGGATAAGAACTGATGGTCGGCAATTCTCTAGTTGGTGAGGTTGCTGAAGTCGGCTGATTATAGTATCTCTGGTCGGATGCGTACTTTGACACATCGTTCAAGCTGGCATGAAATTCACTGCTGTCACCACGGGTGAAGCTGGCCTGCTGAAGGGCGGGGATACCAACTCCGGGCCCGAAGGACTCGCCATGCGGTATGTATGTGGCCGAAGTAAGCGGTGCCGACTCGTTGTGCGGTGGTGGAGGCGGGATAGACAACGGCGCCGGCTGATGGTTCTGAAAAGTGTGGCTGGGATTGTAGGCAGCGTGTCCTCCAACTTGGTTTGGGCCTAATGGCGGCGGTGGTGGTAAGTATCTTTGGGAGCCTGTCCAATTCTGTTGACCCCACTGAGCCGAGAGGCCACCAGCACTGGATGGTGGCGGCCCAGGAGGTGGAGGTAGAACAACGCCATGTGAGTTCATTGCAATGGGACGTGGGGGAGGTGGTGGGATTTGCATTAAGTGGTTTTGTTGCTGAGGCGCTGAGATCTGTGGGGGTGGCCCGGGGATGTAAGGCGTCCGGCCATCCATGGCTTGTGTCGACGACGCGTGACGCTGACCTTGATACCCAAGATATCCTGGACCACCTCTCTGATTTGGCCGAAAAAAGCTTTGTCCGGTAGGCAAATCGGTAGTGCTGGCGCGCGGCCTTGCTGGAGAAGGTGGCGGCTGAGGAAAGGAGGAGTTCCCCCCTGAAGATATAGAGGGATAGGGAGAACCGGTACCTTGGGATGGTATCAGAAGGGATGAAGTTGTTTGGCTAGGACCGTATGTGGGTACATCATTCAGTATGAGATCTTCTGGCACACTGTTGCCCGACTGGTGCGGAAAAGGAGAGGGAGATGGTGTAGAAGTCTGCCTAGAGTTCAGATCTGAATTGTTTGACCGTGCCGAGGAGGAACGATGACGTGAAGTCACCATTGTCCTTGAGACGGTCACTGGTATGCTTCGCACCGCAACCCAGCATGGGGTTCCAGTGTCCGATCTTGAGGTGTGACTAGATGGTGCCCTATAAAGACAAGCGAAGCGATTGTTGCCGTGAGCTCAGTTTTTCTCTGTCATCGGCGCAAATGTCCCCCCATGTGTCTTCTTCGCAGCTGGTTTGTCTCAATGGTAGGGCAGGCTACTGCGTAGGTTAAGGATATGCGCCAGGAGGCCGGATCGATGTGTATGTGCAAGAGATGAGCATCAAAGATTCGTGACAGCAGATTCTGAGTTCGAAGGCTGTGGGAAGTGGTGAAGCTGGAAATTGCGGTCGAAGGCTATGCCGTTGTCTTCTTTGTTGCTGCTTGATCGCATAGGGGAGAAGGTGCACTCAAACGGCGTGGGAGTTGTACGTCCGTACTGGGCTTGATCAGTAGGCGAGGCTTATCCAGTGCTGAAGGGCTGGACGTTGAAGTCGATGGACGGTGGTAGCCATGGGCTGTTGTGTGCGCTCATAAGCATATCGGAGTGGTCCAACATACAAGCACGTATCCGTATCCCTCGGTCGCAACCAACGTTCTAGAGCCTCAACCGCCAAGACCTTGATACACTAGTGCCGAATGAAGCGATATCGAACTTCCATCAAGGTTCGTGGGTTCAGCTGTCACACTTCACAATCTAAGGTCAAGCATTGTATGAAAGATGGACAAAATACTACTATGTATTTGAAGCAATCAATCTGACACCGAAGACACGTCTTCGACCACGTTTCTGCGTCGTCAGCTCCCTCCTACCCCAACTCCCATGTGCAAACAATTACGGACATGAATCGTATGAGGTTTTCAGCCCAGCTGCAAGACCTCCATCTGAATTCAATTAGGTCTCGTTGCTGGCCAGCTGCCGCAGCGCTACCATCAACGTCTTCCGCGCATCCAGTTCGTGATTGTCGTTTTGTCGCCGGTAACTGTGCTTGACGATGGTAACAATCGCATGGTAAATGGTGTATCTAAAATGTCCATTAGTCCTACCAGCCATCCATATTGGCTGATATCGACCGTGACTTACATCTGACCCTTGATGCCAACAGCTGCATCCGGAACGCCAATCTGCCAATCGCCCCAAAGTGCCCCTCCGAAATCCAACAAGCCGGTGATTGTATTCGTGCTCCGGTCTATCAGGATGTTCCGTGGCTCAGTGAGTCCTGGTATCACAAGTCTTGCCTCTCGAACATCTTCGAGCACATTGTCTGATTCTGCTACCTCGGTCCGTATCTGGGCATAGGGCAAGTTGATAAGTAAGTCTTCGGCATCCATTAGCACCGATTCTAGCATCCATCTGAAAGCCTCCCTCCACGTCTTGTACCCTTGATGTGATGCGGCGAGGGCAAGAGGTCCGTAAGTATCTGGCACCGAAGGAACGTGTTGACCAATGGCCGCAATCAGTAACCTGAGCTGACGCTCAACAGTCGCTCGTTCTGGAGGGCTCATTAATTTCTGAACCTCAGCAAATGGCGCTCCGGGGACGAAAGTGCTCAGGAGGAAAGGGCTATCAAGTCGTGTGCTTGTCGGGTCATGTTTGAGGATGCGCGGTGTGGGGAGGTGGCTCCGGGCGAGGATCTGGAGGGCGTGAGCCTCATTGTCCAACGAAGAGCGTTCATGCCGGAGCAGAGGGACTATCGGTGAAGGTCCGGCTTTGAGAACGAGGTAAGAGCCGTTGGAAAGGTGTATGATATTGACATTATGAAGGTGATCAGGAAGGACATCAACCTGAACCACTTCCGAGGATGGTCCGAGCAATCTCTGTTGCAGCATGTCCTGGAGCTGAGGGAAGTCGGGAGTCTGCAGCCCGGAAGGGAGACATGTTGGGGTTATGACATGGACAGGAGCGGTCAGCATGTGAAGTGGTGCAGGGGGCCGGGGATCCAGCTTGGCCATGTCGGATGTGTCTCACGCATGACAGCCGAGTAATCAAAATAGAGGTGACCAGGAGGGTAAGGAACCGCTTCCACTGGTTTGGGATCGGATAAGGAACGTTTTCAGTGGTTTAGGAACACTCTTGCATTATTGATCGCGGCCTGCCGTCACATAGACGAAACATCAAGAGAACTCGGTAGAAGCTTGAAATGACCTACCGCTATGACGATGTCAAATGCGTACTGGCAGCTTGGGTTGGGGATCATGATCTATGGTGACTGGTGGGACGCCACCGCTGGTCCCGTCGGATGGCATGTGTTTCCAGGAATATGGAGGGTCATCGCGACTGCTCAGCTGAATTGCTGAAGCGAATGCGAAGAATTCAAGCCTGTAATTGAGCAGGATTCACCGAGTGGCTCTGTAGTAGTGATGATGTGGACGCGTGTTGTTCTGGAGAAATGGCGGTTAAGTGCTTCTCGTCAAAGATTGCCCCGATCAGCCAAGTGCCGAGTCTTTCAAACTGGACCTTCTTGAGACGGCCCTCGAGACGTCGTTGATTGGATGAATATGCGAACATTCGGACCCCACGGCCCAATGCATCGGCTTCCGCGACAACGCCTTCCAGCCTTGGGGAGACGTCGGCCGCTTTGGGCTGCTTCAGTGGGACCTTCTGGAGTAGCCCCATGAGAGGCAAGCACAGGAGGCTTATGCTTATGCAGCATATCGTAATCATCTGGCCATTGGATCTCCACCCGGGTTCATTCCATTGATTTGTATTCTTTGCCTGAAGCACTGGCCAAGCGACACGGCGGGCCGTCGCAACAACGAGCTCGCTACCAGGGGGATGTCGTTGGTCGCCTTCCAACTATAACGCAACGGTAACTTCGGGTGCCCATCAGATTGGCACGCCCGGGAAAGCCTTCTCGGCACTCGAAGCGAGCTCTTGAGTCGGTAACCAGTCGCGTCATTCATAGTATCTCCAACTGCGCATGGGCACGGCGTCAGAACGGATTTATCGGTGCCAGTCTCGCTGTTAAGGCGTCTTTGAGGCGTCGGCTGTTGACGATGGTTCATAGATCTCCGCGATGTTGAAGCGTTTCAGCTTTTCATAGTCACTCCCGACGATACTCATGCCCAATATCATCTGTTGCAGTGGAATCAGACCCATCATTCAACGGGAAGTCAGTCGGGTGCAGATACTTACTCGATATACATCCACCAATATCAACTGATCATAGTTTTTCAGGTCAACTTTATGCGGCTCCCCGACTAAATCAGCCACTCGCTTGATAACCTCGTCTCTCTTCATAGCGTGGTTGTTGCGGATCGTCGTGCGGATTGCAAACTGTCACTGAAGCTTAGCAAAAAATTGACTTTAGCAAACCGCATCTTCTCCGTCGATCTCTTCAGCTGTGATGCTCTTGGCCGTCGCAATGCTCCATTCTTGTCTTTACCATCGGTTGTAGGAGGGACCGAAGACCTTCTCGCAATCCTTTGATCGAAATACCAAGCGACCTCGGAAGAACGTACCTTTTGTGCCGAAACACCATCTTGGTAGAACACCGGTGCCAGAACCGCCTTGGCAACTTCCTCAAGACTCTTCTCCGTAGCCTTGCCCATCCGTGTCATTGGCGTGAGTCGTTTGAGGTGTCTCGTCTTCTGGCTTGTTACCTTGTTCATCGCATCCGAGCATACTCGATGGACGAAAGAGACCGGCTCTACAGGCTCACGGGTCTTGAAGAAGAGAACTGAGGCGTCTCTCAACGTCAATGGTCCGGTGCACAGATATTATTGACATGATACTGACCACATCGAACATCGATCTTGACCGGCACGAACAAAGCTTCTTGCTTGAAATTCTGTAAACCCTGCATTTCCTTATTGATCTCTGCCTCGATGTCGTCGCTGCCAAGCTGAGCGTCGTCCAAGACTGCAGCATTGCTTGCTGTGGCTTTGCCATAGATGAGACCTGCGTACTGTAGACGAGTCAAACCAAACAAAGCTTGACTGAAAATGATGCTGAATGAATACCAGATATCAGGTACTCACATCGTTGAAGAGGTCTTTCAACTCGGCTGTGCATTGCCCCTCCCTGTGCATATCACAGGTAGCCCATATGCCGGCGTCGCCAGGATTGATGCTGGGTGCCGAAGAGAACTTCTTTGCGGGCATTTGCCATGGCTTCTACATCCTAATGAGCAATGCCCATGATGAGTTGCAGGACAAAAGAAAAGACTGGGGTAATGAACATGTAGTACAGGACTGAAGGAATCAATTACCTACCTTGGTTTTCCTAGTATTGGCTGCTTGACCTGACATTTCGTCGGACTTGCGCTTCCTGGTTTCTTCCATTCTTGGTTTTGTTGCACCGCAATGACTTGAAGGCTGATCGATCATGCGTGGTGCTAAAACGTCATGTGTCGCTTCGATCAACGCCAAGACAAAGAGCACTCGCCCATTCTGGTACTACATGTGGTGGTTCTAGTCATTCATGCAGCCAAAATCGGTGAGATAGTCAAGTCATCCACCGGTAGAGCAAGAGGCAAAGACTTGCAACCGAACTGGACTGCAAAGAGCTCATTGCTCAATATCTCTGGCTCGAGGCATCTATGATTTCACTCTGCGTATTTTCCACCTACAACAGCGTTGTAGCGTGTATATTCTGTACTTGTTTCTGTGGCTTGCATTCGATACAACCGCTTTCCCATCCGAGATACGAATCCCTCCACCCAGTTCTCTGACTGCCGATCATTGGACAATACACCTTCAATGACGTGCCATTCCATACCACTGTCCCTTCTCCAATTACTCTAGCCTGCGCGCAGGAGGGTTAACCCTGCTCTTGATCTCGGCAACTCGAAGTCTGATTCCACATGGTTGGTCCTTAGCCACAGTTGGAATTCCCCCGTATCCGGCTTCGGAAATGCAAGCGGCCGTATCTCCAATGTGGGGTCCCTTTGGCCTCCGGAGTCGATCCGTGCCCATTTGTTGAAGAAGTGTGAGCGATCTGGTATTATGGCCTTCATGCGCTGGATGGTTGCAGGACCTAGGCCGTGATTTATTCTCCCGTGTGTCAGTGTGTCAGACTTTGCTCGTGGCAGCTCAGAACCCCCTGCTTTAAATAGCCAGTCCTCGAGCGCCCGTATTCGCAAATTGTACGTTGGCTTGGCTATAACTTGGTAGATCGCGTCGATGCCACCAAAGACCATCAGTGACATGACTTTATCGTCGTTCGCGGATGGCTCGGTCCAACCCCTGATCCTCCTTTCCAGGAATGTTGCATAGGATGCAGGACGAAGCTGTCGAAACAGTGTCTTTTTCACGATCTCGAATACCAGAGATAGCCTGTCATTCGATGAATACTGCCTCATGATTTCGCATTCTGAACGGCAAGCTTGCAATCTCATCTCTTCCACGGCGCTCTTTTCTTGTACGATTCTGGCCACAGATGACCTGTACACCTCTAACATATGCGAGACGATTATCAGGTAAGGCTTCAGGTTGTCAACCATGAACCTGACCTTGTGAGCATGTGGAGAACGCGCAAGTGCAGCCGAGGACTTGCAAGCGTAGATTTCCTGGAGATGGAATGTCGCCAGAAACCGGCCTAAAGCCTCCGCCACATGACATCGATGTGATAGTGCAACGAGATAGCCTACCGTGGGTGTCGAGGTATTGATTCCATCTTTCATCAGTGAATGTGCCGTTCTGAGCATGCTGTCTTCCATAACAAGACAGCGAATGATTTCGCCGATATCCATTTCGACAAGAATGAGTAACGATCTACATGTAAGCCTTAGTCGGAGCACATCAGCTGCTGCAATGTGACGATAAAGCAGGGCACGAAGCTCAGGGGCAAGCCGGTTGAAAAGCGAAGGTCTCCCAGGCTTTCGGATAAGACCGAGGCGTCTCTCGTGTGCTGTGCTGCTGTTATGAGGGACAGGGCAAATAGTACATCGCTTGACAGTTGACGGCGTTACTGAAGTAGGGGCAGCCGAAGTCTTGGATGTATTTGCAGTCGGTTTCTTGGAGGAACGACTTCTTGAAACGAGGCCAGAGACTCCCTCTATAACGCTAGCATAAGGCATTGTGGCCGGGTTGACGGTGTCGGTGACTGATAAGGATGAAAGTTGATTATGGCAGGTGTGTTAATATGCTGCGTGAGATTATCACTTGGCTTACGCTTTCAGGTAGCTCATAATTTGGCCATAACACTCGGTTGAATTGACAGGGGATATCTGTTGCACAGTAATTGATTGCGTCCAATAAAGAGTGTGTCCTGATTAACGGCGGGATCTGAATAAAGTCAAGCGCCTCAAGTGGTCTCCCGATGCTCCTTCGAGAAGTGTTTGGCCAGGTTGCAATTGCTGTTCACTTGACTGACAAACTCAGCGTCATTGATGTTGTTATATCGATGGCGATGATAACCATATTCCGTATATAGACAGCAACAATAATGAAGCTTAGGTAGGCGTGTGCAATGGTTCAGCTGTCGACCAACCATATCAGGCAAATGGAAAGTCCAAATAAGCTCACTGCATTGTTTAGAGCCGAGACAGCTTAGCGGTCGATCTGCCGAGCAATTAGGTCTTGATCCGAATGAGACGGTGCCAATCTTGATATTTGCAGGGATTGCCTCACTGCCTCTGCGAGTACGGAGTAGCGATCGATTGTACTTCTGAGCTCCCAGCTTCTTTCAGTGGTCGGGCTCTGGGTGTTTGTTCAATGGCCTTACATGATAGCGATTCTTCCGGTGAGGAGTATGCCACAACCAATGTCATGCTTGGCTATGCGTCCGAGGGACCAACAGATGACATATTCAGTCATCTTGGAGGAACTCCTGTAAGCTTTACTGCCTACCGTCAGCACATTTGTTAATTCTATACATAGACCTGGCTCGACGACGAGGCCCCGTCCGCCTCGCTCGCCACTTGCAAGACGTGCAATTCGGTGATGGCCTTGATCCTTCAGCTCAACGGAGATCTGCCCGAGTATTTACCAAATCACGAACGAAAACTCTATGTCTTCACGTGTAGGAAGAAGCCATGTCGAAGAAAACCAGGCGCCATTAGAGCTATCAGGGGCACCAAAATATCCGCATCTGCTGCCAAACCCTTCTCCCATCAAAATCCAACTCCCATGCAGAAAGAATCTCTCAAATCATCCCCACATACACCCAATCTTGGTGACTCCATCTTCAATACCAAACCTACTGGACAAGCGAACACCATCACAAACCCTTTCTCTACCTCCTTCAAATCCACCACGAATGCAAACCCCTTCTCCTCCACTAAGGCCGACGATCCTACCTCCTACGGCCGGCGAGTGCATTCCATAGACCCCCTTCCAACCCCAACCACCCACCAGGACTCTCCGCTCCACGAATCCTTCGCTCAAAAAGCTCGCATTTCCGCCCCACCCTTCCCATCGTCCTGCCCAAGACCTCGCTCCCCTTGGCCGTCACCATCCCTCCACCCCAAATCTTATCCCTCATACCACCTCGACGCCGACTACGAAACCCTTGACGCCCCTTCTCCACAATCCGCCCCCTCATCATCAACTCACAACATATCATCTACATCATCCGACAGCAAGGACCCTCCAGCCACGGACGAAGACGACGACCCAGCAAACTGGCTCTCCGGCCCCGCAAAAGCGGATAAAATATTCCTACGTTTCGCAGCCCGGCTGGCGCAAAATCCAGAGCAGGTCCTGAGATACGAATGGCGCGGGCAGCCCTTGCTGTACTCCAAGGACGACGAGGTGGGGAAGGCTTTCCCTTCGGCTTCTGCGTCATCGACGTCATCCCACAGAGTGCCGCAAAATCGAATACCGAGTTGCACGAATTGTGGGGCCAGGCGCGTTTTCGAATTTCAACTCACGCCGCATGCGATCTCGGAGTTGGAGCGGGATGAGGAGGGATTGGAGGGTATGGAGTGGGGGACGATTGTTGTGGCAAGCTGTGAGAAGGATTGTCTGGAGAGGGGTGTGGAGGATGGTAAAGTGGGTTGGGTGGAGGAATGGGCGGGTGTCAGTTGGGAGGAGAGTGTGAAGGGCGGGAAATGAGACGAATGAGCCGGGGGCATAGAGGTGGTAGGGAGTTAGGGCAGTATCTGCTATGGTTGCATGACTGACGAAGGCAAGTTGGCGTCAGCTCCCAAGGAAGTCGCACTGTCCTTGATACTTCATGATTGGAAATTGTCAGGATATTTGAGAAAGCCATGAACGGCTCAATACGGTATTGGAGTTCGCGAGGACCATCGCCTTTTGCGTGCCACTGCTACAACGCCAGGTATGCCACCGTAACCCATACAGACCCCGTACAGCATTTATGCAGGTTGCTCGTACGCTCGCCTGATCACTCTTCCGAATTCTGTACACAGACAACATGAGCAAACGGCTTATCACCAAAGCCCTCAAGATTGTGTACTCAAACGATGATTCAGGGGTAGACTTACGTTCGAACTTCACATCCTCCTTGACCACCGTCCCCTTAGCTTCGTTTTCTTTGTTGATCGGTATGACAATCATGCCCTTCGCACCTCTTGTGTCATCGACGCCCCAGCCGCAGACCTCGCGGACAAAGTGCTCGAAGGGGGGCCCGGTGAGTCCCACTACTCATACCCAGAATTGTCAGCAACTAGAAAACTTCCCTGTCCACCTCCTGCCGCGACCTTTTGGTGAGAAGACAAAGGAAAGTCATGACATACACCACCCCTCCAAAACACCCCTCTCAACCTCCCTACAACTTTGCCCCACCGTCACCGCGATCCTCACCCTCATCAATTCCTCAAAACCGCCCACATCCGCGATCAGATCTGCGTAGAGATCGTCTTTGTCGAGTGTCTGCCAAAATTCTCTGTATTTAGCCCCGGAGAGTAGGTTGTTAAGTATCGTGAGCTTTTGGACAGCTTCGCTTAGGGGAGCATCACCTGGTGTGGGGTTGCTGGAAGGGTTGTTCGAGGATGAGGGCGGAGAAAGGATGTAAGAAGGAAGCAGGTGGGCGCACAGAGAGAAGTCGGGCGAGGGGAAGACGGTGAGGGCTTTGGTAAGGATGTTGGTGACGGGTTCGTCGCGGAGAAGGTGGGGGTTGAATTGGTATCTGCAGGGCAGAGAGAAAAGAATCGGTTAGCTAGATGTTGTAAGTCTTGAACCATGAGTGTAATGAGTGGTTGAAATGTAGAGTAGGAGAAGGAGCTGTCAGATAGAGCTAATAACGAATTTACTTCAGGAATCGCCTTGATTCAAGATTCGATTCGGGTCAGGTAATAGGAAACGTAAAATTTTGTTCATCATGCTTCTTCCCTCTCCGCATTGCGCATCTGGGACGAAGGATATATCAACGTACAGTTTCAGTAAAGCAAGGTTCGCATAGCAATCATATGTCCGGTCCTCGCACTGTTGTGATACATAATCTTGGAATACCGTTGTTGTCTCTGGGTTGTACCTATCGAGGCCGTTGAGAATGGCGTCGATGTTTTCGGGTCGCTCAGGGGCGTGATCGAAGGCGATGCCCATTGCTGTAGATACGTTTGGGAAGGTTGGAGCCGTATGAGAGCTTGCTGCTGGTTGGGAGCCGGGAGATCTCTCGTCCGTCACTTTTTGCACGCCAAGCTCGCTTATCGATTGGATAAGGCTGATGATGATGATGATGATGATGACGACTTCAATGCCCTCGATGACGAATACAGTAGTGCACCTTGTTGGAACCTATACTCATCCAGGTTGCAACTGCGTACACCCTCGAGTTCGTTCCCGAGCTTTCTAATTCTCTACTGCTCGCTATATTGCATAAAATCCATGCTCCACCATTACCGTCATTACAAAGATCGCCAGGATTGTAGACATCCTTCGACGACAAGCGGGAACGCTCATAATACAAAGATGGGTATCTCAACAGGAAAGAAAGCATGGCTCGCTCGCTGAAGCGCAGGAAATACCGACGAGTAGTCTCCTTCATCGTCGACGTTACTGGTGTTCCACAGATGGACACTGACCGAGATCTTCGGCAGTCCTGCTGCTCGAGTACTACCCGATCCAATTCCTGATGGAACGAAAGAATGTGCACATACCCGAACGTTTGCTGGTCTCTTGGAGACCCCGAAAATCATGTTGCGGGATACCGTTGACGCAAAGGACGCAGCATGCACAGCACGCCGGCCTAATCCTGTGGTTCGACTAGGAGTTCACCGAAACGTTGGGCCAGGCCTTGTAGCAGCCTGGCGAACTCTTTGTGGATCCATGGGAAGATATACCTGTCACCCACGATTTCGACTAGATTCCGGGCTTTCATGCTGATTCCGCCAGCACGAGGGAATCCATCTGGATCGACGGTCCTACCAGTGAGGAAGCTCGAGACATTTGACATATCCAATGCTGTGTTCCTGCCGGCTGGGCATTGGCTGTTCCTTAGCAGGCTCTCACTGTCTGCCATAATCTTATCTACAAGCCTTTCAAAACAACTCCAGATAATCGGCGACGCCTTCATAGCCCTGGACGACCCCGGCTTTGCGACTGCAAGCAAGGCATAATGACGTTGGCGACCGCGAGCGTGTGGATCTCGCAGCCGGAACTTCCAGGCGATAGTCAACCCGTTGACGGGGTCCTCAAACGAAAGGCGGCCGGAAGTGAGACCACGCGGCAATTGCTCTCCCGACAATGTTTGGAGGCAAGCCCTTCGAAGTAAGGCGTATGTATTGGGATCAGGAGGAGTCGAAGTGGTACGGCATTCGAATCGATGCTCATGAATCGAGGAAATGGTCGTATTGGATGACCCGACCGAGTTTGCGGGTGAAGCGTGGAAATGCGGATCCTCCTCACCGTCGAATCCAGAAAAGGGGCTCCCCCAGACTCGGAGCTTTTCTCGAGACCGCAGTATGGGACTACCGTTCGATCCTATACCGTGCTCTTTCGGACTGCCAGGCGCCCCTAAGGGAAGCTTCTTGGTGTACTCTTCCGGAACGTTGAAGGTGCAACTAGGACAGCCAGCACCCTCGCCAAGGGGTCGGAATATTTTGTTCTTCTGCACCGGACTGGATGCTGCGCTTGATCCAGGGGAAGAGCCGTCTTGATACGGCTCTTCTTCAGAATTTGACCCCGCAGTGACCTGATACGAGCGCAGGTCCCCGATGCTTGAGTCGGCGGATTTGGGACCCCAACATGTCCGGCAAGATATCGGCACCGCCTGGGTGCATAGGATCGAGGTAGGCCCGTCAATCTCACAAAAATGTGCAAGGGAAAGCTGGAATGTTCAGGCAATGTCAGCGACGTGATCAAGATGGGTGTCTCAGATCGTCAATGCATTTCGACCGAAGGAGACCCGGCTCTTGTGTCGAGCAGCGGCACTAGGGTCATCTCCCCAGTCGCCACGTGGTCGTCGAAGGAGTGGAGTTGATAAGGTTGCGCAAGCGGTGTCGCGGCGATAGAAATTGTGCAGCGTGAGAGACGTTACTCACAGTAAAGTCCATGTCGTCTACCACCTTCCACCGATTCTCGTCCCAGTCAAAGAGGGTGCATTAGGGCGCTCATGCGATAGGGAAGATGGTGTGCGAATGTTACTGTGACAGGGAAAGGCGCACGATACAGATAAGAGCCCGAGTCGTCGGTTTTGCGCCGCTGCAAGATAGTAGTCAGTAGTGAGTCGCAAGGAGGATACTCTGAGCACAGCAGGAATAGTGAAGATCGAGAAGATGTGTCAAGATCGGTCGCAGGAAGCCGTCTTAGCAACAATGCGCCGTCTTAACTCCTAAGGGGGGGGCCGGTCGTGTGCTGGATTGCCAATGCCCACTCCTACGCCCCTGATTTGGAACCATGACGGCGGCGGGAATTATGGGATATTTTTCGCGCTCCAATCACGTCCGGATCGCACACATGTTATGCATGAGTGACACGTGCCGCGTCTTTAAGCTCACCTTTTCAGTCCATGCTTCCATTCAACATCACTCCGCAAGCAATGCCATCTGACTCTAACACGTCTCACACATTCAACGATTAGGCATACTGAAGCCACGGTAGCAAAGACGACGGCGATGATGACGGTACAGCACCGAACGGAAAGCCTAAGGGCGCCACCGGTACTCGTAAACGAGCCAATCGGGCAATATCCTTTGTCATCGGGGAAGCTTAGCTTCTTTTGGTCTAGCAGGCGTGGTCAGATCAACCGCTTGTCGAATCCAGCGTTCCGAGTATCAAACTCATGCTACGACTCCGCAGCACGGGTGATGACTTACATCAATAAGCCCTCAGTACTCGTACAATTTCATGTGGGGACTCAGAAGGTATCTAGCATGAAGAGAAGAAGACACCGAACGATTCAATCCTACGCGCATCAGCTACAGCCTCACTTAATCCTTCTACGAGAAAGCCTCCTGATTTCCATCTCTCAAGCTTCTTCCAATCTAAGAATTCAGGAGTTTGAAAAGGTGCTCGTCCAAAGCATTCATCCTCGACCAAAGCTTCTATTATGGGTATTCACAGAACTAGTGTAAGCAATAGGTAGGCCATTCAATTTAAAATTTAGTTCTATACATCATCAACCCATGTTACCGACCAACATTGCTGCGTATGTCTCACTTCCGTCAAACAAATCCCGAGAGACTCCCATTGCTGTTCGACGTTCAGGACTTAACGTCGTCACTGTTGGCCAATTCAAATACTCCGTTGTTCCCCAACTGCTCTCCAGCTCGCTTAGGGACTGCTTTTGTGTGCGTCATAATCTGTGGCTTTCCTACTGGCTTCTACCAACCTTGTTTCGCTGCTGAAATTCCACTCCATTGGGAGCGTTCGATGCTGCGGAGGCAACACCGGAGCCTTTGGATTGGCCGCTCGAGCCATTGATGCAAGGCCAACAGACGTATCGAAGTCAGCGTCCTCGATCTGTGATCCTGTCGGGTTCTTCCGCGTCCGTTTCCTTTCTGATAACCTTACCTTGGCTTTTCGTGTCAGTGTCACAGCAATTGGACGTAGGGTTGGTATGCAAGCTACGATGATGGAGATATTCTGCTCAATGCTATTTCACTAGTTTAGTCCTACAATCAAACCAAGGCTGGGTTGACTTACTGTGCCAAGAAACCAGTGTTCACGATATCATCTGGAGACTCGTTTCAGCTTGGAAGTACGAAGAATTCCTCAACATGAGCATACAGGTATAATCGCCCTGAGAATGGAGACTGCTCGTCAAAATCGTTCTTGCCAAAGCTAGCACACCACAGCTACATGCACATTAGCTAACCACTAATCGACTTTGGGAAGAACCAACGGCTCTCGCTTACACCACCCCGAATGACATAACGATAAACAGGATTACCCTTTTCCGAGCTTCGAGATTCAAGTCCTTGATGAACGTAATTGGGAATAGGGCTAAGGCAATATCGAAAAATATACTGGTGGCTTGACAAACCGATTAGTCGGCGCTAAGCCCACGGTACGATTGCCAACATACCTCCATGAACATAACCGATCTTGATAAAGATCGTGTGATAATAGCAACGTCCAGGCGCACTCGGATCCCATAGCTTTCTGACTGGTCGACGCTGACCCACGCAATACGCTGCAGCTGGGGTGGCTATGATGATGATCAACGCTATGAGCCCGTACAAGAACCATCGTCGGCGCTTCGCGTTTGTTCTTTCCAAAACTCGGAGAAGCAATAGACTGATGGAGATCTTGCTTGTTGCTAGGCTGAATACCAACATCGGACTCGCAAGCCAATTCCATTTGAGCGTCTCGATCCTTTGGTCATGGGAGAGCGTTCTCATGTGCCGGCCAAAGCCCGCACGTACTTGCATGACATTGAACACAGTCCCAATGACTGCGAAGATCTGCAGCTACATCAGCGAGGTAGGCAAATCTGAATGGGGGATTCTGCTTACAGTCGACAGTATGATCATGCCATCGTCCCATCCGACCGTGCGTTTGATCCAGATTCGAACGTATCCACACAGAAGGACGGTGAGCGCTGCGAGTAATGTGAAGAGTAGTGACACTGTCAAGAAACCAGGACCTTTATCTTGTATGGCCATTATATGAGGCAGTCGCAACCAAGTCTTTTATCTATGCGATGGAGTCATGGCGAGGACCATGTACCGGCGTCGATGAACTGTAACAATTGATTCTTCTCTCAGACATCAACCCCGACCTCAAAATGGTGGGCCTCGCTGTCACAAGCAACTACTGGCACTGTTGTCTCGTCAGAAATGTGGTCACCCTCTGACTGCATGTACCTGCATTGCAGATCTGCTACGCCATGCCCCAACCTGCTCCCCCAATAAAATCGATCAATCTTGTCATGATGAACGATCTATCGACAGTCCGACCCGATTCTTTGATCCGCACCGCAAGCTCGCAGCCATCTTCTCGCACTTTATTGCATGGGCGGTGGGTGACACATTGCGGGTTTATCGACGCGCTCCAAGCACAATGACACGGAAGGCAAATGACGACCTGAGGACCAACCATGCTCCGTAGTTGGGGTCTTTCGGCGAGGCTCTATTCCTGCGTTATGCAAGGCTTGTTCCAGAGTAATTGGACGCAGGGGTAATAGACCGAATGGGCTCTCAAGAGTAGGTCAGATCACAGATCTACATGTTTTCCCACAACACCTGAAGGCATCAGCAAAGCCGAAGATTGTGCTTCCTGACAGCATTACGTTTGACAGAAGATGTTCCAGAAGTTATTTCGCAGATGTACCAGATTCCACGGGAGTTATGTCCTTAACGAACTTTTCATGAATACCTGGCCCCTGTATCAACTCGACCAACCACCACACACGTGTAGTGTCTTCATCATCATCATCATCATCATTATTGGCAGATACACATTGCTCTCATGACCACCTTTCATAGCTAGAAAAAAAAAGCGAGCAACAGAGAGAGGGATCTGTCAGATGAACAAATAGAGCATGTCTTCCTGCGATATGCTAGCGCCTTGAATCCCTGAAGGAGTGAGCTTCAGGCACATCCTACTATACGCAATCTTCTTCCGACAGAATTATCTATCCCTCGGGCGCGCCGGCAAGATATACAATCCTCGTATTTAGTTTCGATACTCTATATCTCTATCCCTTCCTCATTAACAATATCCTGGATATACCAAGTGGTTATCCCAGCCCATCACCAGGTAAGACTCAGACACTCTTTCCCTTTCGGGGAAAAAAAGGTGAGACAGACTCGAGACCAACGGTCCAACCCACTCAATGGGGCGAGATCTGTCTATTCATCATTGTCCTATTTGTTAAAGTGTGACATACATTTGGTATTCTCAAATGAGTCCATTGGACATTCGGAGTGTCCGCACGCGCCCGCTTATACAGCAGAAGAAGAAGAAGAAGAAGAAGAAGAAGAAGAAAAGTAAAGCAATAGCAGTGGGGAGATCTTATAGTTCGTATATGTGTGTGTGTGGTCCGGATCTTTTTTTTACGTGGTTGAGCTGAGCGACTGAGATGAATCAGCAAATTTCCCCCTTTCCCCAGAAAGAGCCTGTATGGTTCACCCTGGCTTATCCTTTCCCCTCCATACTCAACTATACAAAATCTCCATCACCCTCCTCAACGTGGTCTCCTCCAGTCAAACTTTCATACGCCTGGGCCAGCCCACGGAGGCGCGCAACGACCGTTGTGAGAGGGATACAGTAAATGTGCGCGGGACAATGATGATGACAGGTTCTGGACATCATGGTTCGTATGCGAAGTTCAGTATCTGCATCAGTATCTGCACACGGCGTACTTTTACAACTTTTCGGTTAATTCTGAGTCCCCGTTGTAGATAAGGAGTTGGAGGAAGAATGCGTGGCGATTTGTTAGTATTTGATTGTCTCGGGGAGTTAGCAACCATCAAACGAATCCCTGAAAAGCCGAATACAATTCTATATCACTACCACCGTTATTGCCGCCCCAATCATACGCTTGTTGCAGCTGTGCTGGACGGTTGTGCAATCGGTAGAGCGATATCCTATATCGAGGTATCGACTGCTGTACACCCCCTACTGCGATTAGTCTTCAACATGACGTGCCTGCTAACTCTATCTTTCAAAGCCTAACTCATCCTATTAGCATTAGCCTCACAGGCTGTGACTGCTCTGGCCATCCGGTGTACCGGTAAAATCGACGAAGAAATGAGCATCGTTCTCCGGAAGGACATCCCCTAGCGAGATCGGCATCGTAAGGGAGATGGTGTGATTCCCACGGTCGCGAGGATGATAACCGAGCATCCGGAGATGTTTGATATGACCCGGACGACTTGAGGCGGCCGTAAGCCATGTTGAGAACTCTATCTGAGCCATGTCTGCTGCTACAGTAACATTCAGGAGCACGTGATCCTCATTGATCTTCGGATCCCTCGGAGACCCTTGCGTAGCTTGACCTGGAGCATTCAGGGGAGCCGGTATCGTTGGGTACCGAGGTCCAGCACCCAGTGTATACCAGGGCTGGATGTACAGTGGTGGTGCCGTTCTTGGGCCGTGGGAGACCACGGCTGCGTGTAGCTCCGTGACGGTGAAATGCCCATACTGATTCTTCAGATTTCTCATTGCGTTCGCGACTGCTTGAACGAAGTTTTTCTTTGGATAGCCTAACGGGCTGTTGCTAGGGTCAGACATGTAGAATGCTGATAGAAGCTCCTGGGTGAACTTGACCGCCGCTCCTCCGCCACAGCATTCCAGAATATGGAGAACTTGCCTGGTTTGCTCATGAACCTTGCCGAGGTCGCCTCGTAGTGTATCCCAAAGTGCCTGTATTCGAAATCATCCTGGGTCCAGCCATTACAGAACGTCGTTTCAGGGTTGTGCTCCCAATCAGGGCGGGGCTACGCATGATATGAAATGGAAAAACCTACATGAGGACCAAGTCTTTTGGGACTTTTCTATCCTTATTGTGAAGATTCGAGTACCCGTGGCCGCTGTAGAAGATGATGGAGAGTGTTTCTTTTGTGGTCGACTTTAGGAATCCCGAGAGCTTCGCTTGCAGACCGGTTTCGTCGGGCTGGAGAGCCGTCCCCGTTAGGCGGTATTCTTCGCAGCTATAACCGAATCTATCTTCGAGGAAGTAGGAAAACCACGAAAAACTCTGATCATTGCTGCCGTCGTTTTGTATTTGTTCCCACGAGAGTAATAGGACGTTGACACGAGGGAAGTGGTATGTGCCCGAGGCTACGCCTTTCACCAAATCATTGTTGAGGTCATGATCCAAATCATCAAGCGACGAGCTCTTGACTCTGCTTCTTTCGTACTGGTCGTTTTGCAAGACATAGTCCAAGAATTTTTTTTGTGACACCGGACATGTTGGACTCGATGCAGCTTCGAACCTTGAGATCTGCGTGCGAGGTAGTTCCTTTAAGACACCAAGGTCGAAGTAGGGGTACGTACGATGGGCGATAGAGTCAGCCTATTGTCGTTCGAAGAACATGACAAGAGCGGGTAATGAAGAAGAAATCTTTGGGTAGGTTGGCAGATTGCAGGGTTCCGTGGAGACAAGATTGTGTGTGTGTGTGTGTGGCAAGTGATTAATGGATGGACGAATAAGTCAGGCAACCGTTAGGAACAGCCGCTTGAGGGGTGAATACCAGTGGAAAAGGCAACAGAAAAAAAAGGTTACTTCGCTCTGCCAAGTTAGTACAAGCTGTATAGTACTATCAGAGCAGTCGTTAGAACGATATCCCTCATCGAGGTACCGGCTGTTGGACGCCCCTCGTTGCAGTTGGTATTCGTCTGTGTGGCGATGGTTGCTTTGTCTATTACAGATGTTGCTTAACTTCCTTCTCTTCGAGACTTTGTACCTGGTCCCCCTCTTTGAAGTCGCTCCAATTTTCAAACGACATGCCGCATTCCATTCCCTTGCGTGCCTCGTTGATATCTTTCTTGATGTTCTTGAGGGAAATCAGTTGTCCTGCGAAATGGGTCAGCTATGCCCCCAAGACTCGGAAAGTCCATCGTGTATTCCATGACAGATCCCCTACCTTGAAACACCACCTCCCCCCCCTCGTCTCCCCTTAACACCCTGACCCTCGGATTCCTCCCAATAACCCCATTCCTGACCCTACATCCCGCCACCCAGACTTTCTTGCTTCCCCCTACCCCAATTTCAAACGCCTTCGCTATCTCGGCCTCTCCAAGTACTTTCACCTCCGTCTTGACTGGCAGCAGCGCCTCCAGAGCTCCCTTCACAAGATCCGTGAGTCGGTAAATCACGTTTTCTTCTACCAGTTTCACACTCTCTCGCTCCGCAAGCCGCGCCATTTCAGGAGCTGTGGTCTGATTGAAGTTGACGATTTGAGCACCCGAAGACGCAGCAAGGGAGACGTCGGACTCTGAGATCGGTCCAACGGCGGAGCGGAGGACTTGCGGGTGAATGGTTGGAGTGCCAAGGGCGGTGATGGCGTTCAGGCAGGCTTCGATCGAGCCGGACACATCGGCTTTGAGAAGGAGGGGTAGTTTTATGGTTGTATCCTTCTCAGTAGATATTAAGGGCTGAGAGTCGGTGGTCGTCGAGGCCGCAGACGCGCCAGGGGTAGGCATGGAGGACTCGCTCTCCGCAGACACTCGTTTTTCCTGTTCCAGACGACGAGCCTCGTTGACGGCATTCATATCCGCAGCCATCTGCTCCTTCTCTGCTTTGGCACGACGGAAATCGACGGCCGACTTGGCTTGCTGCTCCGACTCCGCTTGCAAAACTTCATCGCCAGCGGTAGGTTGGTCCTTCCATCCGTCCACTTCGACAGGTATACCGGGTCCGGCATGCGGGACTTGCACCCCAGCTTCGTTTTTTAGAGTTCGGATCTTGGCCCATGTAGAACCAGCGACGATGATGTCGCCTCGACGAATGGTACCTCTTTTGACGAGCACAGTGGCAACGCGTCCAGCCTTCTTAGTTGTAGCTTCGAGGACCCAACCTTCAGCTTGACCGTTGTCTTCGGCACGCATATCGATGATATCGGCAAGTGCGACGGCTGCATCCTCCAGTTCATCGAGTCCTTGACCGGTCTTACCGCTGACGCAAACGACTTGAGTATCGCCTCCATAGTCCTCAATCTCGACTCCATATCGAGCAAGATCCTGCTTGACGCGGTCGACATTCTTGTCTTCTTTGTCGATTTTGTTGATGGCGACAATCATGGGGACTTTGGCGGCTTGTGCATGTTTGATGGCTTCGACCGTCTGTGGCTTGACACTGTCATCCGCTGCGACCACCAAAATGACGATATCTGTCACGTTGGCCCCACGTTGACGCATGCTGAGGAAGGCGGCGTGGCCGGGAGTATCAAGGAAAGTGATCTGACGCCCACCAGGCATTGGGACCGAGAAGGCTCCGATATGTTGAGTAATCCCACCATGTTCTGAAGCAGCAACGGAAGATTTGCGGAGGTAGTCGAGTAGAGTGGTTTTTCCGTGATCGACGTGACCCATAATGGTCACAATGGGTGGACGAGGAGGTAGAAGGGATGTGTCATCTGCTAGAGGTCGAGCTTGCAGATCTTGATCTTCGCTGGCTGTGTCAACAATAGGTTCAAAGTTGAATTCTGCAGCGATCAAGCCAGCATCCTCTGAGTCAAGGACATGGTCATTGTTCGTTTCTTCGAAGCCGAGACTCTGCATTCTCTTTGAGAAATCCTCAACACGCACTCGAAGGGCTCTTGCCAGATTGCCTACAGATATGTACGCAGGTAGATGAACGGGCGTAGGAGGAAGGACACGTTTCTGCGCCGCCTTTTCTTTCTTTCGTTGTTCTCTTCGTCTCTGCCGGCTGTCTTCCCGATCGTCGTCCATATCGTAATCTTCTTCTTCGTCCCAATGCCGGACATGACGCGGTGTGCGTGCACCGTGTGAGCGAAAGTACGGTGCTGAAGTAATACTCGAGTTTCTGATAGATGGCGCATAGTTGGCGTCGCTTAAAGCATCTCGAGAAGCCGTCGAGCCTTTTTGAGGATTGGGGAAAGTGGGCTCCGGGGATCCAGAAGTGGTCTCATTGTACAGAGGCGATGATTGGTGGGATGGGAGATCTGAAGTGGTATCCATGAGATCTGATTGATTTTGCGAACTTCGTAAAACTTGACCATGCCCACCAGGAGCATATTGTTCGTTAGCTGCAGAGTAGTACGAAGAAGCTGCCGGCGGAGTCTGATCAGACTTGGGTCCTTTCCATGCTTCTCGTCCAGAGCGTTCAGATTCTCGTTCACGATCTCTACTGACAGCCTTAGAAGACGGCCGGGAGGAAGTTGCCTCGAGCCAGGATATATCATCTTGCGTGTTGCTCAATTCCTTTGACACTTTAGATGGACCGAACCTTGATCCAGATTCTCGTGAGTTTTCTGTTCTTGATGATCGGAACGAAGGATCTATAGATTGGAGCCAGGAGGTATCCGCGGCAAAGCTAGCTTTAGCCCAGTTGGATGCTCGCAGCGATTTTGTGGTATCACTTTCCAGCGGAACAGAGCTTGCTCGTGACGTGCTCGATCCACGGTCTTCCATCTGAGGGTTGTTACTATGCGCAACAGGAAGTTCGACTGGTCCGATCCTTTCGGAGGGCCGTTGGTTTTTCTCGACTTCACTCAGAACAGTTTCTGCACCTCCGAATGAACCCCAACCGGCTCCGAAAGGTGTTGTGATTGTCTTAGAGGGCGAAGGACTGGCGGACTGCGATGGAAGGTCCTGCTGCGGATTTCCGCTATACGATAGCGCACTCATATTGTCAGCCAAAGGCGCACCCACTTGTGGCCGCCGATTTAAGGGCGTCTCCGTGTTATCAGAAATCCGCCTAAGACGATGTTCAGATCGTTTTCGATCCGAATTCAGTACCGCTCCCTGGGTGTCTCTCTGAGATCTGATACTGGACGCCACTGGCGGTCGCTCTATTCGAAAAGGGGGACGTCGCAATCCTTGGGACTGGGAGTGGTTAGTCTCCGCTTGGGACTCCGATGGCTTGAACGCAACAAATCGACCATTCTTCGTCTGCTCCAGCCTTCGTGTTCTTTCCTCCTCGATCCTTTTTTCCCTTTCTCTTCGCTCCACGGCCTCTGCTGTTTCGGAGTTCTTGAGCTCTGGTGTCGCGGCTGGCGGTAGTCGTTGTTTGTAGCGTGAGACATGCTTCCATTGCTGGGCAATCCGGGCCATTTGTCCATCTTCGACATGGAAGGAATTACATTTGTTGCATCTTGACGATCCTTGAGTGTTGTGCCAGCCACAGCTCGGACATCGCCATTGACCGGCCTCTGGGTTGTTCTTTGACCGATTGCAGTTCTGGCAGTAAAGGCGGTCGCGATGGTTGATTGCTTGACATATCTGGCAATCCCAATTTAAATCGACACGGAAAGACACATCTTCGGACAAAAGCTCGGGCGCATGCTCTTTAGACCTGTGATACCTCAGGTTCGCTGCTCCTCTGGTGGGTTGAGGCCGTGTTCGAGCTCTGCGCTCGGCTGCCAGTCCGTGCGTTTTCTGCGACTGCCTTTGCTGGATATTACGTTTCAGCGCCGTTTCCTCCGGTGTTAACTCTACAGAGAAAGACGCTTTGCCCCATCCACATTCCCCGAAGCTTGGCGTCTCCCCATAGCTTGAGTGGTATTCCTCTTCGGATGGTGCAACTGCCGCTTGGGCTGGCGGTCTCAAGGCTGCAGCGTTTGATCGAAAGAGCCTATGCTGTATTCTCGGCCTTGGACGTACTGAGGCATATTGAAGATGGGTAGAGCAGAAGATACAAACATCTTGTAGGAGTGAAGACTAAGTCTCGTCAGCTAGCAAATGCATTGAATCCCCTGTACACTCCTACCTTGACTTTCGACCTCATGCTACAGCTCTCTGCAGGTGGACATTGAATTTGCCATGCTCAAAATACTTTGGATGTCGGACTTTTAAATTTCCGGCCGCGCTAGGCTTTATTTGGACGAGTCCGTAACAATCTCCTGAGCCCCTGAAATGATGCATGGCCTCGCTCGTCAGAACAAAAATCAATCGCAATGAGAGGCACATGACAGCCGGTACCTCGATAAGGGATCTCGTTCTAATGATTGTTTCAAATGCCATTATACAGCTGCTGAGATCATTGATGACATCCTATTTAATAGAGAAGTGGCCTGGTAGGGACTTGGATCTGTGTGTCGTTTGTTGTACGCCCAATATTGCGAGTAAGTGGATTTAGAGATCATTTATCATACACATAGTGCGCGGCATGTCAACAATGAAGGCATAGACCTACTACTCACTGGGTCTGCTCTATTCAGCAAGTAATTATACAAGAATCCAACAAAGCCGAAACCTAGGTATCCCCATTCAACCATGGATTCATGTTGTACAACCCCCGTTCAGAATCTCCTAAATCTACATTTCGTTCTTCTTGTAGGCGCTCGTTTTCTTGAGAATCTCTTTCGGTGCTCTATATGCGATGTTAGATTAGGCTTGTCATTCGATCATGGTGGGTGGGCAAACTTACGTCTTTCTGATGCCAGCTCTCTTGGCCATTGGGCCCTCCTTTGCAGGTGAGTTAGGGGCAAGGTTAGAGGTTTTGGCAGCAGTCGAGGCGGGAGACGAGGTAGGCGTCTCGTCTTCATCGCCGCCGGTACTACTTTGACTATTGCTGCCATCGTCCACGTGAAGAGAGTTGCCATGCGTATTTGTGGATTTGGTAGTATTGTTGGCGCCAGCGCTCTCCCCGCTGGACTCCCAATCTTCTCCTCCTTCGCTGTCTTCTCCTTCGTAACTGAGTTCACATTGGTCGATTTCCCAGATCAGATTGTATTTAGGCCAATAGCGCATGATTTGCTTCTTAGCAAGCTTGTGCTCATGTTGTTGGCCCGCCCAGTATGCAGAGAAGATGTCGTAAAAAAAACCTGAGTCTCACATTAGCCAATTGACATAAATGCGTATCAGCATTACTCACAGAGCCATACCACGCAAGCTTGATATTTAGGGGAAGATTAGCTTTGTCTACCACGTCCATGATCTGTCTTTCGACAGCGCATCGCATAGTTTTGGCTGTAGTCCCGTTGGCTACACAGGTTTCGATGTAGTTGTTGACGAAGCCGGTGTATACAGCTACAAAGTTACCTTTCTGCAAGACATCAGTTGATTTTGCTGTCATGAAAAGTTGCGCACATACGAGAGGCATGGTTGTTCACAGATGAAAATGACCTGGTGTCCGGACTGGCCCAGCAGGTGATAGCGATGAATTCTGAAGGGCTTGGAATTAAAGTACGAGTACCCAATGGACTTGCCAATTACGAGAAGTGTGGATCAGTGATAGATATAACCACAGCACGCTTACAGATCAGTTGGGTATCTGAGTAGACCGAGTATGTTGTCCAAGATGGGTTTTGAGGGAAGATTGAATAAAGCGAAATTAAATCAAAAAGCAAGATATTTTGAACATGATAGAGAATAGAGAAAGGATCGTCAATACTTCCTATTGTTATGCGATGACATTGGACGATGAGATCAATGAGGACTGCGATTCCTGTCATTGAGATTCTGAAAGATATATCAAATTCCAAGAAACCCGATTTGTATTGCTCAAAAGAGAAATGCCTGAAGTATCTTTAATAGAGGTGCACAATTGTGCAACGATAAAGTCACGGACAGTTCTCGCATGATGACGACGATTACATGAACATAGGAGAAGATAACCTCGATTCAAACTAAAAATATCCTTATTCAAAGTAGCAAGTGATCAGGAAGATCCGAGCAATCATTAGAACGATATCCTCTGTCGAGGTACCGGCTGCCGTACGCGCCTTATTGCGGTAGATTTGTAACACGGAGGATAATGATATAACGAGTCTAGAAGGGAACAGGAAGCACTCATTCTAGCAGATGATGAGAATCAGACGCCGAAGCCAGTGCTGAGTAACAAAATCTCAGGCCTAAAAGAAGCGATTGATTACCGCAGCTAATAAATAGCTCAGTGCATGTTCCAACGTCTTAAAGTCCGTCATGAAATTTGCCAGATGTGGAAAGGTAAGGTATTCTTGAATGGTGTCGAAAGGAAGCACCGTTCTATTGGAGGACACAATGGCGATGGTGGAGCATGAGAAATGAATAAGTACAATATATGCGCAATTAGAACACGATTTTTGATCAGTACGCCAGGCTAGTGCAAGATGTATATCCTAGGATGGACCAGGGTCGGTGTGCCATCTATATACTAGTTATATACGGCCGGGCCACTCCAGGTGTCCACCAAGGCCGATCGATAGGTTATAAGTTCGAGCATCACCAAAGTCGGATAAAACCCCCCGGGGGTTTCGCCGTAATGGTACGGTTTTGCACTTTTAGTATTTTGTACTCTATTTTTGAGATTTCTTTTGCATGGGATGGCCTGCCTTTTCGGTGCCCTTTACAGCGCTGAGAGTCGTCTTTATCTTTTGGATTGATTGAGGCTCTTCTGGTGGCAAGATTCCGTTTAGCAGCTCATAGCAGACGCTCTTTCCCACGAACCTCGACGTTCATGTGACTCTCAAACTCATCATTGCGAAGAGGGTTTGCTTGTCGCCAATGCGTGTCCTATTCCGACCGTGTATTGGTTTTCATATCCAATCGGCATCCAAAGTCTGGAGGGACTTCAGGCCGGTAACTGCCCAGCAGTCGACATCCTCGATAGCATTCCTGATGAAGGAGAGCAAAGGTAGTGCATCGACCCATATTGGAACGGTGGGTCCGATAAAGGATAGGACCGCTCAACGCTGGCTAGATGCACTGGTAATCTCCATTGGCAGCTCCTGCGAGAGATAACGGTCAAAAGCAGAGGCGATCGCACCCCGAACCATGCAAGATGTTAATCTTGACTGCGGCTGCATACTTCCAGAGCTTGAGCGCCCAAGAGTACGCTCGCCTCAAGACGCACCTGGACAACCACCTTCTGTCACTTTGCTTTCCACCTTACCCTCCCAACCCAATTGGCCCATGCGACGACATCTTCTCGCTCCATCAACTTGTCGACGCTCCAATAGTTCTTGGCCAGCTCTTCGTTACTAGCAATCCGGTGAACGAAGCTATGGCAAGCCCTACACAACCATGCCACGCTGTTAAGCCGCCATTCCTCGTGCCAGCCCCGCTTGGTAGCTTTGACATGGATCTGCTTAGGGATCAAATGGTGATAAGTGAGTGGGATCCAGTCACGTTCGCAGATCTCGCAAGCCGAAGCACGAGTGGTTGACCAGACCGGAGGAGCGGCCGTTGCGGCGCTGACATACTCCTCGAGGACAGGTATGAGAAACCTTGGGAGATCGGCCTGAGAGTCGAGCAGGTTATAGGCCTCAAAAGATTCTGCAACCGATGGCGAGACGGTGGCTAGGGTTTGTTCAATGACGACCGTCGGTAGTGGATCACTGAAACTCTTCGCAGCTCGGGGATCGGTTTGTATCCCAGAATAGGACATTGATTGTACCTCGCCAGGGAAGGAGGAGAACAACTCGTTGGCGACATACTAATCGCCTTCAGCAGTGGTCAGTTCTGTCAGTCTGTTCAAGTCTCATACATCTATGAAGTCTCCCAGCTCCTCGGCAGCGGATCCAGAGGCTGTCGTTCCAGACTCATATTCCACATCCTTGGGGGCGCGTTTTCGACGCTTGGGCTTCGATTTGGACGATGATGTACTATGGTCGACGGCGAACTTCTGCACTAGAGGCCCGGACAGACAGTCACGGAACAATTCAAGGTTACCCTGCAGCTCATCCGAAATCATTCGAGTGGATGTGGATGCGACGAATGCTGCCTCAAACCAGGCGTGTCGTCCGATTTGAAAACTCTCCACTCCTCGGCTACTTAGCGCGAATTCATGCAGCGGGCCGGTGTGCGTCATGGGCGCGCCATCGGAGGAATGACGTGGATAATACCATGAGTGTTGTGACGTTCAATCTAGGACGACATGTAAGAATCAGATTCTGGGAGGCTTGTGAGCCTTCGACATGGCTTCCAATGAGAACACCGTCATAGCTTTTGATCTGTACGGAACATTGTTATCCACCGAGTCTATCGCCAAGGAACTCGGCGAGCAATTCGGTCATGAGAAAGCAGCGACCATCGCAGCGACATGGCGGAAATATCAGCTGGAATACACATGGAGGCTAAACAGCATGGGTCAGTGATATTTGCTATCCTCCATGTTCCCAACACGACTTGTCTATTCAACAGTATTGGGTATCTACCAAAGTTTCTTACTAAGAACCTGTCAAGTTTGCTCAACGTTGTATAGAACAGTACCTGCCATTCTCCTCGGTAACGCAGCGCTCCCTTCGCCATGCTCTTTCCGAAAATGCCATTCCCCCTCCTCCGGAAGCAGCTGTTGCTTCCCTCATGTCTGCCTACGATTCCCTCTCTACCTTCCCTGACGTCGCTCCCGCTCTCGAATCTTTAGCAAAGTCTTCCTCAGTCACACCGGTGGTATTTTCAAACGGGACAGATCAGATGGTTGGGAATTCTGTGCACCGCTCACCAGATCTGTCACCTTATTCGAATCTGTTTCAGGATATCGTCACGGTAGAAGAAGTGAAGAAATTCAAACCGCATCCCGTTGTGTACTATCATCTGGCAAAGAAGGTTGGTAAGGGTAAGGAACAGATGGGTGATATATGGCTCGTGAGCGGGAATCCTTTCGACGTAATTGGGGCAAAGGTTGTTGGGATGAAGGCTTGTTGGGTGGATAGAGGGGTCCAGGGATGGAGCGATAGTCTGGTTGAAGGGGAGACGGGGGCGCCGGATTTCCTTGGGAAAAACCTGGGGGAAATTGTCCAAGAGATCTTGAAGAGGTCGAAGACGGAAGGGTGATCAGTCACAGCTCTGCAGGTCTGTGATGTACATGATTTACCTTCGCGGCACCTTTGCTTTTACCTCGGGTAACCCAAACAGTGGTCATAGCCTACATGCTGAGATATTCCCGATGAAGTCGTGAAACGTTTAAGCATAGTACAAGAGAGAGGTCTTAGAACACTGTACGTGTCTTGAGTTGATTTTATACGCCACCATCTCCATGCATAATGGCTAGCCATCTCGATAATGCTGACTTCACGGGCTATCTGACCACAATCGATTGTCAATGACCATGTCCTCACTGTCAGTCCCGCCGGATGGTTGATCCCATTGCCAGTGCGACTTCGTGATCTGCGGCATATCGTGCCGGTCAAGAGCTTGGCCGATGTGCTCACCTATGAATAGTAACAGGCTGTGCTCGGGCGAGGAAGAGCCTTGAGATACAGGGGATCAAGTATAGCAACCCATGATTCCAAGGCTGCGACGACGCGCGAATAGGAATTTGACGAAGACTCATGGATGGATCGAGAAGATCAGTGTTTGGATCAGGTAATCCTGGCCGATTGACAGATTTTGGTGGGTAGGACGTGATTTCGATAGGCGAGAATTCCTGGAAGAAGGATTCTTCACGGTCTCGCTGACGATCATGATCTGGTGTGCGTAATGTAAGGTCGATTCGTACAGTCCAACTTTGACGATAAAGGTCCATGGCCCACCGTGCCGCAAGAGAATAACCATGGGAGAAGCGTTGGCAAAAGAGATACGCGAGATTGTGCTGGAGAAAGGTAGGAAAGATCCAAAGGTCGTGAGCCCGGGTCATTGCCATGTTCAATGTCAATCCGCTTTCTGGCAATGAACCACACTTTTGCCCAATCCTGTCACCGATGACGCGCGTTGATGGGTTGCCCTTTCTAGTCGGCCTTGCAAACCATGGTGAAATCAGATGTTCGAACTTTCCTGCTGTCTCGGAGGGTAGTGGGCGTATGGACTGTTGTCCCTCCTATTACCGCCCCCTAGCAGCGTCATCAACCTCCGCTTGAGCCTCTACAGCCGGTGTTTCGGAATGTGCACGTCGCAATGGAATTAGATGGAGTCCATTCTTTTCGATCTGAGCTTGCACATGCCGTTCTTTGGACTCGGTACGCCGAACAGCTTGTCGTTCGCCGCTGTCGACTAGGCGATCCTCGTCAGAAAGTTTGGGGCGGGAAAAACGGCAACCCATGATGGGAGGGTACGCTGAGTAAAACGGGGAGGAATGGCGGATAATCTGAACTTGATGGAAGCATGATTGTTGTAGTGAAGGTCGAAGAAGTTTTATTGGCCTCGGTGATATGGTCGGTTGGATCGCATAATGTTGCGGAAATATTATCGCTTTGCGCACCAATGGATGAGGACCTTCGGGAATCCTGACCAGATCGCTGACGAGGCCACCAAGGCTGATATTTCGGAAGCATTTCAAACATCCAGCGCCTTAGACGAATAATGTGGAGATGAATAAGATGGTGTCGTTGTGTTGAGATCTGCGGCGTTGGGACGGAGACATACCCGATAAGGTAAGGTAGACTCGCTCAAGGGAGTCGTAACCCTATGCATCACAACTCGCGTTTGTGATCTTCTCGGTCTCGCTTAGCCTCCTGAAGCAACAAGTCTTTGAGGTAACGAGATTTGCGATGTCGTAGATGATGTTGGATTGTAAGGGCCTCCAATGCGCCCAGCAAGGACACAATTCTGAAATAGCTGGGAGCGTCAGTAAATATCGACTGGTGGAAGGAGATTAATGTAGGAGATAGTTTGAACCGCATGATAGTACCAAGTACTCTTGGAGACAACACTCCCATCTGCCGTCGGGGCCGACGATAATCAACGTATTTGTAGGATGCCTTCAATGGTCAGACTCTCTTGTTACCCTCATACGAAGTACTCGAATTTCAAGACCGCATTCCAGAAATGATTGTACATATTGCATATATGCCCGCTTTTGAATCAGCGTAAGACACGATAAACACTCTGCTGAATAGTCAATCAGTACTGGCACCATCAGCTTTTCGAATTGTTAGTAAGTGTGGTCTGAATCTATCACTCATGATTCAAGTCCGGTACATCTTGGGCAGCGCCAAAAGTGCTCGCCTTGTCCTCATCATTGAAAAGGGGTTCCAAACTCCATACCTCGCTCTCTGCACGGGTGTCACTCTAGACACAACGCCAGGATAATCCGGGTACTCCTTCGGCCAGCGCGGACTATCCCAGTCGTACTTCGCCCCTTATCCGACCACCTGCCCAGGTGCTGCGATTCCGTCCGCGGCGTTCCAGTGTCGTAAAAGCCCGTTCGCTCTTGCGGTCATCTGTCAAGCTCACCATGAATGGTGGGTGTGTACGGATGATCATTTTCGTGAGATTCGGATCGTTGCTCCACATAACCTCGCTCCAATTCACCGTGACCCATGCATAACCTCCCCAAAGAAATTGACTGGGGTCTGTCCAATTCAAAGAGTCCATGGGATTCCGTCCGATTATGTATGGCTACCACGACTTCTGGGTTGCCGAAATGAGCACTTGTACCATCGTAGAAGCCGTTTTGGATGGTGTTGATGATGCTCTGCGTCAGTGGGACAATAGAGTAAGCATTGAGGACTTGCAGTTGATTGTGTGCGATGATGGCCATGATAGAAAGGGAAAGGTGCGAAACGATAAGAAGGAAAGCAACTCTGTGGTTACTGAAAGGAATAATGTTGCAGTCTGGTCTGACGCATCAGAGAGCGCATAATGACCTCGCGTTTGTCTGATTGCTGGCAGACAATTCTTTGCCGTGCGTTGATGCTGGGTGATCATAGCACCACCGCCACCACACCTTGCTGTATTGAATGGCCGAAAGGAAAGACACCCAAGATAGGGACTAGGAAATTGAAGATAACGGACGGGATCGGGAAAGAGTGGACATCATTAATCGAACTCGAGCTTCTTCCTTTCCTGCGCTTCAGAGTTCGTATTCTAAGGGGATAGTAGCTCGATTATTATTAAATTTGTATACCTATCTCTTCTTCATAGTATTCTGCGCATAGAATGGTTTGTGGATTCTTACTTGCTTAAAGACCTGGTGATGTGACTATCAGTCCTGGTAGGGGCCTCTGCCTCAGCAGAATCGACGAGAAGATCACGGACAGGGACATTAGCACCGTAATCGAAGCTCCTACCATCGACGATTGTGCAAAAGATCGAGCTGGAGCTCTATCGCGTGGCTAAGGTACTGATATTTTGGCTCCTTCAGGTACGGTATTTATGCAAGCAACGCCTCTCCCCATCGGGCCTACGGTCAAATGACGTCGACGCCGAGGACGCCAATGGCAGAAAGTGACAGCTCTTGCAACCTCCGTCCGCTTCTTGTCTGCTCCATAACCCATTCAACCTCCAATTACTGGCTCAGAAACAGCTTCAATCCACCTTCACGACCAATAGTTCAACCGACAAGTCCTACCAACTGCAACAATGAATTCCCTCCGTACAATTCCCACCAGAGCCCTGCCTCTGGCACGCACTCGCTTTTTCTCTACCTCGCCACTCGCCCGCAAATCCGCTGTCGATGCGGCTGCAGACACTGTCAAGACTGTGGATAGGAAAATCTCAGATGCTGCGGTGAAGGGAATTGAGAAAGGAGGTACGTTGGTCACGTTCCTACACACCTCGCCACTGCCTTTTGACCCTGTACAATTTTAATGCGAAAACTACCCCTAGCTTTACACGGAATCGGAAAACTCATGGTATGCTAACCAAATGATATCTTCAGAGCAAGCAGCAGCAAAAGCAAAAGCGGCCGCCGGTATGGGCGCCTCCAAAACTGAAGGAACCGCAAGCGAAATGGCTGGAGAAGCTAAAGGCAAGGCCAGTGAGATGGCAGGAGCAGCAAAGGGAAAAGTAAATGAGACAAGTGGGGGAGACGCAAGCCAGATGGCCAGTGAGGCTAAGGGGAAAGCCAGCGAGATGGCCGGTGAGGCCAAGGGAAAGGCTCAGGAGACTATGGGAGCTGCCAAGGGCAAGGCGGAGGAGGTCAAGAGCAAGATGTGAGGCTTTGCTGGGAAGTTGGTAATAAATTGTTGGTGAGGTCGTGCGGAGCCAAAATATGACTAAAACCTTGTACCATAGTACGGTGCTCTTCAATTGCATAGCAAGGAACTTGAACCGAAAACAAATCACTATTACCACTTGCAAGAGAAAGAGATGCCACAACCATCCAAGCGTAACTACGAACGACAGCGCCATGCCAGTGGTTGATGATAATAGTGTGCCTTTCATGGCGTCGTGGTGTGCGACTTCGAATGGAAGAATACTGCAAAATCTAACATGATTGATGATCCTCCAATGCTATCGAGATCAAATAAGATATCCAGTCATGGAGATGTCCAACGTCCCCCAACAAACGATCCCTCACTCAGACACCCCTGGCATCAAAATCCACCAAGTCATCATGCATCCCGTCCTCTTCTCCCTTCCTTCTTTCCCTCTCATCAGCTACCATGTCGTCAAAGCCCCCTTCCTCGCCCCTCTCATGCACAAAAGCCATCGGTTCATCATGGTCTCTCACATGCCGCACGGTTGCCATCCTCATGTCGTGGGATTCCTCTCCACCATGCTGCGACAGAAGATCAAGACCATGATTGTCGTCCGAAGTACCGTGCGTCGCGTGACGAAGCTGGTCCTCGAATACTTGTAATGAAGGCGACTGTGGGTGCGGATGGGAGTGATGGTGCAAGGGCCCACTATGACCGTCCATGATCTGCGGATCGAGAGGAATATCATCGTACGGTGAGTGCGATGACCGTAGATGCTGATGCTGTATGTCTGCGATGGAATGTGAGTGATCTTGCATAGAAAGGCCATCATGCATCTGACTATCGGCGGAAGGGCCTGGCTGTAGATCTGTGAAATCCACAAGCCGTTCCATCATGTTTTGCGTTTGGCCCTGGATCTGACTTGAACTGTTGTTGCTGTTCTCTTTTCGTGGTCGGGATTGCGTCGCTAATCCGGATATTTGGATGTCCCCAAACGTACGCGAAGCGGGAGATGGACGCATAGTTTCTTTGCAATCTGGACAATTTTTGATCACAAGACTGACGGTTTCCTTGATCCGAACCCAATGATATTTTTCAGCGATCGTTGCCGTAGTCTTGTTGATGCCACCGTGTTGTGATGCATGGACTTGACGTGCAATCTCGTACTGACGTTGCGGGTCAGAGACGACCTCTTTGTCTTTCAGCATCAGCCTTTCTCCGTTGTCAGACCCATCCTCGGCAGGGAGAAGCTTGTAATGGGTGGCCGCCGAGCGAAGTCTCGATTTCTCCGCACGATCGGCGCCGTTGGGGTATTTGCCATGCTTGAGATAGAAGCGAATCTTATCAAAACGTTCTTCGCTTACGAAATCTTCCCCGTCGGGGCCGAGGTCCCTGCCATAAATTATGGCGTCAACGAATTCATCAGGGTACGAGCGCAGATTACCGCAGCCCTTGATGCGGCCGATACGTTTGAAACCCAGGGCGTCCCAGATCCGACAGGAAGCGACATTGGTTTCGTAGACAAGGTTGAAGACCGAGTAGGTGTAGCCCTAGCCATACCATGAGTATACCCTGCTGTCTGACGGCGAGGGCTAATCTGGGGAGGAGCTCACCAGTTTCGGTGCCCACTCAAGGTAGCCTGCGAATAGGTGTTATGTGAGGGTCAGCAGACACGTCTGATCTTGAGGAAGGCCCACCTTCACCCATAAGCCGCCCGACTCCACGGTTCCTGGCAGCCTCGGTAACGAGAAAGCCGCCGTTGCAAATGTGACTGCTTCGACCTATAGCATTCGTCATGACAGGGACCGCAGGATAAAACAAACCTCATACCTGGATAATTGGGTTTCACATAGAAACTTCCCAGACAGACCTCTCCCCAATCGGTACCACTATTCTCTAGGTGGACAACGTCTTCGATACTTTGCACTTCGCCCAAGATCATGATGGCGGCGAAATTCTGGAACCAGTAGGGACCGAAGGTAGATAATGGCATCGCAGATATCATGGGGTACGTGTCTCCTTTCTCGATCTCACGATTGAGCTGGGAGCACAAGTAATTGAGCAAAGAGCGAGGAACATCGTCAGGATTGGAGAAAGGAATCAACGAAGCAATGGTGATTCGATCACGTAGAGTAACTTGACGCGGAGTTATGCTGGGAGGGATCTGGGGATCGGAGGGAGTAGGATATGGAGGAGCGCCACTCGTTCGATAGATGTTCGGAGCGGTGGGATCATCAAGCTGGCAAGACCGGTCAGCCTCGATGCTATTAGCTGGCGGAATATGTTCCACATCGTACTTACCATCGCTGGCATGGTCGTTAATAGCCCCTGAATCAAGGGCACCTTCGAGCAGAGGATCACGTGCCGCTAAGGGTATCCTCTTCGGCTAAGCGGAAGGATGTCCGAGACTCGTGGTCGCGATCGCAGCCCTGGCTGCAAAGTTTGCCGGATTCTCCGATAACGCTGTCCCCGTCAGGATAGGGGTATAATTGAAGTTCTCGGAATCTGCAGCGCATGCGCAGTTTCTGTCATGGACTGTGAGTGATGAGAAGTGCAGGAAGTTCTGAGTCCTACCGAAGAATTTTGTAGGATGACGCTAGCGAGGAGGACGCTTAGCCGCAGTGGGATTGGCCAAAGCACCTCACCGCGACCACCGATAACACGAAGCTCATCTTCTCCGAGGCTGCTGTAGGGCTTTCAATTTGTCTTGGTCAGCCATATTCAGTCGTCAGTTCAACGGAAGGAGAGCCCGAGATGGACTCTGGAAACGTGACTGAGACCAGCCCTGAATACAGGAGAGCCTCGATCCAGCGTTGGTGAGTTGACAAGGATATGCCGAAAGGGCTTCACGCCTAGTCAGACTTTGTCTGGAGATAGTCAATTGCCCTCAAGCACTGATAAGATGGGGCGAAGAGGTGAAGGATAAGAGCAGGACTGAAGGTTCTCAATCACTTGTGAAAGAGACGATTCACCATGGCATGTACATGTTGCATAAAATGAGTATCGCTCGTAATACGAAGTGTATTGCCAGAACCAGTAGCTTGCAGGAGATAAAAATTAATCGAAGACGTGTTCAGATGCCACCCTCGAAGATATTACTGTTGCCTTGATAAAGCAAACGACAAGGTGTAGCCTGAATACCAGGATGCTTGTGCATGAAGTTGCTGTCCACCAAAAAGGGCTTGCAACCTCGTCCAGGAGAACAACATACCTGAGGGAGCCTGAGAAGCCCCCGAGACCTGCAGCGGTGACTGGATGCCCAGTTTGCAACTTGAAGCAAACCGGTAGACATTGTGTAGTGACGACAGTGAGGTACAAGATGTACATGAAGATGCATGTGCAGGACGGTAGATTCCAGAAAGAGAAGACTCACAGCCAGATGAACGATATGAGCAGACACGAACAGAAGCAAACCCCCAGTTCAAGAGCCAATAAGGAACTCGCCTCAACACTCGATGCAGGTGAAGGAGAGCCCAAACCCTCATTGACCGTATCCCATATCTTCCTTGTGATACTTGAACACTGGCGCGTAAAACAAAGAGCGCAGAAATAGCATCGTTCAGAAGGGGCTAACAAGGGGATGTGACTATCCGTGCGAGGAACAAACATAGAAGACGGCGTCGGATCCAAGGCCAGGTCACGCCACCGAAGACTACCTTACTTTTCTCATACCTTGTAAGACCAAGCAAGTTTCCTACGAGACAAATGAAAGTTTGTGAGACTTGCCCGTGGATGCTGTTGGGATCCGTCGCCATCCGAACAACCCTCGGTATAAGCGCGAACTGCGTGATGGCGATTGTGCCAAACCACCAATGGCCTTCGACGGACTCACCGTAGCAATCCGAGCAGAGATTATCGAGTAGTACCAGACCAGAGACCAGCGAGTCGACGTGAAGCACGAAAAGCTTGGACGGTGGGACAAAAGACAGCCAACAGCAGCCCTATGAGAGGTGCAGGCGGCTAGGCTTATATCCTTCCCCGATACGAGTAATTCAAGACTTCCATTGCAGCCCCCTGCTGACCGCCCCCAGCACTATCTCATGCACCAACGCCTCGCCCCCTTGATCGACCGCCTAGTTGGGGAAAGCCAACAACACCTGCGAGGCTGCGCCATCACCATCATGTCGCCCTCGGATTGCCAGCTGACCTATTCCTGGGTCTCGAGGCTCTGCACCTGCTCACTTCACCAGGCATCCAGTCCTGCGGGCCGCTTCCCTCACCCACACCGCACAGCCGTTTCAGCCAGTCACACTCCAGTCCATGACTCGTCGGATGTGCTTTTGACACCACGCTCCTACAAATACTCTGCTCCATGCCCTTGTTCACACGCCAGAGTTCCTTACGCCTGTTGAAGATCCGAAGAAACTTCACACTTCGATGACCGTCGATCATGGTCAGTCATTCAAACTCCCAGCTTTGTCATCCGGTAGAAACTGACGAAACCAGAGTAATTCTAGCGGTCAGCGCATTCCCGTCAACAGATTCGGCTTGACTGAGGTCTATTCCCCTACTCCAACGAAACCAGAGGTCGATGTGGTGTTCGTCCATGGCCTGAACGGCGACCCCCACAATACCTGGACCAGCGAGAACACCAAGATATTCTGGCCTGCTCAAATCCTTCCGCCCATTCTCGAGGAAGAGAAGGCACGTGTGCTGGTCTACGGCTACGACGCCGACGTCACGAGCTTCACCGATGGCGCCTCAAAAGACAAGATCCACAACCATGCCGAACATCTAATTGCCGAGTTGGTGGCCAACAGGCGGATCCGGAGGGCAATGGAGCGTCCCATCATCTGGATAGCTCATAGCTTGGGAGGCCTTGTGGTCAAAAGGGCCTTGATCTACAGCGCCGAGATCAGAGGCATAAAGATCGAACACCTTCGCTCCGTCTTCGTATCGACATATGGGATTCTATTCCTCGGCACCCCACACCATGGCTCCGATATTGCTCAATGGGGAAATCGACTTGAATGGATCTGCTCCGTCATGCTGCCTAAAAAGGTCATGGATTCCCAACCTCAACTCATCGATGCGCTCAAGACCAACAATGAGACCTTGCAAAACATCGATCGCCAGTTCATCCAGATCCTGAACCGATTTCACATCTATTTCTTTCACGAAGGGAAGCCAACTAATCTCAAGGGAACTTTGAAGTTCGTACGTACCTCCCAGACCTCGTGTGATTATCCATATGGCAGCTGAGTCTGCCCGACCCGCTATGCAACTCTCGATGTTTGCAATAGTAGTGCTTTGGTGCTCTTTTCTGGTACATATGCTGATCCGATAATCGATCTACAGATAGTCGACGAAACGTCTGCATCACCAACAGTTCAAGACGTCGAACGCGCTGTCATCCAGGCGGATCACTCGCACATGTGCAAGTTCGAGAACGAGAATGCGCCTGGCTTCGACCTTGTAGTCGAAGGCATTCAACGCTACGCCGAAGACGCCCCGGCCAAGATCAAAAGAAACTGGGACGCGGAGAACCAAGAGCGAACCGCAGCGAAGCAGGCGGAAGCAGCTGAGCTATACTCGGGTATGTTATGTCCAGGCCCGGTTTAATCATGTTTTAACAAGGTGCAGCCAGCGTCAAGGACACACCTCCGCAGAGGCAAACCCCCCGGTCAGACTCCAGCAGTACTTTTGAGAATTCTTCACTAGGTAGGGAACAAAGAGCTTTGCCTCCTACCGTGGGCCACATGGAGTTTGATAAGCAGTTCGTTGTGGAAGATATTACAAATGATAAGGAGATGGCATGATTAGGTGTGATTCAAAACACAATGTCGCACTGCTGGTTAAAGATTTGGGCGATGCGCATCTTTATCTTAATGTCGATCCTGATCTATGTTTTGGGAGGATTTTGTGCTGATTTTGGCTTTCTATGTAGGTAACTCATCAAGTAGTCTTGCCGTCAGCAACTCAAGTCTTGCTATTGGGAACGTCAATCTTGGTACCGAGAAATCCAATGCAAATACCAGCGCAAGCAATAATTCAGCCGTGCAAACATCGACACCCTCTGAGCCGTACTTCATTGTACCACCTGGCTTTCGCCCAAACACATTCTTTGTCGGCATGGAGAAGTATGATTTGTTACCAAATAATCGATGTTGGTATGGCAACTAATATATCTAATGTAGACAGCTGCAAAATCTCGACCAAAGACTTTTCGATAAAAGAAGGCACGATGGGACGGCGTGTGTTCTTCTACATGGTCAGCCAGGCGGTGGCAAGTCGCATCTAGCCAGGCAGTATGTGAATAAGAACCGCAAGAAGTTTACCGGAGGAGTATTCTGGATTGTCTCCCATCTCAAAGAAGAAAGGTACTGCTTCTACATGTCGGCCAACGGTCAGCAATGTTCTAACATCGATGTATAGAGATCAAGGATACGAAGCCATATTTCAAAAAGCGGTAGCTGGAGAGTCGCCAGACGCCAGCGCGAAGCTCAATGAAAGTGGCGGCTCTTTCATCGAGTCGGTCAAGGCATGGTTTGAATCAAGACAGGAATGGCTCCTTGTCTTCGATGGGTTGAGCGTGGACACCGACGCTGATATAACCGAATTGGCAAGATTTGTGCCAGACAGTCGTAACAGCAGGTACAGCCAACTTACAGAGAGCTCGGCGGACCTTCATGGCTGACTTGTACACAGTCTCATCTACGTGTCAAGACAAAGCAATTTGGCATCCAAGCAACGACTTCTCCGACCTTCTGCTATTCGAGTGCCTGTGTTGAATGAAGACGACGCAAGGAAATTACTTTTCAAGGAATTACACATGAAAAAGCCTTCGCCAGAAGAGATCAGAAGCGCGAACAAGCTTGTCAGGCAGGTCGACTGTCTTCCATTGGCAATCAACGCGATCAGCCACCGCATCAATGATTTCCGCGAACCCTTGGTGCGGTATACCATGAAATCCTTTTCCACAAATCCCAAGCTTGAGGGCACGTACAACCAGATCTTGGATGACTTACAGCGACGGGGACACATGGAAGCATGGAGTCTTATCAATATCCTCGCCTTCTTTGGTCAGCATATCCCAGTGGAGATGCTTCACCTCGGTGTACCGGGTTTACAAGATGTTCATATTCGCTCCACCGAAGGGGGCGGCAAGCCAGAGCTCAATGTCACTTTTGGGACGCTCATGCGTCACGGTCAGTATGTCAAGCCCTATCTTATATTTGTCTAACACACGCCAGCTTTGCTTGAGCGAAACGAACCGGAATCAGAGACGTCTTCAAGTCGGGATAGTCTGGTTGAACCCGAGCCTATTGATATGCTGAAGATGTTGGTTTGCTTTACCCAATCATCGTGCTGTCGATGCTGACTTCCAAGATAGCCACAGCGTTGTACAGAGCTTCTGTCGTGATAGTCTGGATGCCAGAAACATGCTTCCCGAGTGGTTGCAGCATGCGACTCAGCTGCTGGAGCGATCCTTCCACGCTGCCGATTCTAAGATCAAACAGAAGGACCAGCCTGCACGTGTAAGCGACTACAGGTATTACCTTGTGAGTCTTTCCATCTTCGAGTTCTCTATTTCTCGACTCCAGGCCTTGATATCCTCCATATCCTAATCAACGGAGCTTACGTTTTTCAGGTTCATTGCAGACGATTATATGAGCATGCCATGCACTACGAGAGCAAACGACAAAGTCTTGCCCCAGTCCGTGCGGTACTTGAGCCACTCCTGGAGACTATTGAGACCGAAATCAGATCGCTGGAGCCTGGATCTTCACAAGAAAGCATCAATAAAATCTGTCAAGTCTCCATTTTTGACAGAACGACCAGTAGCTCCGACTCAGTCCCATCAATACCTTCCGTTAACGAAGCCCGGACTCCTCACAGACCTAGTCCATTACCTTTAGCACATGAGACCCTGTGGGGAACCGACATTCGAAAGCCGTCATTGGAGTCACCAGCAAGCATCGGAAGTGCTCGAGGGCCACGTATTGCGGGCAATAGCCCATTACAAGCATTCTACGATGATTTAGGGTATGAGAGCGACCAAGAGACACCTCGCATTACTTCTCAGGCTATGCGTAAGAACATGTCTGAGCGTACCGAGCGACCTCAGACCGCCACAACCAAGGAAACCCATCAAGAGAGCGAGGGCTGGCAGGTCGTACCCTCCAATAGGCGGTACAGGAAACCACGAGCTGGCCGTGATCTGGGATCCTTCCGGCCCACACCTGCAAGAGCAACGCGAGCAGAGGTTGACAAGAGGTCCGCCACAGGTACTGTCGCCCGCAATGCAGACCACCGTATGAACAATGACAGCTCGGAAGCTAGAAAAGCCTTGTCAAGAGTCCACTCAAGAAGCCCTACACCACCACGCCGAAACCTATCAAGCAACATCACATCATTCTGGCAAAGACGGCCTTTATCGAGTACGAGCAGCTCGCAACGAACATGGGCAAACGTTGCTGCTGGCCAAGAGCAACATCCCAGAGTGCAGCCGTTACCGCCGACTCCCGTCCCACCCATCGTCCCTCCTTCGCCAAACCGTCCTTCAACTCGTCAAGGAAACCCCTTCTCTTCTCCTCTCTCCTCTGAGATCCGCCCAGACAGAGCTTCGGATGAACCGAGTCTGGAGAATAGCACTCACCTATCGGCAAGATCTGGCTACCATGGCGGTTCGCCCCCAACGCAGCCAACCCCAGCCTACTATCCCTCTCCTGCCCCATACTCTGGCTCGATTCCCCCTCAACCACGCTACATCAATAACGATGAGTTCTACAATCCCACCCAAATCATCGGTTCCGATCCGTCTCGTCTCCCCTACACTAATATAGACGACTCTATCTCTCTGTCCTCGAAACGCCGGCTTCCCTCCGACTTCCATGACTCTTCACCAAGGCCCTACCCCACGACGACAAGCATCACTTCAGCACGAGGTCGATCTCCTTCCCCGGGTCCAGTCGCCTACCCAGCGTATGAGCCCTACTATCCCAACAGCAACTCTTACCTTCCAGCAGGCTACTACTCCCAACCCATGTCGCGCGACACGAGTCACCAATCCCACATCTCCGCCACCGAAACAGAACCCGCACATCATCCTACCCCCTCATCCTTCCAAACCCATCATCGACGCAACGCGTCTTTCTCCGTCGAACCACCTTCCCCGCGCGACCGCTACCCCAACGGTCGCGCCTTACGCAAATCACCACGATCAGACTTCGCGGTTCCCGTCGGTCTCTCATCATCCAACGATGTCTCCCGGCATGACCTTAGCCAATCCGTCCCCGGCCTCGGCGGATGGACGATGGACAACCCAAACTACTCGTACTCAATGTCGCGCTCTTCCTCTGGCCCCGGTGTCGCCGTTGAGGATTCCTCCGGCTATGGTTTGGGCATCGTGCCCTTTGACTGCCAGATACGCTTTGGCGATCATCATCCCTTCAGCGTCGAAGAGGCGCGAAGAAGGACCATGGAGCTGAAGGGGAGGTTAGCTAGGGATCAAGAATCATCTCGTGATAGAGAACGACGCCGGATAAACCCGAGTGGTATCCCAAATCCGGATGAGAGGAGCATGATGGGTTATCCGGAGGTGAATCTTATTCCGACACAAAGCAATCCGGAGGCTATGAGGAGGATGGTGGATGAGAGAGGAAGGTGATGAGGGTTTGTATATATATCACTCCTCGGTGTCTTTTGATTTTTCAAGTGTATTTCTCTAGATATACCACTGCATGCGGGGTGTAATCTTGCATTTTGGCTTGTCTATGTGGGGCATAGCTGCTCGAAAGATTGGGTTAACAAAAGTCGATTCTATTTGGAGCGAACTCAGATAGACTGCATGCGTGCATACTAGGTAGATGATTCATAGAATGCATTGTAATCTATTATTATGTCTCTGGCAAGCCTCACCAAAGCTTATATGCGTATATCGAGTTAGGGACTGAGCATGGTTGGACGTTCACTTGGGATGAAACGGCCCGGCGAGCCAAATATTCAGAGCGTGACAAGAGTCACGAAGATAAGAAGTCATCATAGACAGTCCATACACTACATGAGTCATAAAAGACTATTGTTACGAAAGAATATATAAGATCCTTCTTCCGCGAGAAAAAATGATAAAATAACACGACCGAGTACTCTGAACGCATACATCCCCAACTCAAGTCTTCGAAATCCAAGAACGCCATGGCACCACCATTTATCTTACCTCCAACCGCCAAAGTCTGGCTCATAGTCCTCCGTCTGCACACCACTCATCCTTACAGCCGCATCGCTACGATGCTATCCCGCAAATTCGAAATGGATATTTCTGCCGAAGGAGCCGAAGCGATGTACGAATACTACAGTGTAAGTGGTGATAGGGCGTACACGATGGTTGTGTGGTCGAAGAGGGAGGAAAAGATGATTGGACAGGTGATTAAGGAAGCGGAAAGTGGGCTGAAGGTTACGCTTGATGTGGAAGGGGAAAGATCATGGAAATTCGATGTGGAGGAGGGGTTGGCGGGCTGGTGAGGGTGTTTTTATTGTGTATTGAGATGGTTTGAATGAAGTCGTTGCTTTTCGTGGAAGCGTTGAGTTGCTGTGACAAAACAGAGGAAGTGGCTTTGGTGGGCATGATTGTATTCCCATAGCGATACTGTCGGTCCATAAGAAGTGGGTCTTACCGAACAACAAGTAAACGACATATCATCAAGCGCTCGATAATCATTGACATTGGTGGCATTGAGGACGGCATTAAGCTTTGAGAAATCACTACTCAAGATATAACACCACAGTTCTAAGGAGGGTGGGATAGGTGGAATAACGATACGACGCATGGGCCCCATTACAGCAGTAGTTAAAGACACGGAGAGGAATGCAAGATTTAGAGATAGTGAGTCTGAGACTCATAAAATTCTAGCGAGGAGTTGACTTACTTGGTGAAGACTCCACTTGATCATCGTGAGGGGCCTTGTTGTCAGTTCATCTATAGTAGCAGGCTTGATCAAGTATCCATCCAGCTACTCGTCTGTAGTATATTCTAGAAGTCCCTAAAGCTGCTTGTGCCGTCCTATATTGAATTTCTCCAGCTGTCATCCTCGTAAGTTCAGCTGGAGGGTAAGTCTGACGGCGACTCTGATCTACCCTCCAATTTCCCCTCAAAAGACTTCTCATGGTCATATGGGAAAGCTGAGTGAATATGAAGGGGTACGTTTTATGATGAAGAAGGAAAGGGGAAGGAAGTAACAAGATACGAAAATTATACCGACAGAAGGACGCTAACACCAGTGCGGTTAGCAGTAGGTCTCCATAATTTTGTGTCGAAGTGGGATGAAGAACCCTGCAAAACAATCGTGACACACCCCACTTCACTTGGTTAATTATTCATTATTGCCCACAAGTACTTCTTGTTGCTCTTTCTTCTCCAGCAGACCTCTTTACTCACTCAATCAGCTCCTTCAGTTAGTGATTTCACAAAACTCAGCACGAAATCAGCAAGCCACACCAAGCGAATCTTCCAATTCTCACCAGCAACCATGCCACCGGGAAATAGAGGACGTGCAGGTACACTCCTGCTCCGCAGTCATGGCAACGAGGCAATGGCTTACCGAACACCTCAGGAAAGTTTGCCAAACCAACCAGAGGTGGGGGGAAGAAGTTCAGCAAAAATGTAAGTCGTTCGAAGTAATATTGCAAAATGGGTGGAAGACTGATTCCGTTACGTAGCTCACTCCCTTGGGTATGCCCTCCTGAAAATGCCAGAGCAGCTACGAACATGGGACTCACGTCTCTTCCCTTGTAATACAGATGCCGATGGCAACCCAGTCAGCATGTGGGCGGTGAGAAGTGCCCTCGCCTTCGTCTCGAACCATCCACCTGACAGCTACCCCAGGACCCTCGTGACAAGAAAGAAGCCTCCTCATCCGAAGAAGAAGAGTCTTCCTCCGAAGAAGAGTCCGACACCAACGAGCAGCTCGAAGAATCATCCATGACCCGTGAACAACGGCGCGCCGCCGCAAAAGCCAAGAAAGAAGCCGCAATCCGTAAGAAAACAAGCAAGCCCGCCGCGCCGGGCGATCTCCCTACCTCATCGGAAGACGAATCCGAATCAGACGGTGACATTGGGCCCGCAAATCCCAACCACACCGCCAAGTCCCGCTCGCAGGCGGCAGCGCTTCCTCGCGACCCCGCCGCTGAACCAGCCAAACCTTCCTCGTCCAAGAGTACACCTCTGAGTCAGTTGAGTAGACGGGAGAGAGAGGCAGTGCAGGCACAGCAGGCCAAGGAACGATATCAGAAAATGCATGCCGAGGGGAAAACGGACGAGGCGAAGGCGGATTTGGCACGGCTGAGTCTGATCAAGGAGAAGAGGGAGCAGGAGGCAGCGAGGAGGAAGGCCGAGAAGGAGGAGAAAGAAGAGGCCGAGAAGACGAGGGTGGCGGAGATGGTAAGAACTCCATCAACATCGTTCTGGAAGAACACCAGCTGATTGCATCGGTGTAGGATGAGCGAGAAAGGAAGAAGCGTGAAGCTGCGTTAGGTGGTGGTGGTGGCCGAGGCGGAAAGAAGAAGGCTTGAAAGGATGCCAATAGGTTGCTCGCAGTATCAATGAGATATGATTGCATGGGGAATCGAACATGACTTGGGTTCTGAATCGGATCAGACCAAGACCATTGATTCCCTCTGTGAAACTTTTTGGCACAAGTGTAGCATGGATTGTGTTCGACTCCCACCCACCACGTCTTGGAGTTGTCCTCCTCGTCGGTTCGCATACTTCATCGCTCACCGACAGGACGCACAACCTGGTTGACCACCAAGACGTCAAGTCCCTGCCTGCCAATATGGGTAGACCGCAGCCCCTACCAGCCAAAGCCTGGCGTATCCCCATCTGCTTGGATGTTGCATCGCCTTGCCCTCAATCCATGCTCTGGTAACCTCGCCAAATTTACTTCGCAACCATCTCCTTCGGCGGCACCAGCACAACGTATTCCCTACTACTCTCTCCCCACCTCAGCACATCCGCGTGAATCACTTCCACATATCTCCTCCCTTCCACTCTCATACCATTCAGGAAGCTACCGTTCGCGCTATCCAAATCCAACAGGTATAAGCCAACCCCTCCCCGCTTTTCCCCAAATTCATCCTTCTTCACAACGTGCCGGAACTGTAACACCGCATGCTGCTTACTAGCACTGGGATGCTCAACGGGCACATCGGCGACCATTTTCTCACGCCCAAATAGCCAGCATGAACGTTCGTTAAGTGTGAGTTTCGAGAGGAGATCGCTGGATTTGAAGATGTAGAGGAGGTAGGGTTGGGAAGATGGGGGGAGCCGGGATTCGGGTGGTTCATGGTATTTGAGGACGATAGAAGTGTTGGCGACAGTGTTGGTTTCGGCGGCTAGAAGGCCCGAGGGGGCGTAGTTGGGCTTTTGCTTCTCGGGCGCTGGAGCGGGCGAGTTGCTGGAGGGTTTGTCGAGGGTGCTGGAGGTATTTTTGTAGGCGTCGTTCTGGGAGGGGAGGGGGCGATTTGAGCGCTTGGATTTGGGTGGTGGGGATGGTGAGATGGATGGGCGTCGGTGGGAGCGTTTGTGGCTTCTGGGAGAGCGGAAGTCTGAATGTCTCCGACCGGGGGGTGAAGAGGAAGGGCTGCGGCCGCGTGGGTTACGGCGATTGGATTTCTCTGGTCTGTCTTGTGGATGCAGAGAAGGCGATTCACTGTGACAACGTCTTGACCGATGATGGTCTTCCTGTGGTTTTCTTGACCGGGGCGACCTACTCCGTGGAGAAGGGCGCCGTCGCTTGGGAGATTTGCTGTAGGATCTACCGCCCCTCATGTTGCGTTTTTGGCCGTATGGGCTTCGTGATCGACTATGTCCGCGATAGGGAGATCTCGAGTCGTCCATGTGGTGCTTGCTATGGTCGTTTCTCCAACGGTCACTGCTTCTACTTCTTTCATGGTCGTTCCTACGGGGACCATCCCGAACACTTCGAGGCACGGGAATTGCGGACATTGAACCCGAAGGATGATTTCGTCGGCCTGTCTGGTCGGGATTGTAACGAGGCATGGCAATTTGTTAAAATGCTGGGTGAAATAGTTGAAGGAATCTCGATGTTGAAGCTTGGGCTTGGGGGTTGGGCTTGGGCGCGGAAATCCTTTCCGAGGTAGAAGGGATGGCCATGAGAGAAAAAAGATATTCTAATGAAACAATTGGGTCACCTCCCACGACAGAATAATTGGCCAGTCTGAAGAGCAATACTTGGCTGGTCGAAAATTGAGACTTATTGTACATATTTACACCTCATAAATCGAATCTCTATTGTCTTCCCCCCAGTGTCATCCAAGGCGCAACATGCTTGGGTATGTTAAACCCGAATAAACTTGCTGCCCACAGTACCGCGTACAGTATAATTGGACTCAACAGCAATTCTGTGTGCTGTAGGAAGGGTAGCGCTGACACATCGGGAGTGTTAGCTTTTCTTCTCCACGACGAATTGATAGAGGGGGAAAAGCATTCTGAGGAGGATTGAAGACATACCATTATATCCCAAGAAGAAAATGACGACGTAATAGCTGAAGGCGACAAGATAAAGGGTGTTACCCAGAAAGAGTGATATCCTAGAACTACCATCAGGAGATCGTTGGACAGACGAGGGGATGGACGATGGAGTACCAGTGATCCCCTCTAATGAAATACCACAGCATGAACTGTCCGACATATAAACAGATCCAGACGGGGAAGAAGGCGCGGATAGCGACCTGGTCAAATATATCCCATTAGCCGTTCTGCGAAACAAAGTGGTGATGTAGTGGATGGCCTCTTGGATACCACTTACATCAAAACAATACCCGAATTCCAGGTCCTCGGCCTCTCCATCCCGGCCTCCCCCTTCCTCGCTAAACAGTCCCGGTCTTCTCATTCTAGGTGGCAAGCCTTTACCGCCTGGACCGAGTAACCTCCCAATGAGCAGATACGCCAGCGTAGCCATCACGAGAGACGAGAGCAGAAAGTGTACGAAGATGAACATGAGGGTGAGGCGGAGGGTAGGGCCAGCATACCCCTGGGTAGCAATACCCCAGGCGATGCCAGTGAGGAGTTGGAAAGACGAGAGCAGGTAAGTGAAGGAAGGGTCGGCAAGGTGGTATGTGTTTTTGGTTTCTGTTGGTGCCAAGGTCAGGAAGTCAGTCTGCGAATGCAGAAAATACTGAGGTCTTCAGGAGCTGGCACATACGTTTCTGATCATCGCTCAGAGTCAGTCCCAAGATGTAGGATTTGGAAAAGAGGGAATCAAACATGATAGTATATCGACCTAAAGACTTTCTTAGGGGCGATGATGAGATGTGTCATTTCCCAAATTGCCATTTCGAAGTCCATCTGAGGGAATTTGAGAAGTCTACATTCCGCTTCAGCCACATATACTTTTGCTTGCAAACCGAGGGGGGCTGCTTCGGACCTCTTGAAAAATCTCGGCATTCGTAGGCCATTGGATCGAGCGGTAGGTGTTGTACCGCCGAAGTTGGAATTACTGCCATGTTGGCGAGGTATCGATATGTGCGGATTCATTGAAAATAATATAGGTGCGAAGGGAGCGAGGCACCGTTATTGCCAGTAAAGATGCGAGTCCGTGATAGTTGTTTTTGCCCGACTATGACCAGGATTGCGCCGAGGGCGAGTCCATGATGTGGAGATATATGGGTTCCAACTTCCAAATGAAAGCCTTGCAGCATGGAAGTGGCATCCAAGATCCGCTAAGCCCTTCCGCTTTTCCGCACTTGACGCAGGTGTCACTAAGGGTAAGAATTGCATGCAAACACCTGGCACTTTTATACCCTCCCGGTGTGGTGGTGGCTCCATTTGATGTTTTCACACACTCTACCGGATCACATGCATAAGAAGTTTCGATGCCTTCTCGCAGGGTGATGTGATTGTCTCGTAGGATCAACCTGTCATTCCAATCTTGAGCCAGTGACACCGCAACAACATCGCGACGACTGGACCCGCTGCAATATTTTTCATCAAGCGCATCGTGAGTGAACGCAGCCAATCGTAACATTCCGAAGCACGCCTGATCTGCGTGCTCCCGCAAAAGTGTCTTTATAGGGTTGGTTGACTATGATTGGCAGTGTCCATTGTTCCTCCCAATGAATTAGCCGATTGGGAGTGTCTTGGTTTCATATGGGAGTGGGATTGTGGAAGCCTGCAGACAGTCATAGCTTTGCGGAAATGTGCATGGGAGGGAGGCTGATACTGCAACGCCACGGCTCGAACAACACTCAGGGGTAGACTTGTCATTCAGCCAGAGTACAGTATCTCGAATTATCCTGGTTTTACTCTGGGGAGCAGAGATTGCCCTTCTTGAAAGATGTGACATCTCACAAGCGTCTCTTTTAGCTGCGGGCAGTTAGCCCCTGATCCCTGCTTAAGATGCTGCTATCTGCGGCAACTTGTTTGCTGCCAAGTGCCAACCAACGCCCTCCCCCTCTACTACGATTGTTCTTTTTCCCCTGACCGCAACACGTGTCGATTCCCATCGGCTTCCTCACGGCAAGCTTTGTGCAAGCGTTGACCTAGATCCGCATCTTGAGGTCCCAATGCTTTGCTGTCACCGAGCTCCTGGGTCAATTGGGCTCGCAAAGGCCCAGAGACGGGTCGAAAGCTCCCCATAAGCTGCCAATGCTCCGCCAGTATCATGAGGAAGGATACACCTGCGCCACGTGCAGCTCGCAGAGCTCAGTCGCCCCCTCGCACCCCTCTCGCCGGCAGCAAGCGCTCATCCAAGCACAAGACCCCACGCGATATCTATTTCGAAGGTCTCACAGACCACGCAAGGGCTCCCGACGCAGATGATGCCGTGCGAAACCAGAGGATATCACATGATCTATCCCTCACCTCCAATATTGGACGTAATTCCGTCGTCGACAGTATGCTACTGTCCCTCAACCCAGACCAGCCAAAACTTGAAAGCCCTCCATACACCCTGCCCTCGCGCTTCACCTCGCCCGAGAGTCCCCGTTCAAGAGGACACCAACCGAGCTCATCACTCAACTCGGACTACTCCTTCCCTTCTCCTTCGTCCAATACGCGTCCCGACTCGTATCGATCGAACCATCTGCCTCGTGGCCGTCGCAGCAACAGCTCGAATTTCCGGTCTCTAAGTCGGATTGACAGCCTGACGACCGACGAAGAGAAGACCGACACAAGACGGGCACGGGCGTATCAATCGCAACGAGTCGGTCTGGCCGGACGGACTTCTGTTCCGGCGTCGCGAAGCGGGAGGAAAAGCAGTAAGAGTAGTGGAAGCTCGAGCGTAGATTTCGGCCACATGATGCGCCAATCTGCCTTGCCGCGCAGGTCTGCCAGCTTTGACGACATTCACCGAAGGCCATCTTTCCCTATGAGCTCCTCTATATCCCAGCCCGTCATCTACCATAACATTGAGGCTGCACCAACCCCGACTGTTCCATCCGGGCCCCGTTCACCGGTGATATTACCTTCCGCACCGCCTCAGTCTGTGCCTTCATCTAGTAAGAGAACCTTTCGCAATCAGAATACAAGAAAAGCCAAGAATGATGGAAGAAAAGGGTCATTGGGACAAAAATCAGAGAACATGGAGGATACAAATCACTTGCCAGCACCTGCTTTCAAAGCACAGCGGCCAGAGAGCCCTGTAAAAGAACGCCTTAACCCTTTGATTCTTCAACAGAGACCACCGAGCCAGTCAAGGGATCACCCAAAGGAGAGGCCAGGCTTTTTCAGGAGAGTATTTATGTCGTCCAGGAATACCAGTGCTGGGGCCCATGATCCTCTCCTTCCTCCGTCTCAACCACAATCGTCCCGCAATAGCGTACGCATTGATAACGAAGCTGTGACTGCTCCTCCACGGAAGCTGTCAAAATCCGGATTGTCAGGGGAAATAACCCATCTGCCCAAAGAGCCTGCGGCACCACCTCTAACGAAAAAGCCATCATCATTCTTCCGACGGCGAAAGAAATCAGTCTCTGAACTTGTTCCTCCTGTGCTTGTTCCAGCTCCAGCTTCAGGGCACCAACCTCCGGATGCTACAGTGAAACACCACCCATCTGTAAGCAGTTTGCGCGAGCTTATGAATCCGTACCTTAGCAATTCGCCAGACGTAAGGAAAGGATCCACGACCGGACAACATGACACCGCATCCCGGAGTCAAAGGATACCTGTAGAAAAGTCCACCATCAAACCAATCTTTCCCAGTTCAGCCTCACACAAAAGCGCCAACAAAGTAGAAGGACGGCAAATCGAGAGCTCGATTTCCGGAGATGCGCTAAGCGTTAAAGCGGATGCCAATTCCGATGACAATTTACTCCATCCACACGACCAATCTTTCCTTCATGACAACAGCAGCAATGAGACTCGATTGAACGCTTGCGATACTTCGCACGTGGTGGTCGCCAAGACATCATCCGTGGAAAAGCCCATGAGCAATCATCAGGCCAAGGAGGACAACCCAAGTGAGAAAGACCATGAGCCAGCTCCATTCAATGATGGGTCAATCCAAGCTGCCCAACCAGTCGTGGACTTCATGCAAAATACCAAAGGAAGGAAAATCTTGGGGAGAAAACAATCTCGCTCCCGAAAAGTATCTGGTGACAGCCATGTCGTGAATAAGACGAACGAGCAGTCCGCGCCAGCCGCCAAAGCATCTCCTGTAAAGGAAATCATCGCTGCGACACTCAGTCCCGACGAAGCCACCCCACGTGTGTGGCTCCGTCCTGAGAAATCTATCGAAGACCTTCGTGGCCTTGCAGAGACATCATCGCTTGGGGGGGATACTCAGCCGTCACATCCAGATGATGATCGACCAACCTCTTCGAGACGAGGCCGTATTGTTAAGACAGCGATCAAGGCTCCAGCAAGTAGCGCGATTGATCCAACGAGTCCTGATTTCGACGTGACTCTGCCATTCCGCGAAGATAAAGTACTCGCCCAGCGGGTATTCGAAGGGGACGAAACTTTGGTCTCGAAAGCTAAGGCTGCTGCTTGGTTGGGCGAGGCGGGACCCGATCGTGCTCGGGTCAGGCGTGCGTATATGGACTTGTTCGATTGGCAGAATCTCAATATCCTTGCAGCACTTCGAGATTTTTGCGGCAGGCTACTGTTGAAGGGCGAGACACAGCAAGTCGATCGCATACTCGATGCTTTTTCCACCCAGTGGTGTGCATGTAATGCCAATCACGGGTTCAAGGCGACCGGTAAGCACTCAGTTGCGCTGTTTGACGATGCCAAAGTATACTGACGTGGACCAGACGTGGTGCATACTATCTGTTATTCGATTCTGCTTCTCAATACCGATCTACATGCAGCCGAGATCGAACAAAAGATGACGCGAGCTCAGTTCATCAAGAACACCCTTCCCACTATCCGCCGCGTGGCTGCAGATGCTGCTCCCGATGGATTCGAATCTAAACGGGCGTCGACTATGCCAACCAGGAATTGGGCTGAATCTCCCAGTGGCCGTTCCAGGTCACCAACACTCCCACGCGAATCCGCAGAAGGACGCCGCTCGTTCGAAGGGCGTCGACCCAGCTATCGACTGTCTTCTCGACCATCTGATCAAGCTGCCCAGGTACTCAGGCTTTGCCAGTCACCAACACCACTTGACTTCGAGACAGCGTCGGACGAATGCGGCCCTCTCGTCAAAGCCCCGTTCCACGGCAAGATGAGCTCATGGGAAATCCAAGTCGAAATCGTACTCAAAGACTTCTTCAACTCGATTCGCCAGCAGCGACTCCCCATACACAGCAGACAAGCCGCAGAACCTGCCCCACAAGCAAACGGCAGCCTCTCTGCAATGACATCAAACATGCTCCGTAGGACACCCAGTATGCTTAGCAAGGCTGGCTCTGAGCACATGAGCTACCGTGGACGTTCGACGGAGCCTCGCTTTGGGACGGGGCGGTGGACATCCAAGACAAGATCGCGGCCACGGCTGTATCCTTCTTCTACCGTCGCCTCAAGCAGGACCAGCCTCGAAGACCAATCGTCTTCCTGGACGCCTTCTGCATCGAGTACCTGGAGTAAATATTCCTTTGGCAAAACTCAAACATCCATGATGTCGGTTGACTCATTCTCGTCGAACTTGCCATCAAATGACTACCAGCAAAGCATCGGATTCGCCAACGCACTTAGTCAAGCAATCATTAGGGAAGAGGGTGTCGCAGATCCGTCGGAGGATATGCTGAAAGTGACACCACTCCTTGAAGATGAGAACCTTGAGCTAGCGGGGGCTCCTTGGGCTAAAGAAGGTATTTTAAAGCACAAGCACCATTTGGAAGCGCTCGGCAAGAAAGCCAAAGACCGGAACTGGATCGAGAGCTTTGCAGTCATCGAGAAAGGCTGGATGAGGCTATTCTCATTCAACATGAATGCCAAATCTCTGAGACTGAAAGCCAAGCATCAGAAGGCTCCCGGTGGCGTTGTGGGTGGCGGCAACTGGATGGACAGCGCCGAGGATCTAGGTAAATACCTCCTTCGACAGACGATTGCCAGCGCATTGCCTCCGCCCGGTTACTCAAAGACCAGACCCCATGTGTGGGCGCTGAGCCTGCCCAACGGTGCCGTGCATCTCTTCCAAGTCGGCACGCCGGAGATCGTGAAGGAGTTTGTAACCACCGCCAATTACTGGAGCGCACGCCTTTCGAAGGAGCCATTAGTGGGTGGTGTCAGCAACGTCGAGTACGGCTGGAGTGATTCGGTCATCAACTTAGCGCTCATCCCGCAAGAAAATCGGCCTCCATCCAACCCTGGCAATGCGCGGCCGAGTCTTCAGAGTTCTATCCGTAGCTCTCTGGATCAGGGCAGTGTTCGGCCTAAGCTACCCGGTGACCGTATCGTCATCAGCGACTGGACGCCACCGCAGCAGAGCATGGTGGCCAGTGTTCTCTTGGAAGTTGACCAGCTAAAGGCGCTGACGACCTACGTCAAGAACATCGAAGACGAACTGCAAAAACATAACGAGCTGAGAAGCCCGATGCTGCTTGCATTCTCCAGCCGGCACCCAAACTCCTCCAAAGCAATGGCGAACTGGGAACGGAAGAGCAGTTATCTACTGAGAGAGATTGTCAAGTTTAGAACATACATTGACTGCCTCCAAGCTGCGCAGGCGCACAAAGAAGTCGTGTATGCCAGCAAAAAGGCGCTTGCTGACGAAGCAACTGAGACGACTGGCGAGAATGCGAAACTGGATCTGAAGGGGGAGAACGCTACATTGACTGAAACGCTAACGACATGAGCGATCATCTGGAGGCTACGCTCCGTTTTGATAACGAATAAGATTTATGATCCAGAGCTAGATATTCGTGTGGGTTTATCTGCGATTGAGCGAGCGATGTTAGCACTTTGTGTACGATGGTATGTCGCTTCTTGACTGTCTTATTATCTCTCTTATGGAGGCATTCCCCGCATCGTTTTGTCACAGCTCTATATTCTCGGTGTGTATTTATACAAACTACTCAAGAGAGAACTCCGGCTGGCTGGTGTAAGAAAGAGTTCTGGATGGGATATGCTTTTGGAAGAGGAAAAAGCGAGGCAAAGGCCACTTGTAAATACTGCAATATCACCACTACAAGATCCTTTACTTCTCAGTTCCAACTACTCTACTTATCGGGCTCTCAACCGTGGTAGCAATATCAACAAAGTACTGGATCGTGAGGTTGCTGATTAGTGGAAGTGCTGACGCCTCCGTATATACACGTGTATGTGCTCGTACCGTGCTTCTCGACGGCTTACTCGTTGACATCATTCACTCCATCTGCTCGCCATTTCTTCGTTGTCCCAAGGGAAAGAGCTCACCGTCACTATTACCTGCGACTGCACTTCAACGATCTTCCCCACCGGATACAAATTACCCTAATCTCCACCATCTCATATTGTCCATGCGTGCCGTGGCTGTATGGCAACTAGCCGGACGCGAGGGCATGCGTGAGGATCGACGCGATCATCGTAAGCCTCGAAAGCGCCGACTGAGGTGACTTGCGGCTGCTCAAAATCCAGCGTCCGAAGTCTGTCTTCAGAGCCAATGCGGGCGAGCATTCGGATAGTCTTGACTTCCAATGTGAATGTAGCCTCTAATCCACAGACCCAGGGGGTGGCGGATTCTGTAGAAGTCATCTTTTATCCCAGCATGGTAGTCCGTCCCCTTAGCTTGTAGGTGGCTTGGTGTGAAAGTGGATGGACAGCTTCTTTATCGACAGGAGAAAGCCTTGAGATACTAGAATCCAAGGTAGATCGTAAGACAACTCATGAGTATGCTATTTACTTTTGTCAACTTTCCCGGAAATGCAGCAGCGGACGCTTTGTGCCTCTCCGAGATATTCAAACGCCTGATTCGGGTATAGAGCGCAAAAAGCCACGACAGGATTCAGATAAAGTAAAATGCACAACATCATCGATTAGCCCGCTTGAGCTCTTCCGTCTTGATTTTAAGCTTGGCCTTTCTGACCTTTTCCTTTTCTGCGCATTCATAAGCAGCTGTGATGTAGGATCGAATAAGATGATGACCCACCTGCATCATATACTTTCATCTCATGCAACGCCTTGCCTCCCTCTACCATTGGCAAGACAGGGACCTGAGTGCAGATAAGTCAGCCGTTCTCACTTCACCGGGTCTTTTATTCACCTTCTGATCCGTCATCACCTCAAGCAAGGCGGGCCCCTCGCTCTCAATCAACCATCTCAACTTCGCCTCGACATCATCGGGCGAGATGCAGCGTTGTGCTTGGACGCCCATAGCTTCACTCAATTTGACAAAGTCTGGGTTCTGATATCCATGTCAACGCTGGATCAATCACTGGTCCGCGACGACAAATCTCATTTGTGTTGATCTGGACTGGCGATCCCTTTGAGATCTAGTACCCTTGCAAGGGGGAAAAGGAAGCAGGGTATCTACCTTCTGATGGGTATGGGCCTACATTGAGCCCGGTATTAGCATTTCCTTTCCAAAGGAAACTGTCCGGAAACAAAACAGCCCAGATGGGAGGAGAAGAAAATTCAGATGATGACTTACAAACCGATCTTCGTAGAACAGCTGCTGCCATTGCGTTACCATCCCTAGCCGCCACGCCGTTAGTCAAGAGGAACACGGGCTCATAGTATGGAATCTGGGGAACATTGTGGTGGATGTTCTGTATAATGACTCGTAGTCGCCACTCATGGTCGATGACACCGACTGTGTTGTCTTACCTTGCTCTTCCTGCAGCACAACCAAATCAGTATTGCGTTTGCGGAGCAATTGCCTTGCATGAATGGGCTTGACTGAAGCTCACTTACATTATTGAGAATAATGACTTTGGCACCGATATTGAACTGAGCCATCGTGCTGAGCTCTGTAAGAGTCATACTGAAAGATGCCTGTCGCCGATGTGTCAGCAAATTCCTGCGTCTCGATTGGTGCGGACATTGTACATCGCCATCAATATCAATCACCAGCGCATCTGGACGGGCGACCTTGGCGCCAATTGCTGCCGGAAGCCTTTAGAAACGTATTAGCCACAACGGACATCACTGTCGAAGCACAATCCTACCCAAAGCCCATTGTACCTAAACCGCCCGAGGTGATCCTAAGTGTCCGTCAGTATACAAAGGTCAGACTGACGGGATGAATCATACATCGTCCTGGGATGCTGCCATCGAAAATGCTGAATTAACAGGTAGATTAGCAAACAAGCTCTATGAACATCTGCCGTCGCTTTTCCATACCTGAGCTGTCCACATCTGATGTTGGCCAACACCAGTAGTAATGATTGTTCTGTCTTTGACATCTGCGGTGAGGTCGGAGAGCTTCTCGATGACGGACTGAGGTTTAATGAGACCGTCTGGTGTCTCTTTCTCGTAAGCGAAAGGCAGGCGCTCCTTCCAGTCATTGATTTGGCTAAACCACTCGGGCCGGGTAGTTTTCTCTTTAATAAAGGGAAGAAGAGTGGCTAGGTTGGTTGCCACGTCGCCTTCAACCGCTTCGGTGGCTTGGACAACCTTGTTAATGTTCTTAGGCATAATCTCGAAGTGACATATCCCACCAACCCCTTCGGCCGCTGCGCGCTTTGCTTGTGGAGCAAATCTGAATAAAACGATTAGCTCCTGATTGGATGGTCACTTATGCGGGATTTGGCCTATGCCGTTGTGGAAGGATTCAGTTCGAAAGCCCACATCATGACTTACTTGGCGACATTTCCGGTAACGCGATCGTCGAACCGGGCGCCAAGAGCAATAATAAGATCAGCTTCTTGCATTGCAAGATTAGCATAGGGAGATCCATGCATCCCCAGCATATGCAGCGATCTCTCGTTAAGCTCGTCGAAGGCCCCTAAACCCTGAACTGTAGTCGTAACGGGTATACACGCCTTGTCTGATAGTTCACGGAGTAGCTTTGGACCTTCTGCTGAGGCAAGAATGCCTTGCCCCGCATAAATGATCGGTTTCTTCGCGATATTGACCAGACGACTAACACGCTGTATGACACCATCTAGTCTCCTTTGGCTGAACTCTCTCGCGGCTAAGCTCGCAGCGCTAGGATGAGAAGGAAGCGTGCTAGCCATGGGGATAGCCCTTCTCAAGATAGCGGCCGTTACGTCCTTACTGTGTTCAAGTTGTCAGTTTTCATAACGAAGTCTTTGGGGAGCAGAACGTACGGCAAGTCAACCAAAACAGGGCCAGGGCGCCCACTAGTGGCTAGAATGGGTAAGCATAACCTATGTGCGAGGAACCTAGGTATGTACCTATCTCGAAGGCCTCCTGTATCTTTTTGGGCAGCTCAGCAACGGTTTTGACCATGGTGTTCCACTTGGTACAAGCTTCCCAAAAGACAAGTCAGTATTAAGACAATTGTTGGTGGGTTGTGGAGGAGGCGCACACGGTGAAGGGTAGAGAGGGAGGAAGAAAAGGGCAGAAGGGAGGATGGGGAGGGTTGTTTAGGAGCTGATGTCTCACCTCTCGATATCCCCAGGATATCCGCCTCTTGAAATGCATCTGATCCGATAGCTGAGGTCGGCACTTGGCCACAAAAGACGACCAAAGGAGTCCCATCAGACAAGGCATCTTGTATTGGTGTTATGACGTTCGTAGCCCCAGGACCTGAGGTGACAAGAACGACTCCCGGCTTCCCTGAGGCTCTTGCATATCCTTCTGCCATGTGACCAGCCCCTAACAGTATGGTGAGCCTCGCTTCGTGCAAAGGGTATTTTGATTAGGCAGATTTTGGCAAGGGTAAACCGACAGGTCTTGGGGGCGCCTTTTCTATCGGTTCGAAACCCCCGCCCGAGTGGGAAAGACAGAATTGGATTGACGTACCCTGTTCATGACGTGGCAAGATGAATTCGAAGTGTTTGGAGTTGTATATGGCGTCAAAGACAGGCAGGATGGCTCCCCCTGAACGATGTCAGATGTCTCGTTTGTAGTGGGCATGATGCCGAGTAGACGGTGGTACCCGGGTATCCAAATACATGCTTGACGCCTTGCCTTCTTAGCATCTGATGGAATATCTCGCCACCGCTTAATCCAATAAAGGACTCATCCATCTCTTGCTTTGGCACATGTTGCAGCGGCTGCACATTGTTTCGGGGTTCTTGTTGGAAAGCTGGGCTTGGCACAGGCCTCTGCTGCCTTGAGAGGGCTCAATTGGGACCTTAACAGAGAAGTTGACGACCTGAACTCACGGTGCAGTCTGTGTAGCAGTACTCTGACCTCTCTTAGCGATATCGGCCTTTGGCTGCGAGATCGAAAGCGTCCTTTGGTATGGCGAGATGAAGGACGCAGGAGTAGTGGTGGAGAAGTGACGTTCATGCCGACAAAGGGCACGAGCCGATTTTTGAATCAACATAGTCAAGGGTGAAAACTGGGCAGATCAAGGTGTGGCTCCGTTGCTTGTGAGTCAAATAGTTGAGGCGAATGCTGGACTTTGCGGGGGACATTTTCTCTAGGCCATGGATGGCATGGTGTCGCCAAGCATTCGATGTTTTTTTCGCCTCGTGGGCCGCAAGCCATGCGGTCTGCACACGACTTTTCGACCGCGGTTTCGATTTTGGCCGACATCGGGTAAGTACTTGTTCGTTATCAAATCGACGCTATTTATGAACCGAACCGTGATATCTCGCATTGGATTCTCGATTCAATTTTTTCGTTACTTTATAACAAGCTTTTTATTAGACACCTTGCTATATTTTTACCGTCGATTTTTGGTATATATTTATCTCTATTTAAATACGTTATAGTATTAAACCTTTAATCTATTAGCTAAAAAGTATCGCTTTATATATTCGATAGTTTTAATTTAATAAATTTTAATAGCTTTAGACGATTTTAAACGAATTTTCAATTATTTTAATTTTATCGAATTTTATATATTTAAATAATTAATACAACGTTATCTTTTATATTGATAACTTTTCGATTTTTAAAAATTTCTATCTAAGATAAAATCAAGGAAAATCGATTAATAATATATTTTAATTACGTAGAATTAAAAAGTATATAGTTATTTCCATTTTAAAATTTTAATTTAATTTTTTTTAAATTTAATTTTTTCAATTTTTTTTTATAGATTTCCATTTAAAATTAAAATAAATTTATTTATATTTATATATAATTTTCTATTTTATATAAACAACGATTATCGTATAATATAAATATAAAATTATTTACTATTTATAATATATTCGTTGTATAAAATTTATAATAAAATTGATTATTTTTAATAAATTATTGTATTTTATTATTAATTCGATTAATATTACGAATTTTTCAAAATCTAATTCTTTTATTCTATTATATAAATAAATATAAAATATCTAATAAATTTATAATAATAAATAATATATATTTATTTTGATATTTATAAAATTTACTATCATTATATTTATTTTATAAAATTATTTACGGTCTGGATGGCGTAGAAACAAACTACGTGATTTGGAAATCTAACGGATCCAACGTTTTTCGGAATTAACGAAATTAATCCGACGGGTCGGAGATTCGAATCTCTCGAAAACTAACTAATATTTGAGTTTTTTCTATCGATTAAAAATCGAGTTTTATATAGAGTTTTATAAAAAGAGATTATATAATAGATCGTTTCGGTCTAATTATATAATTCTATAAAATTAAAAAAAAAATATTAAATAGATTAAAGTTTTTTTGAATAAATTTAATTCAGATCTAGTTTTTTCGAAAATTTTATAATTAAATTTTCGGTAAAATATTTAAATTTATAAAAGTTATTATATAATCTAATCGATTAATATTTCTAATATTAGATCGTTAAAAATAAAATCAAAAATTCGAATAATTAAATCGTATATATATAAATATATATAAATAAAACTATTTACTTTTTTAGAAAATTTCGATTTAAAATTATATTATTTCTTTATATCTATATATATATTATTAACGTTATATACGATATCAATTGATATATTTACGTATAGTAAAGGAATTTTTACAGCTGAAAATATATTCGTTAAATATTATTTCTATTTAATATTTTTTTTGTTCGATAACGAATATTCTACTATATATAAATATTATATATTTCTTTTTCGTCGTTATAAATAATTATAAATATCTAATATTTCTATTATAACTATTTATAATACTACGAAATAATTAGATTGGCCGGTTCGGATCGGATTTTCGTCGAATTATCGAATATCCGATTGGATTTTAATAATTCGATCCGAATCCGATTCGATTATATTATATATTAAATATATTTATTTTTTAATAATTTAATAAAGGTAATACGTCTAGATATTATATTTTCTCGAATTAAAATATCTCTAGCTAGCGTAGTTAATCAATTAGAATATTTTTAGTAATTTCGTAAAAAAGTTATACTAGTTTAATACTTTTATACTAGAGTTTAGCGTTTTTCCGGGTCGGGTCGGATTAGTTAACCGGGATTCGAAATCCGATCCGACGGCCAGTTTAGAAATAGTTATCTATAGTTATTTCTTCGGCTATATTTTTCGTATAACCCGTATTTAAATATTTCGTTTAATTATTAAAATACTCTATAGCTCGCGTAGTTATAAAAAAGTCGCTAGTTAATACGCTGGCTACTACGGCTAGAAGCTTTACTCGATCGATTAAAATAAAAAAAGATAGAAAAATCGGATAGTATATTTTAAAAATAATAAAAAAAAAATTTTAATTTAGTCGATATAGATTATTCTAGCTATAATAAAATAGTTAACGTCCGTATAAAACAATATAGTTACTATAGATAAAACTACTACTATCTAGTTTATTTTATAACTATAGCTATTATAAAAATATATACGTAGAGAAATGATTTTAGATTATTTTAATATTATCAGCAAAAGAAAAGAAATAAAACGATAACTATAGAATATATTTATCTATAAAAATTTCTACGTTAATTAAATTATCGATATAAAAATATATTATATAAGTAAATAAATTTGTATTAAAATTTCAAAAATTTATTTATTTATATCAATTAATTTAAATTATAAATATTACTATTATATATTCGATACTAATATACTAACGTTTAGTTTATTTATCGAACTATTGATTTATCGAATGCTAAAATCTAAATAAATTAATTAAATAAAAATGATAAAATACTTTTCTATTCGTATAATTTTAAAAATATCGCTAGCTATTATTCTAGCTATTATAGTTAGAAGTCTTTTTAGTTTTATTGAAAATTTACTATTTCAGCTAAAAGTTTTATCTAGTCGATTAAAATGAAAAAAAAAAATCATAAAAAATCGGATAACGTATTATAAAAATAGTATAAAAAAAAGTTGTTTTTAAATTAATATAAATTGATTTAATAATAATAAAATAGTTAATTTCATTTATTATATATATAATTGCTATAAGTAAAAATACTACCGTTGATTTTAAATTTAAATAACAGTTCTAACAATAATATATACGTAGAATAGAAGATACTAGTAAATAAAAATATTTATAAAAAATATATCTCGGAATGGAATATAGAAATATCTAATCCGAATCTAATCCGAACGGGTTCGGATCGGATCTAGATCGGATTTTATAGAAATCGATCTAATCCGAAAGCTTTTAGATTAATCCGAATAGTAAACGGGTTAATCTAGTTATATCTTTTATATTTATATATAAATAACTTACGAAAACATTATTATAGTAAGAATTTCTAGTCTAATAGTTCGATATATCTATATTTATTCCGTTTACTAGATTTATAATATTTAATAGATAAATATCTTACTTGCTTTATAGATTACTTTATTTCTAAAATCTTTTCAATTCTTTTATAGAAATATCTAAAAGAAATAAATCTTTTAATTAAATATTAGAAAAGAATAAAGAAAGTTTTAATAGATATATTTCTTTTAATACTATTTAAATAAATTCTAAATTCTTTTTTACCAACTGGTTCTAGTAAAAAAAACAGTCTACTATAATAATCGGACCTATTCTATTAATCGAATCTTCAAAATTCGAATATTTCGAAAATCGATTTCTTTAAATATCTAGAAACTAATACTTTTATTAATATTAGTTCTAATAAAAAACCTTCTATTAAAAAATTCCTTTAATCTTTAAAAAAGATAGAATACGAACTTTCTAAATTATATTTCGAATAGCTAATACGATTATAGTTAAACTAGAAAAACCATCTATATAAAATATTCGAATACCTAAATATATATTACTATAATCTAATGATATTTTAAATCTAATAAAATAACTAAAAAACAACGTATTATTAGTAGAAAAAACTCTATATCTAATCTGATATTATAATCTTTATAATCTAATTAATTTCTAGTTTAAAAAAAAAGTAAATACGTAAAATAAAAAGTATTTTAAACTTTTAAAATAATATTGATTTGTATCTCTAATTCTAGTTTATTAAATAGTTTTAATATTTTTAGTAATTCGTAAATTATAAATATTATTAAAATTTATTTAAATATTATCGACAACTTTTTTAATTCGATATACTAAAATCATATTCTTTTATTATAGAATCACTCGGCGTATATATATAGTATATAAATTATATACTAGCTTTCTTTCCTAGAAGATTTCTATTTGAAATTATATTGAGTTTTTATATATATATATATATTCTATCAACGTTATATACGGTAACGATTATTATATTTTACGTATAAAGAAATTTTTATAGCTAAAGATATATAGTTCGTCAGGTAAAATTTATAGCGCAATCAATTACTTCTATTTAACTATTTCCTTCTTTATTCGATTACGAATCCTCTATTATATAAATATAACTCCGTTATTCGCAGTCTTTAATCTACCGGTCCTTCTTCGATATTATATATAATTATCAGCTTCTAATATTTCCGCTATATCTACCTACTATACTACGAAGTAATCATCTATATCTATCGCTTTAGCTATATTTATTATATAACCTGTATCTAAACGCTCCGTTAAACTATTAAAATACTCTTTTACCCTTGTAGTTTTAAGAAGGTCGCTAGCTATAGGATCGCCTGCTAGTACGCTAGCTACTATAGCCGGAAGCTTTACCCGGTCGATTAGATTAAAAGGGGGTAGAGAGATTAGATAGCGCGTTTTAAAAGCGGTAAGAAAAAGATTTTTATCGAAGTCGGAATAGGTTACTCTAGCTATAATAAAATAGTCGACGACTACGCGGATAGATATAATTATTACGGATATAGAAAGATATTACCGTCTAATTTAGCTGCGGTATAGCTATTATAGAAGTATATACGTACGTAAAGGGTTTTAGACTTATATTACTAGTAAAAGAAGAAAAAGCGATAACTGCGAGGTATATTTATCTATTAAAATTTCTACGTTAATTTATCGATAGAAAGATACGTTATATTACTAAGTAAATTTAAATTAAAATTCTATAGAACTGTTATTTACATTATTTAAACTAGAATATAAATTCTACTACCGTATATTTAATACTGATATACTAACGCTTGATTTATTTACCGAACCACTGGTTTATCGGGTACTAAAGTCAAAACAAATAACTAAATAAATATACTAGCTTTATTACTAATATTACTATTTTTAAAAATAGCGTTCTAGTTTACTATTTTTAAATTCGATTATAATATATTTTTTAGTAACTATTTTATTTATTTTAATCGCTTTAAACAATATAGAAAATATAACTAGATATAGACTAGTATATTCGCTTTCCATTAGCTTTTTAATTAGATACTAGAATAGTCGTCGAAAGATTATTAAATCGGTAGATTTTTACTAGTAGTATATCTCGCGGAATATACTATTATCTGAATTAAAATAAATAATAGAAAATATCGTTTGATATATTTAGTAATACGTTTAATTTTACCGCGAGCTTTACTTTTTAAGGTTTTCGATTTTAATAAAAGTACTCGCGATCGTTTAACCGATATCGATTTTAATATATTTATCTAATAAAGTTTTAGATAAAAATCTAAAACGATATTTCATTTTTTTCGATTTTTTTAATAATAGCTTTAGTTCGATTACTATAGTAAAGCGATTTCTTTTCTTTTAATATTATCTTTAATTGACCTATTTTTTTAAATCTAAAACTATTCGCTTGTTTATATTTTATAATTAAATAGATTATCGCCGGCAAGAATTTAGTTTAGTCGTTTTATCTGAATATTATTATATTAGGGATTGTCTACTAAATTAATCTTTAGATATCTATATAGACCGTCTTTATTTTATTAAAAAAAGTTAGTCCGAATCTAATAATTATAGAGACTTTTATAGTAAATCTAAATTTTTTATTAAACTATAACTTTTACTATTTCAATATTCTATTAAATCTATTATAGCGGCCCGAGTTGTTTTTATAATAATATAAAATTATAGATATAAAAGAAAAGATTTATATTAAAAATAGAGACTAGATAATTTAGGATTAAAGGTAGAAAAGAAAATATTAAAAAGCGATAAAAGAAAAAGGAAAAAAACTAAAATACTAGCGGTCTAATATTATTTAAATCTATAGTAATTTTTATAAAAGATTTTCCGCTATAATATATTTTATATTAACTATAAATAATAATTAAAGAATTTCTTTATTTTTTTATTTCTTTATATAGTTTTTCTATTATTTTATTATTATAACTATAGACTATTCCTATAATTATATCGTTGATAGTTTTTAAATCGGCGAGTTTAATAAATTTTAAATTAAATCTAGTTTATTAATAGTAAAATTTCGGTTAACGTAATAGATTTTAAATTTTTCTTTATTCTATCGTAAACGATACTAAAACCGGGGTAAAAAGTAACTATATTAGAAGGAATTAAATCTAGATAATATATCTAAAAATAAGAAAAAGATTCGATTTTTAAAAAATAAAAGTCTAAAAACTATTAGTACTATACTAAAATGATTATAAAAAAGACGCGATTAATATTAAAACTTTTATATAAAATATATAGAAATTTAAAATAGTAATTCCGATATCCATTATAATAGAGATAGTAATATATTATAGTATTCTAAAATTAATAGTTATAAAGTTATAGAGCGATATATTAAGTTAAATAGATATAAAACTGCCGCTATCTATTATAGATTTCTCTAAACGATTTTAAAAAAGATTAAAAAAAATATATATATAGTATTCTATTATAGGTAGATCAAAAGATCGTATAATTTTTAAACTAATAGTTTTTATAGTCTAAATATAGTAATAAAGAAATAATTCGCGCGAATTTCGAAGATAGATTAATTCGCTAGTTAATTATAACGGATTAGAAATTTATAATCGGTATATATTCAAGTATTTAGTTTATATTCGAATATTTAGAAAGTAGTATTTAAATACTTTAATTTTTTTCTTTAAAAAATAGAATTATATCGAAATTAACCGTAGTCGAACTATAGTTTCTAAAGAATATTCTATCCGAAATTAAAATTTTATTAATAATTAATAGATAATCGGCTAAAAATTACTAGTTCCTTCCATTTAATATTATTTTCTGCTATAATAATTCTTAGATCTACCGGTAGATATTTTTCGAATTTAAATATTTGCGAAAATACTATACTGGTAAAAATATAACGGAAATATTAAAATTGCTTTTTTAAATTTATAATATCTTCTATCGATTATCTATACTAACGACCGATAGTATAGCGAATAACAGTATTCTTTTTATCTAAATTATTAAAGATTTTAGAAAATTCGTCGAATATATAGATATATAGAAAAAAAAATAACTGTAGTTTAAATATCGTATCTAAAAATAAAGAAAAGAAAAAAAAAAGATCTAGTAAATATAAATAAATAGAATTGGAAAATTTAGATATAGAAAATTCTAGTAATAACGAGCTAATAATAGTAAATATTTTCTAAATAAATCTATTGATTTCAAAAATAATATATAGTAATCTAAAAATAATTTAATCTATATATTCTACTTTATTTATATTGTTTAACTAGCTTTCGAAACTTTTTATAGTCGAGTTATAATTGATTTATCTAATAGAAAGTTATAGAAAAATTAAATTAATAAAGAAAATCGAAAAACTATAAAGTAATTTGTTTAGAATCTATCTATAATATTAGTAAAAGTATATTTTCTAATTTTTCGATTTAAGATTTTAAATTATTTAAATCTATTTTTATATTTATTTCTAGATCCGAAAATCTAATATATATACGATTAATCATTCGGATTTTAATTTTAGTCTTTTACGAATTTTTAACGCTAGAGGCGCTAATTCGATCAGATTACGCAATTATTTGATATTTAAATATTTTACCGAAAACTCGAATTAAAGACTTCCGAAAAAGCTAGATCTAGACAAAAATCTAGAGGAAAACCGTAATCTATTTAATTTTATTATTTAATTTATTTTACTTCGATTAGAAACGGCTAGGCCGAAGAAATTCTCTAAATAATCTTTCTATATAACTTCTATATAACTCTATATAAAAATCGATTTATTCGATTTAGAAAAACTTAAATATTAGGTTAGCTTTCGAGGGATTCGAACTTTCGACCCGCCGGATTAACTCCGCTAATTCCGAAATAGAACGCTGGATCCGTTAGGCCGTCAGGTCACGCAATATTGCCACTGCGCCATCCGGACCCCGAGAATCTAATATTAATATTAATATAAATAGTCCCCGACGTAATAGACTAACGATTATTTAATAGGAAAGGATCGAAAAAGAATAAAAAGCTAAAACCTTCGATTAATTAAATATTAAAATATTGAAAGCGTTTCGCTATACTAAATTATTTTCTTTTATTTAAAATATCGATAGTTAATAGAATTTTATATACTATATATTATTCCGATTATATTTTCATTAAAATTTAACCGATTAATATCTAATATTATAAAATATAAACTGTTTTCGATTATCTAAAAAAGAAAAAATCTAGCCGAATATTTAACTAATTTATTTAACTTTATTAATTACTTTACGAAATTGGTAAATATAAAAGAAAGTTCTACTATTTACTTCGTCTATAAAATTTTTAATCGCTTTTTTAATTATCTAAAAACCGCCTAGAATAAATTTTATCGAAAGAAAATAATTTAGAAATAGACGTTTTTAAAGATATTAGAAGCCGTTTAAAATAAATTATAGGATTATTATAATTAGATTGACTATTTCGATACGGGTTTCTATTAGTATTTTAGAGACCCGATTCGTATTTTAGTAAATCGGTTCGATCTAATCTATTAAACGGTTCGGGTCGATTTTTAATATTAGAATCGAAAATCGAATCGAATTATAAAATAGAAACTAATAAATATCTAATTCGATTCGATTGATAAATATATTATATAGTCGAAAATTATAACTTTTATAAACGATTAATACTTTAAATATATTATTTTTTATAAATATAATATATAATTTAGATAATATAGACCGATAATATAATTTATTTAATATTAGCTAATATAACGGCTATAATCTATATTATTTTTCTCTAGAAAATCTTCAGACTATATATTTTCTTCTCGGATCTTTTAACTACGTAAAATTCGATTATTAACTAATTTATTATTTTCTAGCTATATCTCTAAATTCTTTATTAGATTTTTAATAAACTAAAAGTTTTTAATTTAGATAGACTGGCCTGTTCGGGTCGGGTTCCCGTCGAATCGTCGGATACTCGATCCGATTTTAGTAATCCGATCCAGATCCGACTCGAAAATATTATATATTTAATATATTTTTTTAATTTTTTTTTTATATAAATGATTTATTTAGGTAATTTATTTCCTCGAATCAGAATCTTTCTAGCTAGCGTAGTTATTTAATTAGAATTCTTCTTATGATTTTAAATAAAAATTATACGAAACTTATACTTTTATACTAGAGTTTCACTTTAAGATCTAGTTTTAGCGGGTCGGATCGGATTATAATTTAGAACTCGAAATCCGGTCGGATCGGGTTAGCCAATCCGGATTCGAAATCCGACTCGACGGCCAGTCTAAATATAATAATAACGGAGAGATTAAATAATAGGCTAAAGGAATAATATAAGGAAAAATATTAAAATAGAAGAAATTAAAAAATACTAAAATACTAAAATAGTAGAGAAATAGAATTACGATTTAATCGTTTTTAGCGGCTTTAGCGTTTAACTTTACTATTTTTAAATTTTTTGAATCTTTATTTATATATTATTATCTAACTCTTTTTTTTATCAAATTCAAATGTTTATCTTCTATATATTCTGGAAATAAGACGACTACTACTTTTGAAACGTATTTTTAGTTAACTTTTAGTCTTTTAGATTTATCCTTTCGTCTTTTAGAGAAATTCTCTACTAGCGCTTCCGTAGTATAGCTGGTATATACTTCAATAAACAATTATAATATTCTATTCGATTTATAGATATTTATTATATATCTATAGCTTAGTTTCTAGCTATATATTTTATCAGGAAATAATAATAGATATAGTTAATACGTAAATTTTCTCCGATAGCTTTATTAAAGCTAGCGAGGTCTACGTCGTCGCCGGTTTATAGTTATAAAAGAACGATAGATAGGATATAGAAATTACGGATATTAATAGGAAATTAATAAAAAATCGATAGATTAATAGGCGCTAAATATTTATATAGTCTATAGTTGAAAAATAGTTAAATATTTATACTATAGATAAGAATTCCATATTGTAAATCGAAATTATAGGCTGCTATAATTAGAAAATTATTAATATAAAGCTTTATAATATTTTCTAAAAATACAAAGCCGTATAGTATTTTCTAATTCTAATTATTAAATTTTATTCTACTTTTTCTATCGACTTAATTATTTTATTCGTTATCTTATCCGCTCTTCTATATCTACTTCGCTATTCTTTAATTATTATTTGATAATTTTTCTATTATTAGTATCAATCGCGTATCTCGATAGCTTTTTATATTAACGGTTTAACGTTTTTTTTCTTATCTTTAGCTTTTATATCTCGATTATCTTCTACTATAAATCGGAATACGCGAAGTTTGGCTCTATATAATATATATAAGCCTTTTCTTACCGCCTAATCTAGAAGCTATAGCTTTTGAATTTAGTATATAGTATTATAGAAAAGGATATAAAGATAGCAAGACGATAATAATAATATATAAAACTGATATAAATAGCTAGACCGAGGATATACCGATATCTAACTAGGAATCGACGATTGTACTATAAAAGTTTTAGATAAAATAGTTAATAGAAAAGAAAAAGAATATTTTTAGATAATTTAATTATCAGCTATATTAATATATTATTTATAAAATATAATCTAAGTAACTAATAGATTATTCGAAAATATTACTAATTTATATATCTAAAATCCGGTAATTTTGTAACTTTTACTAGAATAGAGATGGATCGAAGCTACGTTTATACTATAGAGTATAATCGTTAAAAAAAGACGTTTATAAATATCTAAATTAGAGAAAGAAGATATAAAAGAAATTATATAAAGTAATTAAACTAAAAATAATAATAATGATAAAGAATTTTAGGCGGATCTCTATATATAATATCAATCTTTCGATTTATCTTCTAGTTGTATTTAATGGTTCTATTTTTAATTTCGCCGCTTTTCCGCTACCGTTATTAATGATTCCGAAATTTTTCTTTATTATCGATTAAATATATAGATAGTTGAAGGAATTTATTATAGTATATAATATTTAGACGGAAGTTACTTCCTTTTTTTAATAATATTATAAAAGCCTATTCGAAGTCTTTAATATATTATCTAATTTAAAAACCTTTTATAGTCTATCTAAATCGATTATAACTTTTAAAAGATTTATTAAATTCTAATTACTTTTATTTTAGATATAATAGAAGTTATTTACTGTAACGTCCCTGTATATCAGAAGGCGTTACGTTCGAGCCTAGCTATAGCCGTAGACGTAATCCGAGCAACTAAATAGTAAAAGAGTCCTAGTATAGATTATTATAACTAATCCTATATAGTTGTAGAGGTATAGTTATAATATTATAAAGTATCTTTATTATAAAGTAATTAAAAAGAGAATAGTAGAAACGTATTTAATAATTATATTAATAACTAATAAAAGAAACTATCTATAGGAGTAATAAGCGATATATATAATAAAAGTAGCTATAAAAGCTAACGGGTAGCTGTCTACTAAAAATCCTATTAGGAAAGATAGCTATAGTAGCTATAGACGGCTATAGATAATTAGGCTCGTTTACCTAACTAATCTTTCTAGAAAACCTCTATAGAGTTATAGATATAATATAGCCCCCCCTATATCGCTTTTTACCTAGCGTAAAAACCGTCTATAGAATATAAAAAGGGTTTTTTTTTCCTTTCCTTTCTTTCCTTTATCTATATCTTTATTATACGTTTTTAAAAAGGAAATCGACTAAAATCTTTTTATTATATCTAATTAAAAAGAGTTATAATACTTTTTCCTTATTTTCTATATACCCGTAATCCTTTAAAAAAGTATAAAATCGAGGTTTATAGTAATACTTATAGTAAATATACTCGGGTTTAGAAATTATATAATCTTTTAATATCTAATACTATCTATATTTTATTTCTTTTATTTTTCTATTTCTACTAACTATTATAGGGAAGCGTTTTAAAGATAAAAAGAATAAACTTTATTCTAATATTATAGGTATTTTTAATAAATATTCTAAAGTTCGCTATCGTATCGAATCTTTCTTTAATTTTAAAAAGGAAATTTATAATAAACGCTTAGCCTAGGAATTAGATTTTTACCGACTCTTTAGTAAATAAAAATATTTTATTACTTATTATCGCGTTTTAGATAAATATAAAAGTAATTTTACTATTTATAAATAATATATACTCTTTTAGTTTAATAAATTTAATAATCCGGTTATATTTTACTTTTCTATTAGTTTTATACTAGCCGCGTAAAAGGCGTCCGTTAAATTAATATATAGATTTAATTTAGATTATTTAGATTAGATTTTAAAAGAATTTAACTTCTCTTAGCCTATAGAAAATATAAGATTCTAAAAAAGGTCTAGTAAAAGGCTTTTTTATAACTATTTTTATATATTCTAGTTTATATATCTATATTATAAATTATTTCTAGTTCTTTTAATAGCGCTATTAAATCTTATTCTTTAGCTACTATTTCGTTCTATAATAATAAAAACGGGTACTAATCGAATTCTTCGGTCCTAGGTTAAATACTAAATACTAGGTCCGGTATTCCTTTATTCTAGTCTATTTAATTTAGATTATAGTATTCGATTTTATCTATAGCTTTAACTATATTTTAGTATATATTTCTAATATAGTTTACCTAATATTATTAGATTATTTTTTTACTTTTATTATATTTTTTAGTAAGTTACTAGAAAAAAAAAATAATCTTTCTAAATTTTTATTTCCTAAACTTTTCCGTCTTTTTTAAATTATCTATTTAAGTCTTTAATCTCTTTATAATTTATTATCGAAACTTTATCTATTTCTTTATATAAGAGGTTTTTATAGACTAGAAAATATATTATTTATAGTTTTAATTTCTTACCGATAGTACTTTTTTTTATTAGTTTTCCTAAAATCGATTCTTTCTATTCGTTTTTTAAAATAATATAACTTTTCTAATTTTCGATTATAATAAAATTTATTATTCTAATTAATCTATATTTTATTTTAACCTCGATATTATTTATTATTTATCTATAAAGGTATCTCTTAATTTTATTATAGAATCTCTTTATAACTTTATTATTCTTCTTTCTATTTATAAAAGCTATTATTTATTAACATCCGATTTTAATCTTAAACGCTACTATAAGAGGTTTTTCGGTTTTATATAATTTAAAATCGATTATCGGCTTTATTTCCTATACTTTCTTTAGTTTTTTAAAATAATATCCTATCCTCTATTTATCCGATAGATAGATAGAGTAAATATTATTATAGTAGGCTTACTAGCTTTTTACTATATATTTGTTAGATAGTTCCTCTATTATTTTAAAAAAATATTTAGTTATTTTAGTTACCTTTTTAGTTAGGTAATTTTTTTTAAAGTATCCTATTTTTCTATATAAATAATAAGCTTTAGTTTTTAATCCTTTAGTTTCGGTAGTATCGAGTTCTATTAGATTTCTTCTAGGTTTTTTTTTAGCGGGTCCTATCTTACTAAATACCTATTTATCTAAGTATATTTTATACTACCTAGTATCGATCCTTATTATAAACTCGATAAAATCTACTAATAAATTAAGTTTTTTAATTACTATTATAGCTTCTTTAACTTTTATCTAAAGTCTCTTATAGAAATAGGCTTTTAAAACTAAATCTTTCTAGTCTATCTTATAAACTAATATTCTAAACTAAATAGCGTAGGTAGCTACCGACTTCTACTATTTTAGAACTGTTAGTCTTCTACCTATTACCTTATTCTTATTATTATTTCTAAAGGTTTTTTTTATAGCCGTAATAAAATTGCCGAAGGTATAAAAAATCTATAATATTTTATCTTCTTTCTATCTTTCCGGGTTATCGAGGTAATCTTCTATTCGAAGCTATACCTAATTAAAAGTAGTTACTCCTAGATATAATATTATAAATAGAATTTTAACTACTTTATTTAGAAACTAGTTTATATATAATATAAAGTAGATATTTATCTAAATAACCTATAACTTTAAAGATTCTTTATTTCCTTTATAGATATTTAGTATTACTACTTTAATAGTATCGCTTCGATCTATAGGTCGGGATAATAAAACTAATATAGTAAATTATTAAAATATAATATCCCTATATATTAGAAGGCGTTACGCTCGAGTTTAACTATAGCTATAGACGTAGTCCGAACTACTAAATAGTAAGGGAATCCTAGCGTAGATTATTATAACTAATCCTATATAGCCGTAGAAATACGGTTATAATATTATAAGATATCTTCGTTATTAAATAATTAAGAAGAGAATAGTAGAGACGTATTTAATAATTATATTAACGACTAATAAGAGAAACTATTTATAGGAATAATAAACGATATATATAGTAAAAATAGCCGTAAAGGCCGATAGATAGCCGTCTACTAAAAGTTCTATTAGGAAGGACGGCTATAGCGGCTATAGGCGGCTATAGATAATTAGGCTCGTTTACCTAACTAATCTTTCTAGGAAACCTCTATAGTGTCGTGGACGTAATATTTACTGTCGGTCAAAAATAGTAGCCGATATTAATTTCTATAGAGATAGTTTATAAAAATACTATTCCTTCTGGAAGGCTTCTATCTAAAATAATATTGAGTTTATATATATATATATTATCAACGTAATATACGGTAACGATTATTATATTTTACGTATAAAGAAATTTTTATAACTAAAGGTATATAGTTCGTCAGGCAAGGTTTATAACGCAGCTAATTACTTCTATTTAACTATTTTCTTTTATATTCGCGATTACGAATCCTCTACTATATAAGTATAACTTTGTTACTCGCAGTCTTCGATCCAGTTTAAATACTATATATCCAGTCTTTCCTCGACGTTATAAATAATTATAAGTATCTAATATTTCCGCTTTATCTATCTATTATTACACGAAGTAATTATAAATAGTCGTCGCTTCATCTATATTTATTATATAACCTGTATCTAAACGTTCCGCTAAATTATTAAAGTATTTTTTAACCCGTATAGCTTTAAGACGGTTACTAGTAATAGGGTAGCTAGCTAGTACGCTAGCTATTATAGCTAGAATCTTTACCCGGTCGATTAGACTAAAAGGTAATAGGGAGGTCGGATAGTATATTTTAAAAGCGATAAAGAGAAAATTTTTATTAAAGTTAAAATATATTATTCTAGCTATAATAAAATAGTCGATATTTTCGAAAATAGATAGAATTATTATAGATAAAGGTATTATTATTTTATATTAGCTGTAGTAAAGCTACTACAGAAATATATACGTACGTAAAAGGTTTTAGTAAATCGTAGTATATACAAGGGGCTTGTATAACTCTTCTATATTTATTAAATTAGTATTAGAGAAATACGTTATTTTACTAAATAAGTTTAAAATAAAAATCTATAGAAAGAACCGTTATTTTTATTGATTAAACTACGGAATAAATTCCACTACCGTATATTTAATAATTTAATACTGGTATACTAACGCTTGATTTGCTTACCGAATCACTGGTTTACCGGGTATCAAAATCAAAACCAAGTTAATTAAATAAATGAAGACACTATTAAAATACTATAAAAATATATAATTATTTTTTTAGATTTTGATTATCTATTTCGAAAAATATTTATTTTTATTTTATTTTGGTCTGAAATATAAATAGATATAGTAATTCTTATAAATAAACAATACGAATTCCATTATTTTAATATTTAGACGATTTAAATTATATAATAATCTAGCTATTCTATGAAATTTAATAATTCTTTTATTTTTCTCTATATCATCGTTTATAACTAATATCCTATATCTTGTTAAAATCATATATATGGAACATCAAGCTTTTTTACTAAGGTGGGCTTTCGCCTGGACTAAGTATATAAGAAGGAGGTGGCAAGGCCTTGGCGCCGAGAGCTACTAGGCCTAATCGGTACTAGCGCCTTTAGTATCTTAGTACAGCTGTTATACGTAATACGTACTTCTAATATTTCTATATAAATAATATACTATATACGTACCGAGGGTAAAAATTAAATAGATTTACTATATACTCGCTAAAAAACCCGTAGGAAAAAGAGTTTATATATAATAAAGGCGAGGTAGATAAAATTTAAAGAGCTCCTATAGCAGATATATATATATAAATTATAAAAATCGAAATCTAAATAAAAGAAAATTAGAGCTTTCTATAGCTTCTATAGTACTTTAAACTCCTTATAGTAGTAGTATACTTAGTAGAGTACTAGTATAGATACTAGTTTATAATATAGATTTATTTAAAGTATTTAAAACGGATATCGCCTAATTAGAAAGGCGTATCTAGAGTTTTAGTAATTAAAAGTACCTATCTAGTAGTAAATTATAGATATTATCGGTTATTATTAATACTACCGAAGTACTAAAGGGTATAGATATTATATTTTTTTTTAATTTATTAAAGGAGCGTATACTAAGCGCCTATTAGGATATTATAAGCCTTTATAGATATATTAAAGGTTATATCGCCTAGGTAGTCCTAGATATAGAGGTACTTACTATAGCTTCGAGGATTAATATAAGTTTTCGGATTATTAATAATTACGGCGCCCTAATAGTACTATTTCTAGAGTTTCTATAGGATCCTATAGTTAATTTAGCGGTACGGCTAGGTAGCGAAGACCCCGATATATATTTATATATTATTACTATCTAGCTATAGGCGGCTAAAGATATTGCGATCCTGAAAGCTATTAATATTATTTTTTATTTAATAGCGCTTAGATTCGAGGCTTAGGTAGGATAGTACCCGAAAGTAGAAGTAGGGTAGATTATTATTATAGTTTATATAGGTAATATAAGTTCGAAAGTTATTAAATAGTCTATTAAATACTTCGATATATATATATAGGTCGAGTTCTCTAGAAATACGGGAGGTAAAATTAAATCTTCGAAAGCTACCTAAATCTATAACGGCTATAAGTAGTATTAAATAGAAGTATAAAGTATAAAGAGTTAAACGGTATAATTTATATATTAGACGGTATAGGATTAGTAAAAATATACTTAAAAAAGTAGTAGTAGTAGATAGCGGGCGAAATTATATAGTAGGCGGCTAGTAGCTAGGGCGCTAATTATAGTATACCCGCGCTAGCTCCGAAAAGCCTTATATAGAGCCTAAATAACTACTAGATAGCTAGAAATACCTTAACTAGTATTAAAACCAGTTAATATATTAAGTTTAATATAGAATTTAGCAGGGTTTAGACTAAAGGTATACTTTTAGCGTTTTACTATTAAAATAGAAGAACGAATCCGGATATAAATAACTATATACGGATTTCGATCGAATATACTATCGGAGAATATATAAAGGGTGCAGCGATTTAAAAACGATACAGATGCTGTATAGGTAGGCCTATAGAGCCTAGAGTCACTTGGGGGCTTAACTACCCGGGTCTTCAAGCCCAAGCGCTGCACGGAAAGCTTCGAATTTGCTCTTGTCCAGGGCTTTGGTAAGCCCGTTAGTAACTATTTGCTCCGTTGGAATATACTAAAGGTTAATAATTTTATTAGCGACTTTCTCCCGTAGAAACTTAATATAGATATTAATATATTTAGTACAGCTATAGAACTAAGGGTTTTTAGCGAGGGTAATAACGCCCTAATTATTACCGTAGAAGGTTACTATATCTAGGATAGTATTTAGATTCTGCTTATCGATTAATAGCTAACTTAGGATATAATTTAACTAAATAGCTTCTTTAGTAGCTCTAGTTTCCCTATCTAACTCTGCTTCGGTAGTTAATATAGCTATAGTTATTTACCGCTTAGATAACCAGCTAATAACGTCGGATTTAATATTAAAAATATATCTAGAAATAGAGCGACGGGTTTTATAGTTATCTACCTAATCGGTATTAGTATACCCCCGAAGCTTCTATAGATCGCCTTTATAGATAAAAATAAAGTAAACTATTCTATATAAATATTTAAAGATCCTAGTAATAGTATTCTAGTAGTAGTTTATAGGGTTAAATAAATATCGGCTAATAACGGAAATAGCGAAAATAATATCGGGGCGGGTTCTAAATATAGTATATATTAAAGAGCCGATAGCGCTCTAATATTTATATTTTATTGGCAGGGAATAGTCCTAATTAGCGGGGACGGTTTCTAAATAAAGGCCGGAATTTATAGGGGTAGAAATATTATTTTTATAAGTAGTAAAGCTATAATCTTTTAGAATTTATTCGATATAGGTAGTTTAGCTTAACTAAATAGTACGGAGTTCCCGGTTCCTAATAATTTTTATACCGAAATAGAAATTAATAGGGCCTAGATCTAATATTTAAAAATATTTATTTAGATATACTTTAATATTATCGAAATCCTAATAACTAGCGCTATATAAAAGGATATTATTAATATAAACGCCGATAATAATTATATTATTATAAAAAATACTATAATCGGATTCTAGAGGTTTAAAACCGATAATAGTAAAGAATTTAGCGAAGTAGTAGTACTAGATCTAAAGCGACTATTTAAAATTATAGAAGACCTTCCGAAGTTTATATATTATATTAGAGTCGCTGAAACTAGTAGGATATTATATATAGATAATCTCGTCGATATAATTATAGAGGAAGGCTGTTTTAATATCTATTTAATCGAGCTCTAGACTATAGACGGTAGCTATAGCGAAGATAACTTTATATAATATTAGTTTAATAATAGAAGCGAAGGTTTTATTAAAATCGACGCCGGCTTCCTATTTAAAGCTATAAATAATCTAGCGAGCTTTAAAGCGCGTAATCTTACTATTAGTATCTCTTTTAATCTTATATACCTATTTACTTCCTAGGAGATATTTTATAGAAGGTAGTAATACCTTAGTATATAGTATCTATATATCGTTTAGTTCTAATAATACTAGTTTTTTTTTTATAGCCTTACGCTATTTATTAGTATAAAGTAAATCTATAGCTTCCTTATACGACTAGGGTTCGGAAAGGTTTAATATAGTACTTTTTTTTATAGTATTAATAAATATATAGACGTTTATAATTAGATCTAGCGAGGAATAATTATAATTATTTAGTACCCGGAGTTCGGGGTAGTTACGTAGGACTTTAACGAGGGATTAGGTAGTATAGTCGGTCTACGGATAAGATATAATAGTCTAAAAATAGGATAGTAACTTATTAGAATCTAATTCGGAATTATTAACTTTAGTAATATAAAGTCTAGCGGGTAGGTTAGCCGGTAAAGGAGTTTAACTATAGGTAAAAGGAATCCGATAAGGTATCGGGAAAGCTATTAATTTAGATATTAAAAGGAGATTACTAGGTTATAGTTATAATCTTCTAGGATTAAACTCTCTATTAGTACGCTGCTGTTTCCGCAGGGGCTACTATTAAAGTTTATTTTCTAATTTTTCTAATTTCTATAGATCTAATAAATCTAGGTTTTAACCTATTTCTTTAAATACTATAGAAAAGGCGCGAACGACTTTATTCTAAAGGTTTAATAGCTTATAGATAGTATTATTAAAATAACCGACTAAAGTATATTTATAGCTCTAATTATAGAATTTCTGAATCTTTTTACTATATATTAGGTACGCTATAGAACCTAGAACGCGGAATCGGCTTAAATCTAAAGGTTTACTATATTCCTTTTTATATAGAATTATACCTAATTTACTACTAGGTAACCGGAAATATAGGAAGATAGTAGTTTTAATAAATAGCGGCTAATATTTCTTACTAAAGCCGCTATAAACTAATATAAAGTAGGCTTTATATATTAGTATCTACCCGAAATATTCGGATATACTATTCTATTATAGATTATTAGATATAATAGGTTCCTACTAGATACTTTTATTAGCGAAGCTTTTAGATATAATATAGTTCCTAAATTCGTTATCGCTATAAAAATATTTAATAACGAAGACGCTTTTTTTATTATAGGTATAGAAGTAGTTCTAGTATTCTAGGGTTTCGGAAACGTCTTTTAATTTAGTTATATAGATACTATACTTCTAGGTATTATTATTTAGAAAAATAAAAATATATTAGCTTCTATTATATACGACTAGAACCTTACCTTTTTAAATAGGACCTATATAATTAGCGTAAATAAGGTTTATAGGGCCGCTATCGGGGCGGATATAGCCTCTATAAAGCTAATTATATTATTTATCTAAAGTATAAATCTTATAGAAATCGGATTTAGATTTAAAGATTTTAGATAGGTCGATTTCTATAGATATATTTACTAATTTATATAAGTTCTAGTTATTAAAATATCTAAGCCGGGTATACTAAATACTTTCTGCTTCTACCGATATTTTAGTATAGGCCTTTAAAGCTATATCGGGTATTAATAAAAATAAAGACGAAGATAGAAAAGAAGAGGAAAAAAAAATAGAAGAAGATTTTATAGAACTGTACTATATAATATTAATATTTAGTAGAAATAGACTTTCGTATATATAGATAGTTAATATTAAGTCCGGAATACTAAAACTAAAGCTAAAACTAGAATCTTTAATAACTACTTTAGTACCTATCTTCTAAATTTATAATATTAATAGTAGATTAGTACCGGACCTAGAAGTATAAAGAATATTATAGAATTTTATAGGGCGGTATTTACTATTAATAAAGTAATTAAGTATAATAGTACCTTTAGCGATTAGTTAGAAACTAATAGCGCTTCTAATACCGGTTATAGGCTCGTTCTAAATAGGTTTTATAATAGATTTAATAAAAAGGTACCGCTAGAAAATAGTATAATAGTTATAGGTATAGTCGAATATCTAACCGTTAGTTAAGTCTAGTTTATTTAATAAGGCCGATAAAGCTATAGGAATAAAAGTTATAAAACTAAAATTAGTAGGGGCCGGTACTATTATAATAAAGTTTAGTAATTTTTTAAATTCGGTAGATTTATTTTTAGATTTATTATCTTTAGACTTATTATTTTTACTATCCTTATTATTCTTTTTTTTACCGCCTTTACTTTTATTACCGCCGTTACCCTTCTAATATTTACTACTACTATTTTTCTATTTATTTACTATCTAAGCCTTTTTTAATTTAGAATATAGGCTATAGTAGATATCTTTTATATAGCTATTTCGGTTATAGTAGGAATAGTAGTTAACTTTAATAACTCGCTTATTCGGGTTATTTATAGATAGGAAGGCTTTAGTTCTAGTAATAGTAGACTCGGTACTATTATATTAGCGATACTCTTTACTAATAGTAGTACTAATAGTTTCGTTTAGAATAATTATTTTCTATTTTTACCTATCCTTATTTCTAATAATAATATTACTTTAGGTAAATAAGGTCTAGAAGTAGCTAAAAGAGGTACTAAGGCCCTGAAAAAATTTTAAAATAAAAAAGCTCTCTAAAATAGTAACGCCTATAGCTAAAATCTTATTAATAAACTCGCGAAACTTAGTTATATAGGCTTCTACGTTTTTAAAGAAACTATTATAATAGAGGATATCTAGCTAGGTATTAAATTCTATAAGCTTACCGGTACTATAGACTCTATATTATATCTAGAATTTATCTAGTATCTTTTTAGTATCTAATATAATATTTTTAATAAGATTTTTAGTATTAGTACTATAGATTATTTTAATTACTATATAGGCGTATTCTATACGTTCTTTCTCGTACTCGGAAGTATCTAGAAGTAGAAGGCCTTTAATAGCGGTTCGGAGGTTATTAAAAATATAGTAGATTATAATATTTTCTTTCTAGTTTTTATAGTCTAAACGGGTTTTAAGTTTTAGAACTATATTAATAGGGTAGCCGGAACTCCCTAGTTTAGTATTATCTATAGTTAATATAAGAATAGATATATTGCCGAACTTAGTACTAGATTAAGTTAGAATTCCGTAAAGAATAACGCTATAGAAGTCGGATATAGTAAGGGATCTAGGCGGCGAGTAGCCTAGAAAAGTAATAACTTCGAGGCCGAATAAATTACTCGGGCTTAGAAGTATTAGAGGGGGACTAAAAGCTATAAGAAGGTCCGGGTCGTCTTTAAATATAATAAAAAGTAATATCGATAGGTAATAATTAAAGTCCGGGCGTAGGTAGTTCTAGATAGCGAGATCAATTTATTATTAGTTATAGAGGAACCTATAGTCTTTAATAGAGAATTAGAAGTTATAGGTTATTTAGCTTACCCGGAAGTTATTAGGTAGTTCTTAAAAGAAATATTATTTAAGACTTTTAAGGTTATAAAGATTAGTATAAAGCCTTAATAATAATAATAATATAGAGGTAGATATAAGGTTTAGAATAGGTTAAGTAAAGCTTTAAAAGGTAAAACGATATAATAATAGTTCTTAGTAATAAATAGGAGGCTTCGAGTTCTTATACTATTTAGGACTAGATAATATAGCTAGTAAAACTAAAGCTGGGCTTAATAGCTCTAAATTCTAGAAGCGAATAGTAGTTAGTTTAGAAATAGTAGATACTTACTTAGACTGTTAGAAGGTTAGGAAAGATATAATAGCTAGGAATATAGTCTACTAGCTCCCTATTTTATAGAGGTTTTAGCCTATACTAAGTTAACTAGATAGTCGTTTTTTATATTTATTTATAATAGCTAGCAGCTATAGAATATACGCCGATAACTAGCGTTAGCTAGACGGCAGGATATAAAACTAATAATTATAAAGATCTAATTTTAAAGGCCTAATTACTATATCTAGTATAATATTTCTATAGTAATATATCTATATATAGTAAATTAGTAACTTAATAGTTCTATCCGAAAGTAAGGAAGTTAGTAGTTTAAGCGGCTAGAAGGGGTTATAAAGTAAAACGAAAAGGGTCTATTTAGCTATTTATAATTTCGGTAGTTACCGGGGTACTTATAGGTAGTAGTATAACTATAGATTTCGTTATTCGCTGTATTAGATACTTTATACGGTTTAATAATATATATCGGATCTATTAAAGGGTAAATAAAAAAGAAGATTCGATAAAGATATAAAGAAGTTAAATATAAAGATATAATATTCGCGAATAATAATAATAATTATTATAAACTAACTCGGCTAGAGCTTCCGAGTTTATAACCTATTAAAATTATATATATAGAATATTAAGCTTTTTTACTAAAATAGGCTTTCGCCTGGACTAAGTATATAAAAAGGAGGTAGTAGGGCCTTAACGCCGAGAGCTACTAGGCCTAATCGGTACTAGCACTCTTAGCATCTTGGTATAGCTGTTATGCGTAACACGTACTTCCAATATATCTAAATACCTATATAGAACCGAAAATTAAAATTATTTCGATCGAATTTATTCTATTAGAAAGGATTTTTTATTTATCTATTTCGAATAATATTTATTTTTATTTAATTTAGATATTAAATATATATTGATATAGTAATTTTTATAAATAAACTATACGAATTCCATTATTTTAATATTTAGACGATTTTAGTTATATAATATTCTAGCTATTATATATAAAGCCGGTAGGACTTACTATACTGCGAGGCTACAGCCAAGCCTTTCGGGGTACTAAACGCGCTAGTAGCTAGGGGCTCTAATAGATTAAAAACGCTATACGAAAAGAATTCTTCTCGTTATTAATTAGTTCTATTATCTAATAGATCTATTCTTCGTATCTATCTATTACGTAGTCTCGTAAATAAAGCCTTAGCTTTATATTTCTAATTAACCCGAAGTATCGGGACTATCTAATAGTAAAAATACTTCTAAAAAAAAAATAACGCGCAGTAATATATATAAATCTAAAAGATAGTAATAAGATTCTTCTAGTACTATTACCGATAATATAAATTAAACTAGTACTACTAATAATACCGACGAAGTCGATAAATTATCTAGTATTATCGAATAGTAGTAATAAAATCTCTAAAAGAATCCGGGAACTAGCGATATACTAGAAAATTATATCTAGCCTCTAAATCTATTAAACTAAACCTAATTACGTCCGTAATAACTAGAAAAATTATTAAAGATATAACCTTTAAAAATAAAAGATATATAAAGTATAAAAGCTTTATAGAATATTATCGCCTTTATAGCGATAACAGTTTCTAAAAGGGATCTAGGAAGAAAGCTACTAGAATTCTAATACCCGAAAAATAGGACTTTAATAATTATAATTCGCTTTTTATTTAAATCGATAATTATAGAAAAAATTTCTATTAATAGAGATCCGAAGATATAATAGTAATAATACGAAGACTATTTTAGCTAACTAACTAATAGTTATAAATGAAAAGCCGTTATAGAAGACCTATTAAAAGAGCTTTATATAATAAGATATAATACTGACCTAGAAGATCTTCTATAAATATTTTCAAAGTTTTATTACTAATCCTATAATTCGGTAAGTCGTTTTTTAAAGTAAATTCTAAAATATAAAGTAAAAGGATTAGTAAAACGTTTTAGAATTTAATAAATATCTTACTCGTTTATAGGAAGAACTCGATATTCCGCTAAATAAAAAGAAACGAATATATAATCTATAAACTAAAATTCGGAAACCTATCTAAAACGAAGCTTTTAATTATAGCGACGAAAGCTATATTATAAACTACTAAAGCTTTTTAAAATAGTATATTAGAATCGAATACCTTCTATATACCATTAATCGATTCGAAATTAAATTAAAAGATAAAGTTAAATAATAATAAAATAAGAAATAACAGTTTAGTTTAAAATAAAAGTAATAGTTATAATAATCGGAGCCGAAGAAACTAAAACCGAAGTAATCGAAACGATAGAAATAGAGGAAAAGGAAGTTATAATATAAAAGGCGGTGGAAATCCGAATATAATCTAGGTCGATATTTTAGTATAACCTAAAATTATAAAAAAAGACGCTATTTACTATATCTGTAACTAAAAGCAATATAAATTAAATAATCCTGTTTATTCTAAATATACCGAAAGTTAAAAAGAATAGAATAAAAGTTAATAATTAGAAAAAATAAAAGTCTAAAATACGCCGCTAGCGTATTAGATTTTAAATAATAGCGAAAATATCCTACTACGATTACTTCCTAGATAAATATCAATATTCTAAAAAAACGTTTCTATATCTAATATCTTATCGATTATAGAGCTAAAAGAAACTTTATTTTATAGTAATGGATTAAATAAAATAATATACCCGAAGGTAATAACGTTTTTAAAAATATCTAAGCGGTCGATAGTCGCGTTATACGCTTTTATAGGATTTATAAAATAAAAGCTAGCTTAGAAAACCGAGGAAAGGTCTCTAAAGATTAATAAATTAAGTTCTATAGTATCGATATACAAGAATATAATATACCTCTTAATTACTTTTAACTTTATAAAGCCGATTCCGATATTTAATAGCGCGATATTATCTAGGAATATTTTTAGAAAGAATAGACTTTTTATATAAATTTATAGTAGTATAATATCGAGATTTATAACGTTGATGAATTTATAAACTTAGTAACCTTTATAGTAGAAAGTAGAGAATAAATCTATATTACTTTATCCTATAAATTATATTTTACTAGAATTAAATCTAGTTCTTAGTAGAGTACGGTTCTATAATATTCTAGAATAAAATAGAATTATTTTCTAAAATTATAGACCTTATAGATATATTTTCTAAAGCCTTATCGAATAAATTAAATACTTATAAATAAATCGAATATATAATCGACCTTAAATCTAGAAAAACTTATCAGCGGATCCTAAAGTGGATTAGGAGCTGAGAGTTGGCTATTAGCCGCTACCGCGGCTGATAGCTATCGCTTATCTACTTCAGCCGTATAATCTACCTTCAGCTATCTATATATTTTATACCAACGATTTAATATTATTAACTCTATTAAACTGCCGGTAGTACCTACGCTAGGACCTACGATAGAAAAGAGGATCTTATATAATATATAGATAATTTATATATACTAAAAACTCTCCGATTTATTAATATTCTATTTTAATAACTTACGTAACTATCCGAAACTATCTCTAATATAGATTAGTACCCCCCTTCAGTAGTATCTACGGTAGCAGCTTTACTATCGATTTATTAAATAAACTTTTATAGCTATTCTCTAATACCTACGGTAGTATCCTTTATAGCCTTTATTTTAATATAACTACCTACTTCCTCTACGTTCTTCTAGTATACGAAAGATCCCTTTATATTTACTAGCTACTCCTAGTACTTACGCGTTAACGATATAGATATTTAACCTATAGTATAGTTACTTACTTTTCGCTATTAAGTCTAAGACTTAATATAGGTCCTACTCTTATAATAGGAGTATTATAGGCTTTCTATCGGTTATTTAATAGATAGAGTCTTCCGATCGCTACTAAATAGCGAAAGTAATATAGGTTAGATTTATCTTATTACTTTATATTTCGCGTATATTTAGTTCTATAGTTATCGACGTATATAGTATCTTTTATAGCGGATATAGAATACTGCTAGCGGTTATAAGTATTAGTTCTATAGAAAATAAAGCTATTAAGTTAAGAATTATAATACTATATATTAATATAGCTAATAATTCCTTTTTTCCTCCTTTATTAATACTTATCGATAACCTTTTATATTAACTACGGTAGTATCTATATTACTTATAAAAAATTACTATAGGGTATCGGAATAGTTTTATTTAGGTTCTACGCGGGTTAGATCGCGTTTATCTTACTTCTATTAGATTTTAGTAAATAATCTAATACTAAAAATCGCTTTACTTTTAATCTTTAAATATTTTTTACTTTCTTTCGACCTTCGCCTAACTCTAATTATAACCTACCTATAATCCGCTAACTATCTAAATTAATTAGCTATATCTAGTACTTCGGCGTAACCTCTAACTAAGTTTAAAGCTTAGTCGGATATCGATTTTATTAACTATAACCGTAAAAAGTTAAAAAAGAATATTATAATCGTTCGCCAGTCTATTAGCTTTATAAAAGATACCTAGAACGTAGCTCGTCCTATTTTTATCGAGTATATTAAACGGTATAACTTTAAAACTCTCGATACTACTAAAAATAAGAAAACTAGCGTTCTTTAATAGGACTATTTCGTATCTAGTTTAATTTTAGAATTATTTACGAATCTAGATAAAATCTTTTATCTATATTTTACTAACGCTTTTAGTATTATCTTCCGCTATTTAATTATTAATATTCCCGTTCTAAAGGCCGTTAAATAAGAATATAAAAATAGTTCGACGGCGCGCAGTCCTTTTATATTACCTACTAAAATTCTAGAAGCCGATAATAATCTACTAATACCTATTAGCTTTTCTTCCTCGATATATAACTCTATATAGTCTATCTACCTATACTATATTAATTCTAAAAGCCTTATCTACTCCTATTATTATTCCTTTCTATATAATTTCCTTTTGTTTACTTTTAATTTAATTCGCTAGACTTTCGCGAGCGATAGGATATAGATAGAAAGGGAAACTATTATTTAGATAGCGCTTAGTAGCTATAGTAGTAATCTCGATACTAATACTATAGTTTTAAATTATACGTTTAACCTTATTTATAATAGGTTTTCTACTACTATTCTAGAAGTTATTAGATAAAATATAGAATCGGTTAGAAGTAATATTAATTACTTTTCTATTCCTAGCCGAATACTAGCTAAATAGTATAAATAGAAATCTATAAGGGTACGGATTTCCTCTACCGCTAGAATTTCTTAGTTCTATTATAACTGCCTATCCGGCGCCGAAGATATTTATTATTCCGATATATATTAACTAGGCTTTTACTAATAATACCTTCCTTCTAGTATAATCGGATTTAGAAACCGATAATAAAACTATATTTAAATTTCCGAAACGATCGCGCTATATTCTATAACCCGATTTCCTTCCTATTTTTCTATACCTATTAGATAAAGATCTTTTAGTTATAAATCGCGTCGATAATATCTAATCCTATATCAACTTTATAATAGATTAGCTATAAGAAGAAAACCTAATATAGATTCTTTCGAAGATAGTAGATCTACCGAGTTAGCTATAGGAGTCTAGTAGTATTCTAGCTTAAAGACTAATAAATATAGCCGCGGCCGCTCTTATAAGTAAAGGGGAACCAGGTATAGAAAATAACTTAGAGGTACTATAAGTATATACTTTCTAACTAGTTTTATCTAAACTAATTATAGATACTAGTATCCTCGAGGCGTTTAATTCGAAGCTTTATACCTAACTAGGCGTTAACGAGTCTTTTTTCTGTAAAGTAATAGAATTTATCCTCCTCGAGTATAAGGACTATATCTATAAAGTTAAGATATCTATTAAAGGCCTTAAATATAAAATACTTAAGTACTAATTAGTAGCTATATTTTAGTATATTATCTATAGGAGGTCCTAGTATCCAGGAAAGGCTATTAGCGATAATATAGAATTCGGCAAGATATAATTAGCTTCTATTCTACTTTAATTTTTTAGTCCGGTATAATAATATACTAATAGTATTAGACTGGTACCGTATACTTTCGAATCTTTTTCGAAGTAGTATTAAATATCGTATAGACGCGCTATAAATCGTATTTTAAAGATCTAACTAGTACCTCTTACTATTATTTCCTTCCTTCTATAGTAGATAACTCCTAACCTTCTAATATCTATTACCCTAGCTAGTATTTATACGCTATCTAATACCCCTATATTAAATCGTTAATTACGCGTCGCTACGATTTATAGTCTTAATAAAGCTTATATTTTATCGTTATCTCTTTTTTTACTATTAGATCTTAGACCTATAAATTTAAATAGGTCTTTAGTAGTAAACCCGTATACTCGATTTTATTTAAGGTTAGATAATCGGGTACCCTAAAGACTTATAGAAAGGAGTTTATATAGACGGATAATTCCTTTAATAATATTATAGTTAACGAATAGTAGGCGCCTAAAGCCTCGTCGTATAGTAAAATTATTTTAACTACTAACTACTTAGTAACCTATAGCGAAGTTTTTAAATAGAATAAAAACTACTACTAGACCGATAAAAACGGGAAAAAGTATATAAAGTGCCTAGACGGTATTTACTAGATATTAGTAATAGTCGATAAAGTTTATAAAATTAGAGGCGAGAAAAACCCTTTAATAACTAGCGATCTTATATTACTTAAGTAAAGCTTCTATAATTATCTAGGCCGCAAGTCTCTATAATATTCTTTATACCCCGAGTTACTACGTACCTAAATATAGTTTATCTTAGATACTTTATAGGAAAAGAATTTCGATAATCTAGTAACGATACTAGCGCTGCTATAGTAGCCTAGCTAGAATAGCTTATAGTTCTAGTACTATATACTTATAGAGGTAAATATTATTAAAATAGCCGATAGATATAATAAACTAGTTAAAGCGATATAAAAGGAAAAGGAAGCCTTTAATAAAACTAAAGCTTAAGAGTACGTCTTTATAATTAACGAGCTATACCCTAAATTTATTATTTACCGCGACTATTCGTCTACTATCGATAGGTATAAATACGTCTTTATATCCCCCTTAAATATCTACTAGCGACTATTTAGGACTCTGCTATAATTTTAGGAAGCTATTAGTATATATTATATTACCCGCGCGATATATAAAAAGGAATTATACCGGAAGACTATAAAGGTTTAGAAATAGATAAGGAAATCGAAGCTAAATACCCCGAAGCCGGTTCCTTCTAATAATACTAGCCGAGTAACTAAACCTAGTCGAGTATTCCGGATTCTTACGATATTCCCTATATTTATTAACTATATATATAATAAGGATAGTAACAAGATAGATAGCCTATTTATAGCCGCTAGTCTATCTAATTATATAGAACTTTAGGAAGAAATCGCGGATAAAGTACTAGCGAGCTTTCTAAAATTCTAAGCTATTCTCGCTTTAGTAAAGGGCTAACCCCTACCGATCCTACTACTAGACGAAAATAGATAGTTATCGGTAATAATAGATAAAAATACTAAATTCCTAATAGTATCTATATATCTGTTTATAGTTTAGTTTATTAATAGGGTAGGTTATTATAGCTATTTTTCCGTATTCCCCTAGATCCCTCTCTCCGTATTACTCTAGTAAGGTCTATTACTAATTAAAATCTAGGGTTTATAATAAGCCGGTAAATATACTATCTATATCCTCTCGAATATTATATTCTATTAACGGGATCGAATAAAGGCCGTTTTTTAGAAGGATAAAGAGATTATAGCTATATATATACTATCTATCTATAATAATAAGAAAGGGCGGATTATTATTACTAGCTCGGGTATTATTAGAATAGTATTAATATTTTATCGGGCTAATTTTTTTATTAAAATAGACCCCGACTTTCTAGATAGTATAGATAAATAGGTTATTAATTGAATTTAGCGGTACGGCTAATAATACGCCTATTACGTATAGCGATTTATTACCGCCGATAATTTTAAAGAGGTAATTATTAAATAATAGTAGGAAATTTAAAGGGAGATTATAGATAAAATATATATTTTACCGGCCGATTATAATATTTCTAAAGAAGATAAAAGTAGTAATAACGAAGTTCTAGTCTAGAATATTTATCGGGTAATATATTTATAGTAGTAGCTATACCGGCCGTTTATCGAGGTATTAAAATTATGAAGGAATATATTTTATAGAGAACTTTTAAGCCTATTATTAATTCTTCCTATTATAACTCTAGTATTAGGTATAGAGACTTAATTATACCTCCGAGGTTATACTATAAAGGCTATAAATATAGAATAATACCTTTATAAATATCTAGAGTAAAAGCTACGTAAATAAACCTAAGGTACCCGGAATAGATAGTATAGTAATATAATATAGGTCCTGTAGTACTACCGTAGTATCTATAGAAGTAAGTAGTATAGTATCTATAGTAGATACTACGTACGGACTATAGAGACGCGCTAGTTAAAAAAGGCTAGACTATTATATACTTCGAGGTCGGAAAATTTTTAAATATTAATTAATCCCTTATATTTTCGAATATTCGATTTTTTATTCGACCTTTTATTCGACCTTTTATTCGACTTTTTATTAACTTTTATTATAATCTATATCAAATCCGCTAGCTATTCTAATTAACTAGCTATATCGAGTATTCCGGCGAAATATCCTATTTAACTCGAAGTCTAGCTACGAATTGATTTTATTAACTATAACTATAGCGAGTTAAAGAAGAACGCTATAGTTATTCGCCAGTCTATTAGCTATATAGGAGCTGCCTAGCTTATAGCTCGTCCCGTTATCGTTAACTTTATTAAATAGTATAATCTAGAAACGCTAGATACTATAAAGAATAAAAAGACTACTATACTTTAATAGGACCGCTTTATTACTAGACTGATTTTATAATTCTTTATAAATCCTAACTAGATCTCTAAACTATACCTTAACGACGCTTTCGATATTGTTTTCTATTCCCTAATCGATACTATTTCTAAATTTAAGGCCGTTAAGACCTAGTATAAAGATAGTAGTTCTTTAATCTTACCTACTAAAACTCTAGGAGTTGATAATAATCTACCGATACCTATTAGCTTTTCTTCCTCGATATATAATTCTATATAGTCTATCTAGCTATACTATATTAATTCTAAAAGTTTTATCTATTTCTAGCTTTATTACTTTCTATAAAATTTCCTTTTTTTTACTTTTAATCTAATTCGCTAGACCTTCGTAATCGATAGGATATAGAAAGAAAGGGAAACTATTATTTAGATAGTATCTAGTAGCTATCTCGATACCGAAACTATAGTTTTAAATCTTAAATTCGACCTTAATTAGAATAAGCCTTCTACTATTATTTTAGAGCTTATTAAATAAAAGATATATTCGGTTAAAAGTAATATTAACTACCTTTTTATTCTAACTAGTACTAGCTAATTAGTATAAATAGGGTACTATAAAAGAGCGGAGTCTTTCTATTTTTAGAAATCCTTAGTCCCGTCGTAACTTCCTAGCTAGCGCCGAAAATATTGATTACCCCGATATATAGAAAATAGAGTTTCGTTAATAATATCTTTTCTCTAATATAATCGGATTTAGGAACTAATAATAAAGCTATATTCGAATTATCGAAACGATAGTACTATATTCTATAATTTAACTTCTTTTCTATCTTTCTATACCTATTAGATATATATCCTTTAGTTATAGATCGTATTAATAATACCTAATTTAATAGCGACTTTATAACGGTTTAGCCTAGTAAAGGACCTCTAGTATAGACTCCCCCGAAGATATTAGAATTATCGAGCTAGCCTTAAAAGCTAAGTAATATTCTAGAACAGGGACTATTAAACGAAGCCGCGGCCGCTTTTATAAATAAAGGGGACCTAGCTAATAGGAATAAATTCGAGGTATTATAAGTATATATTTACTTACTAGCTATATCTAGGCTAATTATATATACTAGCGTTTTTAAAGCGTTCGATTCTAAGCTCTATATATAACTAGGTATTAATAAATATCTTTTCTATAAGGCTATAGAATCGTCTTCTTATAATATAAAAAATACGGATATAAAATTACTATTCCTATTAAAGGCTTTAAATATAATATACTAGAGTACTAATTAGTAGCTACCTTTTAGTATATTATTTATAGGAAGCTATTAGCAATAATATAAAGTTCGGTAAAATATAACTAGTCTTTATTCTACTTTAATATTGGAAGTACGTATTACGCATAACAGCTGTACCAAGATACCAAGGGCGCTAGTACCGATCAGGCCTAGTAGCTCTCGGCGCTAAGACCCTGCTACCTCCTTTTTATATACTTAGTCCAGGCGAAAGCCTACTTTAGTAAATTAAGCTTAATATTCTATATATATAATTTTAATAGGTTATAAACCCGGAAGCTCTAGCCGAGTTAGTTTATAATAGTTATTATTATTATTCGCGAGTATTATATTTTTATATTTAATTTCTTTATATTTTTATTAAATCTTCTTTCCTATCTACCTTTTAATAGATCCGATATATATTATTAAACCGTATAAAATATCTAATATAGCGAATAATAAAGTCTATAGTTATATTACTATCTATAAGTACTCCGGTAACTACCGAAATTATAAATAGCTAAATAGACCCCTTTTATTTTATTTTATAACCTCTTCTAGCCGTTTAAACTACTAACCTCCTTACTTTCGGATAGAACTATTAAGTCGCTAATTTACTATATATAGATATATTACTATAGGAATATTATACTAGGTACGGTAATTAGACCTTTAAAATTAGATCTTTATAATTATTAATTTTATATTCTACCGTCTAGCTAATACTAGTTATCGGCGTATATTCTATAGCTACTAGCTATTATAAATAAATACGGGAAGTAACTACCTAGCTAACTTAGTATAGGCTAGGACCTCTATAAAATAGGAAGCTAATAGACTATATTTTTAGCTATTATATCTTTTCTAACCTCCTAATAGTTTAAGCGAGTACCTATTATTCCTAAATTAACTACTATTTATTTCTAGAGTTTAGAACTATTAAACCTAGCTTTAGTTTTACTAGCTATATTATCTAGTCTTAAGTAGTATAAGAGCTCGAAGCCTCTTATTTATTACTAAGGACTATTATTATATTATTTTACCTTTCGAAACTTTACCTAATCTATTTTAAACCTTATATCTACCTCTATATTATTATTATTATTAAAGCCTTATATTAATCCTCGTAACTTTAAAAGTCTTAAATAATATTTCTTTTAAGGACTATCTAATAACTTCCGGGTAAGCTAAACCGCCTATAATTTCTAATTCTCTATTAAAGACTATAGGTTCTTCTATAACTAATAGTAAATTAATTTTACTATTTAGAGCTATCTATACCCGGACTCTAATTATTATCTATTAATATTATTTTCTATTATATTTAAAGACGACCCGGATCTTTTTATAGCTTTTAGTCCTTTTCCGATATTTTTAAGCCTAAGTAATTTATTTAGCCTTAAAGTTATTATTTTTCTAGACTATTTACCGCCTAGATTTCCTACTATATCCGATTTCTATAGCGCTATTCTTTATAGAATTCTAATTTAGTCTAGTACTAAACTCGGCGATATATCTACCTTTATATTAATTATAGATAATATTAAGCTAGGGGGATCCGGCTACCCTATTAATATAGTTCTAAAATTTAAGACCTGCTCGGACTATAAAAACTAAAAAGAAGATATTATAGTCTACTATATTTTTAATAACTTCCGAGCTACTATTAAAGGCTTTCTATTTCTAGGTATTTCCGAATATAAAAAAGAATATATAGAACGCGCCTATATAGCGATTAAGATAATCTATAGTATTAATACTAAAAATTTTATTAAAAATATTATATTAGATACTAAAAAGATACTAGATAAATTCTAAATATAATATAGAATCTATAGTACCGGTAAATTTATAGAATTTAATATTTAGCTAGATATCCTCTATTATAATAGTTCCTTCGAGAATATAGAAGCCTATATAGCTAAGTTTTATAAATTTATTAATAAGATTTTAGCTATAGATATTACTATTTTAGAAAGCCTTTTTATTTTAAAATTTCTTTAAGGCTTTAGTATTTCTTTTAGCTACTTCTAGACCTCGTTTACCTAAAGTAATATTATTATTAGAGATAAAGATAGGCGAAAATAAAAAGTAGTTATTTTAAATAAAACTATTAGTACTATTATTAGTAAGGAATATTACTAATATAGTAGTACCGAGTCTACTATTACTAGAACTAAAGCCTTCTTATCTATAAATAATCCGAATAAGTAAGTTATTAAAGTCGACTACTATTCCTACTATAACTAAAATAGCTATATAAAAAATATCTATTATAGTCTATATCCTAAATTAAAGAAAACTTAGATAGTAGATAAATAGAAGAACGGTAGTAGTAAACGCTAGAAAAGTAATAGTAGTAATAAAGGTAAAAGCGGTAAAAAAAAGGATAGTAAAAATAGTAAGAATAATAAGTCTAAAAATAATAAATCTAAAAATAAATCTATTAAATCTAAAAAATTACTAAATTTTATTATAATAGTACCGGCCCCTACTAATTTTAGCTTTATAACTTTTGCTCCTACGGCTTTATCGGCCTTATTAAATAAACTAGACTTTACTAATAGTTAGATATTCGACTATACCTATAATTATTATACTACCTTCTAGCGGTACCTCTTTATTAAATCTACTATAAAACCTATTTAAAGCGAGTCTATAACCGGTATTAGAAATATTATTAACCCCTGATTAATCGCTAAAGATATTATTATACTTAATTACCTTATTAATAGTAAATACCGCCCTATAGAATTCTATAATATCTTTTATATTTCTAGGTCCGGTACTAATCTACTATTAATATTATAAATTTAGAAAATAGGCGTTAAAGTAATTATTAAAGATTCTAGCTTTAGCTTTAGTTTTAGTACTCCGGATTTAACGTTAACTATTTATACGTACGAAGGTCTATTCCTATTAAATATTAATACTATATAGCGCGGCCCTATAAAATTTTTTTCTATTTCTTTTTTTTCTTTTTTTCTATTTTTATTTTTATCTTTATTAATATTTAATATAGCTTTAAAGGCCTACGCTAAAATATCGGTAGAGATAGAAAGTATCTAGTATATCCGGCTTAGATACTTTAGTAACTAAAACTTATATAAATTAGCGAATATATCTATAGGGATTAATCTATCTAAAATTTCTAAATCTAAATCTAATTTCTATAAAGTTTATATTCTAGATAAATAATATAATTAGTTTTATAGGGGCTATATCCGCTCCGGTAGCGGTTTTATAGACCTTATTTATACTAATTATATAGGTCCTATTCGAGAAAATAAAGTTCTAGTTATATATAATAGGAGCTAATATATCTTTACTTTTCTAGATAATAATACCTAGAAGTATAATATCTATATAACTAAATTAAAAGACGCCCCTAAAACCCTAGAATACTAAAACTACTTCTACGTCTATAATAAAAAAGGCGTTTTTATTATTAAATATTTTCGTAGTAATAATAAATTTAGGAACTATATTATATCTAAAAGCTTCGCTAATAAAAATATCTAGTAGGAATCTACTATATCTAATAATCTATAATAGAACGGTATATTTAAATATTTCGGGTAGATACTAATATATAAAACCTATCCTATATTAGTTTATAGCGGCTTTAGTAAAAAATATTAGCCGCTATTTATTAAAGCTACTATCTTTCTATATTTCCGGTTACCTAGTAGTAAATTAGATATAACCCTATATAAAAAAGAATATAGTAAATTTCTAGATTTAAACCGATTCCGCGTTCTAGGTTTTATAGTATACCTAATATATAGTAAAAAGATTTAAAAGTTCTATAATCGGAGCTATAAATATATTATAGTTAATTACTTTAGTAATACTATCTATAAGTTATTAAACCTTTAGGATAAAATTTTTTATACTTTTTCTATAGTATTTAAAGAAATAGATTAAAACCTAGATTTATTAGATCTATAGAAGTTAGAAGAATTAGAAAATAAACTTTAATAGTAGCCTCTATAGAAACGGCAGTATACTAATAGGGGGTCTAATTCTAGAAGGTTATAACTATAATCTAGTAATTTCCTTTTAATATCTAAATTAATAGCTCCTCCGATACTTTATCGGACTCCTTTTATCTATAATTAAGTTTCTTTACCGGCTAACCTACCTACTAGACCTTATATTACTAAAATTAATAACTCCGAATTTAATTCCGATAAATTATTATCCTATTTTTAAACTATTATATCTTACCTATAGACTAACTATACTACTTAATCTCTTATTAAAGTCCTACGTAACTATTCCGAATTCCGGATACTAGATAATTATAATTATTCCTCGCTAGATCTAATTATAAATATCTATATATTTATTAATACTATAAAAAAAGATATTATATTAGACCCTTCTAAACTCTAGTTATATAAAGAGGCTATAGATTTATTCTATACCGATAAATAGTATAAGGTTATAGAAAAAAAACTAGTATTATTAGAACTAAACGATATATAGATACTATATATTAAGGTATTACTACCCTCTATAAAATATTTTCTAGGGGGTAAATAGGTATATAAGATTAAAAGGGATACCGATAGTAAAATTACGCGCTTTAAAGCTCGCTAGATTATTTATAGCTTTAAATAGAAAGCCGGCGTTAATTTTAATAAAACCTTTATTTCTATTATTAAGCTAATATTATATAAAGCTATTTTCGCTATAGCTACCGCCTATAACCTAGAGCTCGATTAAATAGATATTAAAACGGCCTTCCTTTATAGTTATATCGATAAAATTATCTATATATAATATCCTACTAGTTTCGGTAACTCTAATATAATATATAAACTTCGGAAGGCCTTTTATAGTTTTAAATAGTTATTTCGGGTCTAGTATTACTATTTCGCTAAATTTTTTACTACTATCGGCTTTAAATCTTTAAAATCCGATTATAGTATTTTTTATAATAGTATAATTATTATCGGCGTTTATATTAATAATATCTTTCTATATAGCGCTAGTTATTAGGACCTCGATAATATTAAAGTATATCTAAATAAATATTTTTAAATATTAAATCTAGGCTCTATTAACTTCTACTTCGGTATAAAAATTATTAGAAACCGGGAACTCCGTACTATTTAGTTAAACTAAACTATCTATATTAAATAAATTCTAAAGAATTATAGCTTTACTATTTATAGAAATAATATTTCTATTTCTATAGATTCCGGCTTTTATTTAGAAACCGCCCCTACTAATTAAAACTACCTTTTATTAATAAAGCGTAAATATTAGAGTACTATCGGCTCCTTAATATATACTATATTTAGAACCCGCTCTAATATTATTTTTACTATCTTTATTATTAGCTGATATTTATCTAATCCTATAAGCTACTACTAGAATACCGTTACTAGAATCTTTAAATATCTATATAGAACGGTTTACTTTATTTTTATTTATAAAAGTAATCTATAGAAGCTTCGGGAGTATACTAATACCGATTAAATAGGTAACTATAAAACCTATCGCTCTACTTCTAGATATATCTTTAATATTAGATCCGGCGCTATTAACTAGTTATCTAAGCGGTAAATAACTATAGCTATATTAACTACCGAAGTAGAATTAGGTAGGAAGACTAGAGCTATTAAAAAGGCTATTTAATTAAATTATATCCTAAGTTAGCTATTAATTAATAAATAGGATCTAAATATTATTCTAGATATAGTAACCTTTTATAGCGATAATTAGGGTACTATTACCTTTACTAAAAACCTTTAGTTCTATAGCCGTACTAAATATATTAATATCTACATTAAATTCCTATAAGAGAAAGTCGCTAATAAAATTATTAACCTTTAATATATTCTAACAGAGTAAATAGTTACTAATAGGCTTATTAAAACCTTAAATAAAAGTAAATTTAAGGCTTTCTATATAGTATTTAAGCTTAAAAATCTAAAAATACTTTAAACTTTAAATAATAATAGCGATAATCTATCTAAATTATAAGAATTTTTCTAATAATAATTTTTCCCGGAATATAATTAACTCCGGGGTATTAGCGATTACTATATACCTATAAATATTATTTTTAGAAAATATAATATATATTAAAAGAGATAGTTAAACTTTTAAATAATCTTAGGCCCTATAGGCCTATCTATATAGTACCTATATTATTTTTAAATCGCTATACCCTTTATATACTTTCCGATAGTATATTCGATCGAAATCTATATATAGTTATTTATATCCGGATTTATTTTTCTATTTTAGTAGTAAAATACTAAGAATATACCTTTAGTCTAAACCCTGCTAAATTCTATATTAAATTTAATATATTAACTGGTTTTAATATTAGTTAAGGTATTTCTAGCTACCTAGTAGTTATTTCGGCTCTATATAAAGCTTTTCGGAGCTAGTATAAATATACTATAATTAGCGCCCTAGCCGCTAGCTACCTACTATATAATTTCGCCCGCTATCTACTACTACTATTTTTTCGAATATATTTTTATTAATTCTATACCGTCTAATATATAAGTTATACTATTTAATTCTTTATATTCTATATTTTTATTTAATACTACTTATAGCCGTTATAGACTTAGGTAACCTTTAAAGATTTAACTTTACCTCCTATATTTCTAGAAAGCTCGACCTATATATATATATCGAAGTATTTAATAGACTATTTAATAACTTTTAAGCTTATATCGCCTATATAAACTATAATAATAATCTACCCTACTTTTACCTTCGGGTACTATTCTATCTAAGCTTCGAATCTAAGCGCTATTAGATAAGAAATAATATTAATAGCTTTTAGAATCGCGATATCTTTAGCCGTCTATAGCTAGATAGTAATAATATATAAATATATATCGGAGTCTTCGCTACCTAGCTATACTATTAAATTAACTATAGAATTCTATAGAAACTCTAGAAATAGTACTATTAGGGTACCGTAATTATTAATAATCCGAAAACTTATATTAATCCTCGAAACTATAGTAAATATTTTTATATCTAGGACTACCTAGACGATATAACCTTTAATATATCTATAAAAGCTTATAATATCCTAATAGATATTTAGTATATATAAGTTAAGAAAAAATATAATATCTATACTTTTTAGTACTTCGGCGGTATTAATAATAATTAATAATACCTATAATTTACTACTAGATAGGTATTTTTAATCGCCGAAACCCTAGATACGCCCTTTTAATCGGGCGATATCCGTTTTAAATACTTTAAATAAATTTATATTATAAACTAGTACCTATATTAGTACTCTACTAAGTATACTACTACTATAAAGAGTTTAGGATACTATAGAAGCTATAGGAAGCTCTAATTTTCTTTTATCTAGATTTCGATTTTTATAATTTATATATATATATCTACTATAGAAGCTCTTTAAACTTTATCTACCTCGCCTTTATTATATATAAACTCTTTTTCCTACAGGTTTTTTAGTAAATATATAGCGAGTCTATTTAATTTTTACCCTCGGTATATATATAGTATATTATTTATATAGAAGTATTAGAAGTACGTATTATATATAATAGCTATACTAAAATACTAAGGGCGCTAGTACCGATCAGGCCTAGTAGCTCTCGGTACTAAGGCCCTGCTACCTCCTTTTTATATACTTAGTCCAGGCGAAAGCCTACCTTAGTAAATCAAGCTTGATATTCCATATATATGATTTCAATATTTAATACTTTTATCTAGGATAGTAATATACTAATAGTACTAGACCGGTAGCGTATATTTCCGAATTTCTTTTAAAGTAGTATTAAACCTAGTTTAGTTAAATTATAACTCGTTTCTCTATAATCTAACTAATAAATATTATTATTATTTTCTTTTTTCTATAGTAGATAACCTGTAACCTTCGAATATATATTACCCTAGTTAGTATTTATTCCCTTTCTAATACCCCTATATTAAGTTATCGATTATATATTACTACGATTTATAGCTTTAGCGAGGTTTATATTTTATTATTATCTTTCCTCTTACTATTAGATCTTAGATCTATAAATTTAAATAGGTTTTCGGTAGTAAACTCGTATATAAAATCTTATTTAAAATTAAATAGTCGGCTATTAAAAGGACTATTAGAGATAATTTTATATAGTCGGACGATTCGCTCGACGATATTATAGTTAATAAAGATTAGGCGCTAATAGCTAGATCGAGTTCCGAGATTATCTTAACTACTAATAACTTATTAACTAATAGCGAGATTTTTAAATAGGGTAAAGACTATTATTAGGAAGATAAAAATAGAGAAAAGTAAATAAACCGTATTAATACGGTATATAAAGTATCCGTAATAGTAGACGAGGTTTATAAGATCAGAAGTAAATCTAACCTTTTAATAGCCGGCGATCTTATATAGTTTAAATAAAGTTTTTAAAAGGGTCTAGGTTATATAGCTCTAAAATACCTATTATATCTTCCGTTCCTATTTATCTAGAAATAGTTTATTTTATAGATTTTATAGGAAAAGAACTTTGATAACCTTTTAACGGTATTAGTATTATTTTAGTAGTCTAGCGGGGGTAGCTAATATTTTTAGTACTATATATTTAAAATAGTAAAAGTTACTAAATTAGCTGAACGCTATAATAAATTAATTAAAGCTATATAAAAGGAGTAAGGGGTTCCTAATATTCCTAATACTCGCTAGTACGTAGCTAGGATCGCCGAGTTCTACTTTAAATTTATTATCCGCCGCGACTATACGTCTACTATCGACGGGTATTAATACGTTTTTATACCCCCTTTAAATATTTCCTAGCGACTATTTAAAACTATAATTTAATATAAAGCCGCTATATAGATATATTATATAACCCGTATAATCTATAAAAAGGAGTTATACCGGAAAAAATCGAAGCCGAATACCTCTAACCCTATTCCTTCTAATAACGCCTTCTAAAAGACCGAGCCTAGTCGAATACTTCGTATTTTAGCGATATTCCCTATATTCGTTAACAATATATACGACGAGAATAGTAAAAAAATAAAGAATTTATTTATAAATACTAATCTAAAGGCTCGTATAGATTTTTAGAAAAAGAAATTAGACAAGATTCTAGAAAGCTTTCTAAAATTCTAAACTATCTTTACCTTTTTATTAAACTAGCCCCCGCCGTACCTACCGCTAGACGAAAAAGGCTAGTTACCGGCGATAATATATAATAATAATAAATTTCTAGTAGTATCTACCTACCCGTTTATAATTTAGTTTATTTATAAAATAAATTATTCCGGCTATATTTCCGTATCCCCTAAAATCCTTCTTTCCGTATTACTCTAGTAAAATCTATTATTAATTAAAATCTAGGGTTTATAATATACTAGTAAGTATACTATTTATATTTCTTTAAATATTACTTTTAATTAGCGTAATCGAATAGAGGCTATATTTTAAAAAAACGAAGAGATTATAGTAACGTACTTACGACCTATCGATAATAATAAGAAAAGGCGGCTCGTCGTTACTAGCTCGGTTATTATTTAGATAGTAGCTAATGTTTTATAAAGCTAAATATTTTATTAAAAGAAACTCCGATTTTCTAGATTATATTAATAGACCGGTAATAAATTATATTCGGTAGTACGGCTAAATATATATATTTTAGGCCCTAAATATTATTATAGCGACTATTACTAAAGAGCCTATTTATAAAATACTTTAATATATATATATAGACCTCGTAGATAGAGCTTAGTTTATTTTATAATACCTATAGTAGTATCTACCCTATTTGCTATAATAGCTCCTAATATATTTCTTCTATTCCTCGGTATTAGTTATAATTAGCTAGATTCTTATTATATTAGCAGCCGCTAACTATAAGTAGTTAAAAGTACTTAGTATCTTCTAACTACGCTAGGTCCTACGCTAGGTCCTACGCTAGGTTCTACGCTAGGTTCTATATAAGGGCCTACGCTAAAGTAAAATAATTCGGCTAGTCTAAACGCTCTAAAGGACTAACTCGCTTTACTACTTTTTTAATATTAAGTATATTACTAGTATCGCGAAAGCAGAGGGTTATTACTATATTTAAACGAAGCTACCTCTGGATCCTATATCTATACTAGACGGCTAGGAATAGTACGTTATCTAGATATCTGGAGAAATACTAGTTTTTATAATTAGCGTCTATATAAAAAGGGATAGAGGTACTATAAAATATATTATAAAATAGTCTAATTTCTAATATATTTCCCGATACGGATTAGTTACTACTAAAGATCGGAAACGTCGATTAATACGAGCTATATAATAAAGTTACCGATAATAAATAAAGAAACGTAGGTCGAGGTTATCCCTTATCTAAAAATAAAGATAAAAGCTATAGGAGGAACTAAAATAAAAAGATATAAGACTATTTTTATTTATTCTAGATTCTTTCGGTTTACTATATTTATACTATAGTTCGACCCCTAAATTATATTTTTACCGGAAAATTTAAGGCTATTAGATTCTACCGAATTAGCTCGTCGTCTTTTATTAACTACCTTTATTTTATTTATAAGTAATACGCTACGAATATCTTCGGCGCTAAGCTAGTTAAATATTACTATTAAAACTTTTAAAAATATTATTAATAAAGAAGCCGGAAATTATTTTCTATAATATAACTAGATAGATACTTTTTAAATTCGGCGGGATACTACCGGATTTACTAGCGATTAGTACTACGACTACTAGTTTTTTAGAAATAAAACCTAATATTGTTAAAATCATATGTATGGAATATCAAGCTTTATTTACTAAAGTAGGCTTTCGCCTGGACTAAGTATATAAGAAGGAGGTAGCAGGGCCTTAGCGCCGAGAGCTACTAGGCCTAATCGGTACTAGCGCCCTTAGTATCTTAGTATAGCTATTATACGTAATACGTACTTCTAATACTCCTATATAAATAATATACTATATATATACCGAAGGTAAAAATTAAATAGACTCGCTATATATTCGCTAAAAAACCCGTAGGAAAAAAAGTTTATATATAATAAAAGCGAAGTAGATAAAGCTTAAAAAGCTCCTATAGTAGATATATATATATAAATTATAAAAATCGAAATTTAGATAAAAGAAAATTAGAGCTTTCTATAGCTCCTATAATATCCTAAACCCCCTAAAGTAGTAGTATACTTAGTAGAGTACTAGTATAGGTACTAGTTTATAATATAGATTTATTTAAAGTATTTAAAACGGATATCGCCCGATTTAAAGGGCGTATCTAAGGCTTTAGCGATTAAAAATACCTATCTAGTAGTAAGTTATAGGTATTATTAGTTATTATCGATACCGCCGAAGTACTAAAGGGTATAGATATTATATTTTTTCTTAACTTACTAAAGGAGCGTATACTAAGCGCCTATTAGGACGTTATAAGCTTTTATAGATATATTAAAGGTTATATCGCCTAGGCAGTCCTAGATATAGAGGTATTTACTGTAGCTTTAAGGATTAATATAAGTTTTCGGATTATTAACGATTACGGCGCCCTAATAGTACTATTCCTAGAATTCCTATAGGATCCTATAGTTAATTTAGCGGTATAGCTAGGTAGCGAAGACCCCGATACGTATTTATATATTATTATTATCTAGCTATAGGCGGCTAAAGATATCGCGATCCTAAAGGCTATTAATATTATTTCTTACCTAATAGCGCTTAGATTCGAGGCTTAGGTAGGATAGTACCCGAGGGTAGAGGTAGGGTAGATTATTATTATAGTTTATATAGGCGATATAAGCTCGAAAGTTATTAAGTAGTCTATTAAATACTTCGATATATATATATAGGTCGAGCTTTCTAAGGATACGGGAGGTAAAGTTAAATCTTCGAGGGCTACCTAAATCTATAACGGCTATAAGTAGTATTAAATAGAAATATAGGGTATAAGGAATTAAATAGTATAACTTATATATTAGACGGTATAGGATTAATAAAGATATACTCGAAAAAGTAGTAGTAGTAGATAGCGGGCGAAATTATATAGCGGGCGGCTAGCGGCTAGGGCGCTAATTATAGTATACCTGCACTAGTTCCGAAAAGCCTTATATAGAGCCTAAATAACTACTAGGTAGCTAGAAATACTTTAACTAGTATTAAAACTAGTTAATATATTAAGTTTAATATAGAATTTAGCAGGGTTTAGACTAAAGGTATACTCTTAGCGTTTTACTACTAAAATAGAAGAATAAATCCGGATATAAATAACTATATATAGATTTCGATTAAATATACTATCGGAAAGTATATAAGAGGTATAGCGATTTAAAAACGATATAGGTGCTATATAGGTAGGCCTACAGGGCCTAGGGTTATTTAGGGGCTTAACTACCCCCTTTAGTATACGTTATACTCTCCGAAGATAATACTTATAGATATATAGTAATCGCTAATACCCCGGAGTTAATTATATTCCGGGGGAGATTATTATTAGAAAGATCTTTATAACTAAACAGATTATCGCTATTATTACTTAAGGTTTAGAGCGTTTTCGGGTCTTTAAGCCCAAGCGCTGTACGGAAAGCCTCGAATTTACCTTTATCTAGGGCTTTAGTAAGCCCGTTAGTAACTATTTACTCTGTTAGAATATACTAAAGGTTAATAATTTTATTAGCGACTTTCTCCTGTAGGAACTTAACGTAGATATTAATATATTTAGTACGGCTATAGAACTAAGGGTTTTTAGTAAGAGTAATAGCGCCCTAATTATCGTTATAGAGGGTTACTATATCTAGGGTAGTATTTAGATCCTATTTATCGATTAATAGCTAACTTAGGATATAACTTAATTAAATAGCCTTCTTAGTAGCTCTAGTCTTCCTATCTAATTCTACTTCGGCAGTTAATATAGCTATAGTTATTTACTACTTAGATAACTAGCTAATAGCGCCGGATCTAATATTAAAGATATATCTAGAAGTAGAACGATAGGTTTTATAGTTACCTATCTAATCGGCGTCGGTATACCCCCGAAGCTTCTATAGGTCGCCTCTATAGATAAAAGTAAAGTAAGCCGTTCTATATAGGTATTTAAAGATCCTAGTAACGGCGTTCTAGTAATAGCTTATAGAGTTAGACGAGTATCGGCTAATAATAGAGACGGCGAAGGCGATATCGGAGTAGGTTCTAAATATAGCGTATATTAAGGAGCCGATAGCGCTCTAATATTTATACTTTATCGGCAGGGGATAGTCCTAATTAGCGGGGGCGGTTTCTAAATAAAGGCCGGAATCTATAAGGGTAGAAATATTATTTTTATAGATAGTAAAGCTATAATTCTTTAGAATTTATTCGATATAGATAGTTTAGCTTAATTAAATAGTACGGAGTTCCCGGTTCCTAATAATCTTTATACCGAAGTAGAAATTAACGGGGCCTAGATTTAATATTTAAAAACGTTCGTTTAAATATACCTTAATATTATTAAGGTCCTAATAACTAGCGCTATATAAAAGGATATCGTTAATATAAACGCCGATAATAATTATACTATTATAAAAGATACTATAATCGGACTTTAGAGGTTTAAAGCCGATAGTAGTAAAAAACTTAGCGAGGTAGCGGTACTAGATCCGAGGCGACTATTTAAAACTATAGAGGGCCTTCCGAAGTTTATATATTATATTAGAGTCGCTGAAACCAGTAGGATATTATATATAGATAATCTCGTCGATATAACCGTAGAAAAAGGCCGTTTTAATATCTATTTAATCGAGCTCTAGGCTATAGGCGGTAGCTATAGCGAAGATAGCTTTATATAATATTAGTTTAATAATAGAAGCAAAAGTTTTATTAAAATCGATACCGGCTTCCTATTTAAAGCTATAAACGACCTAGCGAGCTTTAAAGCGTATAATTTTACTATCGACGTCCCTTTTAATCTTATATACCTATTTACCCCCTAGAAGATATTTTATAAAAGGTAGTAATACCTTAGTATATAGTATCTACGTATTATTTAGTTCTAACGATACTAGTTTTTCTTCTATAGCCTTACGCTATTTATTAGTATAAAGTAAATCTATAGCCTCCTTATACGACTAGGGTTCGGAAGGGTTTAATATAGTACCTTTTCTTATAGTACTAATAAATATACAGACGTTTATAATTAGATCTAGCGAGGAATAATCGTAATTATCTAGTACCTGGAGTTCGGGGTAGTTACGTAGGACTTTAATAAGGGATTAGGTAGTACGGTCGGTCTATAGGCGAGGTATAATAATCTAAAAACGGGGCGGTAACTTATCGGAATCTAATTTAGAGTTATTAACCTTAGTAATATAAAGTCTAGCGGGTAGGTTAGCCGGTAAAGGAGCTTAACTACGGGTAAAAAAAGTCTAATAAAGTATCGGGGGAGCTATTAGTTTAGATATTAAAAAGAAATTACTAGGTTATAGTTACGACCTTCTAGAATTAGACTCCCTATTAGTATGCTGCCGTTTCCGCGGGGGCTACTATTAAAGTTTATTTTCTAATTCTTCTAACTCCTATAGATCTAATAAATCTAGGTTTTAACCTATTTCTTTAAATACTACGGAAGAGGCGCGAACGACCTTGCTCTAAAGGTTTAATAGTTTATAGATAGTATCGCTAAAGTAACCGACTAAAGTATATTTATAGCTCCGATTATAGAATTTCCGAATCTTTTTACTATATATTAGGTACGCTGCGGAACCTAGAACGCGGAATCGGCTTAAATCTAAAAGTTTACTATACTCCTTTTTATATAGGGTTATACCTAATTTACTACTAGATAACCGGAAATATAGGAAGGTAGTAGCTTCGATAAATAGTAGCTAATATTTCTTACTAAAGCCGCTATAAACTAATATAGGGTAGGCTTTATATATTAGTATCTGCCCGAAACGTTCGGATATACCGTTCTATTATAGATTATTAGGTACGGTAGGCTCCTACTAGATACCTTTATTAGCGAAGCTTTTAGATATAATATAGCTCCTAAATTCGTTATTGCTACGAAAATATTTAATAATAAAGACGCCTTTCTTATTATAGGCGCAGAAGTAGTTCTAGTATTCTAGGGTTTCGGGGGCGTCTTTTAATTTAGTTATATAGATACTATACTTCTAGGTATTATTATCTAAAAAGGTAAAGATATATTAGCTCCTATCATATATAACTAGAACCTTACCCTCTCGAATAGGACCTATATAATTAGCGTAAATAAGGTCTATAGAACCGTTACCGGGGCGGATATAGCCCCTATAAGACTGATTATATTACTTACCTAGAATATAAGCTTTATAGAAATCGGATTTAGATTTAGGGACTTTAGATAGGTCGATCCCTATAGATATATTCGCTAATTTATATAAGTTCTAGTTACTAAGGTATCTAAGCCGGGTATACTAGATATTTTCTACCTCTACCGATATTTTAGCGTAGGCCTTTAAGGCTATATTAGGTATTAATAAAGATAAGGATAAAGATAGAAAAGAAAAAAAAAAAGAAATAGAAAAAGATTTTATAGGGCCGCGCTATATAGTATTAATATTTAGTAGGAATAGACCTTCGTACGTATAGGTAGTTAATATTAAGTCCGGAGTACTAAAATTAAAGCTAAAGCTAGAATCTTTAATAATTACTTTAGCGCCTATTTTCTGAATTTATAATATTAATAGTAGATTAGCGCCGGACCTAGGGGTATAAAGGATATTATAGAATTCTATAGGGCGGTATTTACTATTAATAAGGTAATTAAGTATAATAGTATCTTTAGCGATTAGTCGGAAGCTAATAGCGCTCCTAATACCGGTTATAGGCTCGCTCTAGATAGGTCTTATAGTAGATTTAATAAAGAGGTACCGCTAGAAAGTAGTATAATAGTTATAAGTATAGTCGAATATCTAACTATTAGTAAAGTCTAGTTTATTTAATAAGGCCGATAAAGCCGTAGGAGCGAGAGTTACGAAGCTAAAGTTAATAAAAGCCGGTACTATTATAATAAAGTTTAGTAACTTTTCGGACTCGGTAGGTTTATCTTTAGATTTATTATTTTTAGATTTATCGTCCTTACCGTCCTTACTATTTTTTCTTTTACCGCCTTTACTTTTATTACTGCCGTTACCCTTCTAGCGTTTACTACCGCCGTTCTTCTATTTATCTACTATTTAAGCCTTCTTTAATTTAGGATATAGGCTATAGTAGGTATCTTTTATATAGCCGTTTCGGTTATAGTAGGAATAGTAGTCGACTTTAATAACTCGCTTATTCGGGTTATTTATAGATAGGAAGGCCTTAGTTCCAGTAATAGTAGACTCGGTACTACTATATTAGCAATACTCCTCGCTAACGGTAGTACTAATAGTTTTATCTAAAGTAACTATCTTCTATTTTCGCCTATTCTTGTCCCTAATAATAATATTACTTTAGGTAAACGAGGTCTGGAAGTAGCTAAAAGAGGTACTAAAACCCCGAAGGAATTTTAAGATAAGAAAGCTCTCTAAAATAGTAACGCCTATAGCTAAGATCTCGTTAGTAAGCTCGCGAAACTTAGCTACGTAGGCCTCTACGTTCTCGAAAAAACTATTATAATAAAGAATATCTAGCTAGGCGTCGAGTTCTATAAGCTTGCCGGTACTATAGATTCTATATTATATCTAAAGTTTATCTAGTATCTTTTTAGTATCTAATATAATATCTTTAATAAGATTTTTAGCGTTAGTACTATAGGTCGTTTTAATCGCTATATAGGCGCGTTCTATACGTTCTTCTTTATATTCGGAGGTACCCGGAGGTAGAAGGCCTTTAGTAGCGGCTCGGAGGTTATTAAAAACGTAGTAGGCTATAATACCTTCCTCCTAGTTCTTATAGTCCGAGCGGGTCTCGAGCTTCGGAACTATACTAATAAGGTAGCCGGAACCCCCTAGTTTAGTGTTATTTATAATTAGTATAGGGGTAGATATATCGCCGAGCTTAGTACTAAACTAAGTTAAAGTTCTATAAGGAGTAGCGCCGTAGAAGTCGGACGTAGTAGGGGATCCAGGCGGCGAGTAGCCTGGAAGAGTAATAACTTCGAGGCCGAATAAGTTACTCGGGCTTAAAGGTATCGGAAGGGAACTAAAAGCTATAAGGAGGTCCGAGTCGTCTTTAGATATAATAAAAGGTAATATCGATAGGTAATAATTAGAGTCCGGGTATAGGTAGCTTTAAATAGCGAGGTCGATTTACTATTAGTTATAGAAGAGCCTGTAGTCTTTAATAGAAAATTAGAAATTACGGGCAGTTTAGCTTACCCGGAGGTTATTAGGTAGTCCTTAAAAGAAATATTATTTAAGACTTTTAAGGTTACGAGGATTAGTATAAGGCCTTAATAATAATAATAATATAGAGGTAGATATAAGGTTTAGAATAGGTTAGGTAAAGCTTTAAAAGGTAAAACGATATAATAATAGTCTTTAGTAATAAGTAGGAGGCTTCGAGTTCTTATACTGTTTAGGACTAGACGATATAGCTAGTAAAACTAAGGCTAGGCTCGATAGCTTTAAGCTCTAGAGGCGAACGGTAGTTAGTTTAGAAGTAGTAGGTACTCGCTTAAACCGTTAGGAGGTTAGGAAAGATACGATAGCTAGGAATATAGTCTACTAGCCCCCTATTTTATAGGGGTCCTAGCCTATACTAAGTTAGCTAGGCAGTCGCTTCCCGTATTTATTTATAATAGCTAGCAGCTATAGGATATACGCCGATAACTAGTATTAGCTAGACGGCAGGATATAAGACTAATAATTATAAAGATCTGATTTTAAAGGCCTAATTACCGTATTTAGTATAATATTCTTATAGTAACGTATCTATACGTAGTAAATTAGCGACTTAATAGTTCTACCCGAAAGTAAGGAGGTTAGTAGTTTAAGCGGCTAGAAGGGGTCGTAAGGTAAAATAAAAGGGGTCTACTTAGCTATTTATAATTTCGGTAGTTACCGGGGTACTTATAGGTAGTAGTATAACTATAGACTTTATCGTTCGCTGTATTAGATACTTTATACGGTTTAATAATATATATCGGATCTATTAAAGGGTAGATAAGAAGGAAGATTCGATAAAGATATAAAGAAGTTAAGTATAAAGATATAATACTCGCGAATAACGATAATAACTATTATAAACTAACTCGGCTAGAACTTCCGGGTTTATAACCTATTAAAATTATATATATAAAATATTAAGCTTTATTTACTAAGGTAGGCTTTCGCCTGGACTAAGTATATAAAAAGGAGGTAGCAGGGCCTTAGCGCCGAGAGCTACTAGGCCTGATCGGTACTAGCGCCCTTGGTATCTTGGTACAGCTGTTATGCGTAATACGTATTTCCAACAAATATATCTTAGCCCGCTAGTTTTATAGGGCGAAAATAAATTAAAAGGCTATTAATAACTTTTATAAAGATATTAGCGGGGAGGATAGCTTTATTAATACGTAGGAATAGAAAATTAAGATATATAAAATCCTTTAGAGTATTATTAATAATACCTTCCTCTAATCTTTATTTAAAATTATAACTAGAATAGAAAGCGGACTCTAGAAATAGAATACTATAATCTTTTTTTATAATATTATTAGCGTAGTCCGATTTCTGCTCGGCTATAGACTTTTTAAAAATAAACTAAAATATATACCCGAGCGCTATAAAATAAGCTTATCTAAAAATAACTATAAATCTACCCGGACCTATAGTAGAATATATATAGAGGATTAGTAGTAGAAATTATAGGAACTTCTTCCGGAAAACGCGACTATTATTTCTTTTATTTTTTCGATAGATAAAACTTCTTTAAATCTATATTATAGCGATATAGCTATATAGCCCGTCTACTTAACTATTAGTAACTTCGATAGCCGCTGCCGTTATAGTTAAACCCGTCCTTTATTTATCTTACTAGGTTTTATCTCTATTATTAAAGCGGGTAAAGAATATCTAGAAAATCTTAAATCTTATATTTATTATACTGCGATAGCCGCGATACTAGAATATAAGTAACTAGCGGCCTGTTATTAATATTTACGGATTATACTAATTCCGTCTATAGCCCTAAAATAGTATTATTAAAAAAACCTATCTATCCTTTATATTAATAGTTTTATTTAATAATACTTCCCTATTATTACCGGTTTTATAGTAGACTACGAAGAATAGGTCCTTATTATAGATATAAAGAATAGCAAGTATTATACTATATATTAAATACTTTTAAATTACTATAATAATTTATATATAGCGTTTCTAAGCCGGGACTATATATATACTCTAAATATAATATACTAGTAGTAATCTAGACTTAGTTAAAATTCTAACGCGGTAATCTAGTAGGAGGATAATTATAAAGTATCTAAAGAAAGTAATAACGACGAATTAAATTCGGAACCTAATATTATCGAGCCTCTAGCTATCTAAAGTAATTAAACTAGAATAAAATCTAGTTCGGCTAACGAAGTAAATATTTATACGGTCGAGAATTTTATATAGATATATAATTAGGTAAATATCTATAAAGCGTAATTCGTTAATATATTATATTAACTCCTTAAAGGAATTATAATACAGATTATTAAATAGTATTCTAATATAGTAAAAGAAGTTACTAACGGTTATTAGCGTAATATAATAATACTATCTATAGAGAAATATATAAAAATTAAAGTCGGTTAAAAGTATTAACTAGACGAATAATTTAATACTATACTTTTATTCCCCGGTCTAAAATACTTCGCGCGATTTAGTTAAGTTAAATAATGGATAGGCGATAAGTAAAAAGCTATAATCCGCTAATTTATTTCTATCTTAACTTTATTTTTAGTAGATTATATTCCGGTAGTACTATTATACTTTAGAGCTATAATAGAATTTATATATCTAGCTATATACTACTTTTATACCGACGAGATACTTTTCTATATAACGGAAATACTATATATTATAGACTGTCTTAAATATATATTTATTAAGTCCTAGCCTTTTAATAAAAATACTAATAGACGGTATTTTAATTTTCTAAAGTTCTATTCGATAGTCTACTATATAAAATATATTAAAATATTCGGGGCGGTTCTAGGAACTAATAGTAACCAAGATAGAACCGTATATATAATATATATTAAGGCTTTCTATAGTAGAACTAATAAGAACTTAACTTTCGATAAATAAATTATAGATTATAATATTAGATATTAGAATATACTAGCTATAGATAATATACTATTTTACCTATATTCGAAAAGTCTAATAACTGCTTAAAAAGATAAGGATATTTAAAGTAATAAAATAATAATCGAATCTATAAACCCGAACTATTAGAATATTAATATTCTAGCGAAACCTAATATTAGATATTTAAAGGTTAATCTAAAGGTACTATAGGCTTGAAATTAGATACGAGTATACTCGCTATAAACCGCGACCGGTATTTAAGATTTTATAATAGCTATAGCCGCCTTTATTAATAAAAGAAGATCTATAATATAATTAGGGACTCGGACCGAAGTAACTTATCTTTATTATATAGAGTCCGATCTAGAATAGGCCGAGCAGATATTTATTTTTTTATATTCGTCTATTATATATTAGTACCGAGATAGATAAGTCGTTATAGATAGCGAACGCCTGGTCCGCTATATTATACGATATTAACCGAACTAGAATAGTATTATAGGAAGGTAGCGCCGCGACTATATATAGTTAAAGGACGAGACGATAATAACTAGCGATAATATACTAGAAACTTTAAAATATTTAATTATTAGTAAGATATACGCTATTATTAAAATTATTAATCCGGATTATCCTGCCGAAAGAAACCTAAAATAAAGAAACGTAAGTATCTATAACGGTATCCTAGTATAATATTATAAATAGAAAGATAAAGGTCGGATATATCCTATTTATAGTATAGTAGAGGTCGGATTATAGCTAGCGAGTTCTAGTAGGATATTCGGTAAATATCGGATATATAATATATCCCGTATTTAATATATTACCTATCTAATTCTAAAAGGAAAGATAGTAGATAATAGGATATATTTTATAAATAATTAAATTAACTTTAAATATTATAATCGGCTCTACGACCTTGATTTTATCGAGAATAATAGGTCTATAGTAGATAGATTTAATAAAGGTTTTATAAAAGAATAAGAAACTAAACTTTTCTAACTAGCTTTTATTACTAGTATCTTAATATTAGAGGGCTATATACTGTAGCTAGGGTAGCGATACTTTTAATAAATATATAAAATAAAAAAGGTAGTAAATCGAGTTACTAATAGCTATTATAGCTCTAGGTATAGTAGCTATAGTAGCTATATTTACTACGTACGAATATGATAGTCTTAGAGTTCGTTTATAGAATATTTATAGACTATTTAAGTCTATACTAAACTCGATAAAATTATAAGATATTTATATATAGAGTCTATATAAGTATTCTTTACTAAACGTTCTAGATAGAAGGTTTTTCTAGAGACTATTAGTAGTAAGATATTCTCTAATATCGAGGTAAAAGTTAATAAAGGCTTTATTACTTAACGCCTATAACCCCGATATAATAGAAACTTTCGCGTTTAAATCTTTATACGATCCCGCGTTATTTAAAAGGTTCTAGACTAATTACTATCGCGTTAAAGTTATTCAATTAATAATTTAAAAAAAGTAGTAAAGATTCGGGGTTTCTATATAGAATTAAATATAGTTACTACTAGGCCGTACGGGTATATACTTCCTAATTAGCTAAAATCTTAAGCTAAAAATTAGCCGCCTTTAGCTAAAAATCGGCCGGAGTACTAATCCTAATATAGGAGTTTTTAGATATTTAAACCTTTAAATCCGGGAAAAATAGTAATTCTAGGGCTGCAGGCGAGCTAATTATTAATTCTAAAATAATAATTTAGCCTATTTAGATTAAATTAAATACTTCTACCGAATCTTATTATCCTCTTTAACTCTACTAAAGATTAATAATAAGTGCCTATACGGCTTTATTAGCTTTCCTAATAGGTTAGGATCTCTTCTAGAATAGAGATACTAACTTTCTAGCCTCCTATACCCGTAGGATTAGGACGGTCGTCTATAAATCAGTTAAACTAACGCTAAAATTATTAAACCTCCCTAGAGGACTAATTACTATTATTTTTTTCTTAGTAATACTTTTAGGCTATCCGCTAGGGATAGTTTATATATAGGCGCCGTCCTAATTCTAGAAAAACCTACCGGGGTCTAGTAGTAGATATAATTTCTTTACTCTAGGTAAAGTAGTACTAATAAGGCTAGGTATTATTATATATAGTCTTTAGTCGTAATAAATATATCTCTAAGCTGCTAGACTCTAGTAAATACTATAACGAAGTTTTATTAATATACTTACCCTATAATTTTTAATTATATAGCTAATATCTATCTAGGACTTCCTTTTAAAGATACCGAAGTTTTTTAATAGCGACGATAATAACTTTATTTACGCTAATAATACTATTTCTAAGACTACGAAAGCTAAGACCTTCCTATTAAATAGAAGGTAGGAATAACTCTGTAACGCCGCTAGATAATATTCTAACTAGTACTTCTAGTATTTAATAACTAGTACTATAGTATAGGGGTTAATATAGATAATACTAAAATCTTTTACTACTATCTCTATATTAGACTAAGTATAATATAGTAATAGCGGGAAAGGTTTAATATTTATTAGGTCTAGGTTCGAATCCTAGTAGCGTTACTTTATTTTTTAATTTTCTAATTATTTAATATTCGGTTTCCTTTTCGCGTAGTTATATACGGCGTTTCTACTAATAAATATTACCTTTCTAGAACTCTAATAAACTATTACTATATTCGATATATATATATTCCTTCCTCGAGGCTTCGAGGTTTTTATATTTATTTATTTCTTATATATAATCTTTTATATATAAAAATAATACTATTAAAGCCGTACCTTCGCGATATCGTTAGATATCTATATAGTAGATATAATTCTTTCTTCCTTTACTACCTCTAATATACTTATATAATTTAGTTATAATATTTTATAATATTACTATAACCTTTTCGAGCGCGGTAACTCGATTATATAGTACTACTACCTCTTTTTTTATTACTTTAGCGGCCCGAATTAGGGATTCTTATAGGGTAGTAGTATTTTAAAGTAAAATCGACCGGGACCTAGGTAGCGGCAGAGTAATATTTCGGGGAAGAATAGGCTTAAGTCCCTGCGTCGATACTAGATTTAAAGGTAGGAGCGGTAGAAGGCTCGACGGCGGTTCCTTTCGCGTTTTATTTAGTATTAAAGTTAAGGAAGACTAGTTTGACTAGAATAAATAGGGTTTATATCTTAATTTTACTTAATCCTTTATCTTCGACGGCGTTAATAATAGAATAGTAAAGGGCGAGTATAGTAGTAAAATCTAGGCAGACGAAGGTAATAGAAGTAATAAATCGGAAACCTGTTTTAGTAGATTATTAATAAGTATATAATACCTATAATTCCGATAATATTTACTTTTATATAAGATATAGTATTAATATTTACTTTTATATTAAATATAGTATTAATATAATTATTAAGCGATAAAATACTTATAAATAAAGATAGTTTAAATAGTTTATCTATATAGAAGTAGAATAAGAATATAGAACTTAAGTAGAAATTATAGTCGACTACTAGAAATAGCGAACTACTAACTTTTTATTAGACCGACTTAAGTAACGGAGCTAGCCTAATACCTACTATAGTATCTACTCTAAAATTAGGACGCGTTTTTCGAATATAAATATATCCCTTTTATTATATTTTCCCCTCTATACTTACTATACGTTATATACGAGCTTCGGCCTATCTACTATATATAGAACGTAAGCCGTTCTCGAAACTATATTAAACTCCGCAGATTAGGTATTACTAAACCCTTTTACTAAGGCTATCTTCTATCTATAACTCGAATCTAATTTAATAGCGCGTCTTTTAGAACCCGATTACTTCCCCTATAAAAAAAGGTACGTATATCTATAATATATTACTATATATACTAATATCTATTAGATTATTTTTATCCTATCGGCTACTCTAATTATAGGTTCTATACTAGATTTCGAATATAAATACGTAGGGGATAACCTCGGCGGTAATAGATATTCGGATATAGAACTATTACTACTACCTAAAAAAAGAAGATATATTAAAGGATATAAAGACCTGGATATAATAGCTTATATACCTAGTATATAGTATTACTTTAATATAAATCTAGTAAATTTCTCGTATTCCGAATAATACCGTTCTTTTACTAACGCGTTATATATAGTATTAGCTTTCGGCCGCCGACTTAGTACTACTTTTTATAAAGATATCTTTCTATAGCGGCGGTAGCCGAGTTAGTAGAGGTATTAGTAGCTTTAATATATTATTATTACTATTTAAACCTTCCGACTTACTATTATACGGTTACGGATATACTAGTATAAATAGCTTTATTTAAGAAGGTTACTCTAAATAGAATAAAAGGAACAGAGACGGGATAATAGTATTAGGGCCGAATTCTACGCCGGAATATAAAGACTTAATAGAGCTAATAAAGGTCCGAGTATTAGCGTAAGTATTTATCTATACTAGCAACGGATTAATAGGCCCCTAGGCCGATAGTATATAGTAGGTCGGCTTTAAAAATATAATACTAGAGACTTGGAACGAAGCGTATAAAAACTACCTTCGGGCGAGATTAATTAAGCTACGACCTAGGAATTTCGAGGCTATAAAGGTAAATTATAAGTTATATAGATAAAATAGTTCTATTAATAATACTAGATTTTTATAGTACTATAAAACTTCTATATTTAGGCTATATATTATATCCGGAATATAATAAAGGACTACTTTAACTAGCTATCGGACGACTTAGAGAGATTACGATATATCCGATATTTATTTAATAACGACCTGTTTCTAATAGAAGAAGTTAATATTATAAATACCTAAATTAGATCTTAGGTAATGATTACTAAAAGCAGCAGCTAAAATACAGGATATTTTCAGCTTTAATACTTAGGAAAGCTATTAGTAAACTATTTTTTTCCGATAGTAAAGACTGGAATTTAGGATATAACGATTCTATAATAGAGTTTTTCGACCTATTAACTAATAGATATATTGCTTTCGTTTATACGCTGCTTAAATATACTATAGCGGAATAAGTAATACTAGATAATAAAACGACGAAGTTTAAAGGCGTCGATTATATAGATAGTAAGTATATTATATTACTATATTATTATAATATTTTAGTATATAACTAACGAGTACTAATATCTAGAACCTTTTAAATACTACTTCGACTAGTAGAATATTCTCCCCGATAACGTTTAGAGTACTATTACTAAATATATCTAGAAATAGGTAATCGGATAGAATAGATACGTACCGCCTAATCTAAGGAAGAAAAGAAAAAGTAAGTTATTAAATACTTTCGATAGAAGGGATTACGCGGAAATTTTAAATAATACTAATATCTCGATACCTATATAATAGAAATCTAGGTTTCTAGATAAAACCGACTTAGTATAGATATATCTAAAGTACTAAGCTCGTATTACTTCTACTAATTGATAAACTCGAATAGTCTTTTAGTAAAGCTTTTAATTAGCGAGTACGTTACCGAAATAGAAATCGGAAACGAATACTAGTAAGTAGTACCTATACCAGTATAAAAGTAATAAGTCTAATATACTATAGCCGTTATTCGATAAAGATAATAGAATAAATATATATATTCTACTTTATTTAGCGTTTATTTAAAATAAGCTAACTTTTATAATAGTTAGTTATATCGGAATTATAGGGTATCGACGGCGAAAATAATCCGAATTCTATTTTCTACGCTAGTACCTACGCTAGTACCTATAGTAGGGCCGAAGTCGAATCTATAGAAAAAGTATATAATATTATAAGAGTATCGGATTTATTAGTATATATTAATATACTCTATAGAAAGACTAGTTTAGATCTTTTAATAGGACGAACGCTATCGAAAGATCCTATAGGAAAACTATTATAACCGGCTATAAAAAAACTAATACTAGCGATATTATAGTTTTAGGCGAAGGTTTATCAGCCGGAATACTAGGTACTATATAAACGGGTAGTATAATAGAAGTACGCCTTTATTAGATATAAGAGGTAGATAATAGTATATTATACGTAATATACCAGGTAAAAGATATTAGTTAGCTACCGAAGAGGAAGTTAATATATTTAGACTAGGATTTAGAAATAGTACTTAAATCTTACGGTATTACTAAAAAGTTAAAAAAGGGCTAGTAAACCTAGTAATAGGTTTTAGATACCTAATAAGGAGCTATTATAAATAAAGCGGCTTAAAAGGAATAGAAAGAGATACTAGATAGTAGGCTAGGAATTACGAAAGGTACGAGGATTTAGTTCTCGGATACTAATATTCTGCCGTACTTAAATATAGCGGAATAAATTTATAATTATATACTTATTATAAGGTTATTAAATATATAGTATTCGAGCTATATAATAAAAGCTAGCTATCCTAATTATAATAATAGCTCTAGATACTAAATATACGTTTATTATAAAGTAAAGCGATTATTCTATCGAATATATAGTTATTAGACCTACTATAGCGACTACCGACTAGTAAAGTAGTAGAAAATCTTAAATAACTTAAAAGACTTAGGTAGATTAGATAGCTTAAGTAATTTAGAAGACTTAGGTAGATTAGGTAACTTAAGCGACTTAGACGGCTTAATAAACTAAAAGCGGCTAAGTCTATTTTTAAAGAATAGATATAAACCAATCTGAAGATAAGCGGCTAAGCGGCTGAACGTGGATTAAACGGCTTCAAGCCGGTTTTGGGGAATGCTGATAACTTCTAGGGCGGGTCCTATTTATAATATATTATAGGATAAATTTATAGCTATTCGGAAATACCTTTCTAGTATATTAGAAAAGAGGTAGATCTATCTATTAAATAGCTCCACCGGATTTTTTATTTTATTTATAAAGAAACCGGACGGTAGCCTAAAATTTTATATCGACTACTATATACTTAATAATATTATAATTAAAAATAAATATCTATTACTTTTTCCATTCGAAGTACTAGACCGATTAATATATACGCGACGGTATACTAAAATTAATATTCGAAATATCTACTATTATATTTATATTAATAAGGGTAATAAATAGAAAACGGTCTTTCGTATTTAATATAGCTAGTACGAGTATTAGATAATACTTTTTAACTTTATTAATACGCCTGCGATCTTCTAGTCTTATATTAATAATACTTTAAAACTTTATTTCAACGACTTTTACGTAGTTTATTTCGATAATATCTTAATTTATTTATAGACGGAAGAGAAAAACTAGATAAATATTTATAAAGTACTTAGAGCTTAATTTACCTACCGGCTATATATAAAGCTTTCGAAATACGCGTTTAATTAAATAGAAGTTATATTTCTTGAATTTATTATCGGGAAAAAGAATATATAAATAAAATAGTCGAGAACTGAAGTATTAATAGATTAGCCTATACTTTAGAATATAAAGGATATCTTAGTATTTCTAAGCTTTATAGAATTTTATAGATATTTTATTAGAGGTTTTTTTTAAATTATAGCTCCCCCAATAAATTTAATAAAAGGAGCGAAGAAAGGCGCCCTAAGAATTCTTTTTAAATAGTCTAAAAACGCGTAGAAGGCTTTTAATAAATTTAGTTATATTTTTATAAATACTTCTATCCTAGGATATATTAATTAGAAAGCTAAAACTTATATAGAAACCAACGTATTAAATCGAATCGTTGGTAGAATTATATACTAGCGATATAAAGATATATAATAATATTCTATTATTTTTATAAACTATAAATTTTAAGGCGTAGAGGTTCGTTAGAATATATAGAATTAGAAATTATATATAGTTATTTAATACTGTAAAAATTTATAATAATGTTTATAAGATAGTATAAAATCTATCTATAAATTTATAGATTATGAAAATTGCTATTTTATATAAATTAAAGATTATAATCCGAGATAAATTCGATAGATTTAAAGGTTTATAGTATTCGATTTCTATATTAAATGGTAAAAAAGTAAATTTAATTCTACCGATAGTCCTTTTAGGCGGCTAGATATTATAAAACCGGATAGAAACGAGGAAAATAATAACTTCTTCCTATCTACTTTTTAGAATAAACTTCGTATACGCGATTTATAGCTAGAAGTCTAAGAGAATACTAGTATTCTGGTAACTATTTATTTAACTACTATACTTGCTAATATAGAGTTAAATAATTATTTTAATATTTATACTAGAACCTTACGCCTTTTAGTATAGAAGGTTCTTGAAAGTAAAAAGATATATTTGGATATACCCGAGCCTATAGTAGTCTAGCTTACGAGATTAGAGTCTAATAGTAATTTTATAACTAATAAAGGTTTGAAAAAGAAATTTTCTAAACCGCTCGGATAAACTCGCTAGAGTAGATCGGAAGATAATCTTTTTTATAGAAAATCTATAGTTTATATTTCTAAAGACCTATCTACTAGAGAGAAAATACTATATATTTATAAAAATAATCTATTTATAGATTCCTTTATTACTAAACGGATTTTAGATTCGATTAAATATAAATATTATTCGCCGGGAATAGATAAAGAAATTAAGAAATATATTTATATATATTCTATTTACTAAAAGATATATATCTATTATTTTAAACCCTATAGAATATTTAATCTCATTTCGCCTAGAAGAGAAAATCTATTTTCTTCTATAATAATAGATTTTATTACCGATCTTCCGCCTATAAAGAATCCGTATACGGATAAAATAAGCGATATTATCTATATATTTACCGATAAATTAATATATTATAGAAAATATATTATAATAAGAAAAAATCTAAATATTAAAAGTTTAGCGGATTTTTTTTAGTCTAAATTCGTCTATAATTATAGTATAATACGAGATTTAATTTTAGATTGAAGGTTTATATTAGTAACTTCAAGTAAACGTTTCTATATTATTTAGATATAAAGCGGAAGCTTAGTATAGCCTATTATTTCCAAATAGACGGATAAATAAAACGCTAAAATGAAACACTAGAATATTATTTATTAGTTTATCATAACTTTAAATAAAATAATTAGCCTGAATCACTTTCTGTAGCGATATAAAAATATATTAATAGTAAATATATATTAACTAGCAGAAGTTCGAATAAACTTCAATAAAGTTATATATTTTATTTAGATTAGGTTCCTAAAGATAGAAACTCTAAAAAGAAAGTATTCCTAGCTACCGAAAAAGTAGATTAGTTATAACGTAGTCACGTAGTAGGAATTACTTGAAAGGTTTAAAGTAAAAGGTTAAAGAATAATAGGTAAAATAATATAACCGCTATTATAAAGATTTATTTTTTATTAAAAGAAATAAAATTCTTTTACGGAGTATTAATATACCTTTTATACTTTTAGATCTAAAAAGAAGATAGACTATAAATAATTAGGTTCCTTTAAAAAAGTTAGCTCGTAGACGTATAAATTAGACCTACCGGAATTATTTAAAACTATCTATTTTACTTTTTATATATCTTTATTAGAGCTTTAGTATTCGCGAGATAATAAGGATTCGGAACCTTAGCCTATTCTAATAGAAGGTGAAAAAAAGGAATAGAAAGTCGAGGAAATTTTAGAAATTTATATAAAGCGAAATAAGCCCGAGTATTTCGTTTAATAGGTCGATTCGTTACTTTATAAAAGGTTTTAGAAGCCTATCGAGAATCTAGCTAATACTAAAGGGGCTATTAAAACTTTTAAAACCCAAAGGACTTTTAATAAACCTAATATAAATATAAAGAAAAGAAGTAGATATTATAAAATATAATTATCAAGGTATAGAAGTCGGCTAAAGTAATAGATATAGGCTATTCGGCTAAAAAAATTCTATTTTCTATTTTTTAAAAAGAAACCGCGTATTTTGAACTATTCTAAAATACCGAGAAATAAGCTATAAAGAAAGTTATTAACTATAAATTTACTTTCGTAAATTATAGAACTACTAATAACGCCCTTTCTATTTCTATCTTTATTTTCCTTTTCTTTTACTAAAGAAACGTCGATCGGTATAGCGGCCGAAAACCTAATAAAAGAAATAGTACGGAGAACAGTATGGTACTTTATAGAAATAGAAATAGAAATAGAAATAGAAATAGAAATAGGAACGATATAAATAAACTGAAAACCGGTATAAATTTATACTAGCTATAAATATATAACTAAAGAAAAATGAAAATCGATATCTATACTAGTAAAGTATAGACGGAGATCTAGAAAAGTATTTAAAGGCGTATAGATAATAAAAGTAACAGAGCCGGAAATTTAAAAGGGTATATATTCTATAGTACCGACTGGATTAAATTTAGCTATAGCTTATTCTTTTATAAAAAGGTTATTCGAATAACTTTAAATATAATCTATAAGTTAATTTATAGTACTATTCTATAATTACGATCCCTATATTAAAAACTTTAAAGAAACGAACGGCGTTACGTATAAGAAATTATTATTTTAATAAAGCCGTATCTTCTTCGTATATATAATAGCGAGAAGAATAATAACTATATTTTATTTAGTATCTAGAAGGCTCTTAGTAGATCGTTTCGGGCTCGAATTAGACCCGCTATATATATTAATAGTACTAGATACGAATTTTATTTAGAGTAGTTTTCTCTACGATTATATTATATAGCTGCGGCTATAGTATAAAGTTTTCGTTATATTAAAATAGGCTTAGAGCTATAATAGCTAATTTTTTATTTTAAAATTTCTTAAACTATATCTATAATTAGCTATACTATATAGTAAATAGTATATAAAAGTATAGATAGAAAGAAATATAACTTTCCTATATATCTAGACAGGTTATATACTTCCTATACTACAAATATATTTAATTTCCATCTATACTTCGCGGGTAAATAAAGAAAAAATAATTATAATAAAGGAAATAATATAGAAAATTAGATTTAGAAATCTTATACGATATATATTTAAAATACGTTATAATATAGAAATATACGTTCCTTAAATTATATATTAGAAGTAAATAAGACGAAAATATAATATAAATAAAATAAAAATATATCTAAAATTCTATAGAGGAATAATATATATTATAAATAAAAGGTATATACATCGTTTATACTAAAGAAATACGATAAAAAAGAAAAAAAAAAGATTAAAAGTAGAAGTAATATTATTTAGTTATTTGTTTTGGTTTTGGTACCCGGTAAACCAGTGGTTCGCTAAGTAAATTAAACGTTAATATACCAGTATTAAATATACCGTAGCAGAATTTATATCGTAGTTCAGTTAATATAAATAACGATTCTTTCTATAGAATTTGGATTTAAATTTACTTAGTAATATAACGTATCTTTCTACCGATAACTTAACTAACGTAGAAATTTTTAGAGATAAGTATACCTCGCAGTTATCGTTTCTTTTTCTTTTACTAGTAATAAAAGCCCTTCGTAAATACTATAACTTACTAAAAGTTTTTATATACGTATATACTCCCGTAATAGCTATAGCTATAAACTAAACTAGACGGTAGTATATCCGTAATAACTATTTCTATCTATATAGTCGTCGACTATCTCGTTATAGCTAGAGTAACCTATTTCGACTTTAATCTAAATTTTTTCTTTACTGCCTTTAAAACGCGCTATCCGACCTCCTTACTTTTCTTTAATCTAATTAACCGAGTAAAGCTTCTAGCCGTAGTAGCTAGTATACTGCCTAGAGATCCTTTTAAAGTTAGATAGGCTAAAAAGTATTTTAATAGCTTAGTAGAGCGTTTAGGTACAGGTTATACGATAGATACGGCTAATTACTTTACAGTATAGCAGGTAGATATAGCGGATTCTCCTAATTATTTATAACGTCGAGGAAGGACTAGATAAATAGTATTTAAACTGGACCGAAGACTGCGAGTAACAAAGTTATACTTATATAGTAGAGGATTCGTAATCGAATAAAGAAGGAAGTAGTTAAATAGAAGTAATTAACTACGTTATAAACCTTGCCTAAAGAACTATATATCTTTAGCTATAAGAATTTCTTTATATATAAAATATAATTATTATTACCGTATGAAACGTTAATAAAATATATATATATTAATATAAATATAAAAACTCAGTATAACCCCAAATAGGAGTCTTCCAGAAAAGGAAGTAATATTATAAATATATATCTATCGGACGCGCGGCTTTTTATATATAGTTTTAAAGCAATTAATAGTATATATATATATACATTATAATAGTATTTCGTATATATATAATTCTATTTTAAATTTAATAAAAAGTCTAAAGATTGACTTAAAAGTATAAATACGAAAATAAATTATCTATTTCTATACCGTATCCAATTCGTATTATACGAATTAAACAATAGATATTATATAAAGATTCGAAATAAATCCTAGTAGAGAAAAGTATAACTATAAAACCGGAAAGATTTACTATATTATAAAGTTATAGTTAAGCCTTTTAGAATACTAAGCGCGCTAGTAGCTAGTAGCTCTAATAGAGTAAAAACTCTATACGAAGAGAGTTCTTCTCGCTATTAATTAGTTCTACTATCTAATAGATTTATTCCTCGCATCTATCTACTACGCAGTCCCGTAAACGGAGCCTTGGCTTTATATTATATTAAATTTAATCATATTTTATAGAACCGTTATTTGCGTCACCTGAACTGGAATATAAGTTCTGCTACCGTATATTCAATGCTGGTACACCAACGCTTGATTTGTTTACCGAACCACTGGTTCACCGGGCACCAAAGCCAAAACAAATAACTAAATAAAATAATTTTAAAATAATATCGTTAATAACTAAATCATATATTTAAATATCTATATAGAACCGAAAATAAAGATTATATCGGTCGAATTTATTTTATTAGAAAGAACTTTGATAGTATAGATTAAAGTTAGATTATTTTTAAAATCTAGAAATTAATCTATTTTTAAAGCTTTTTTCTTCTAGTTAATAGAATACCGGAGAAATACTCTAATAATATAGCTAAAAAGTATTTTATATTTTAAAAGTAATTTATTACTATACCGGAATTAAATTTAAAAGATAAATTTATAAATATTTATTTTTACTATCGATAGAAAAGTAAAAATTTATTAAAACCTTTCTATACTATTGAAATCGTAATTTAGTTTATTATCCGGAATATAAAAAATTTCCACCTTTTATAGTTATCGGCGTCCATTTATAGTAGACTCGAGATTTTTATATATAGCCGTTAGTATTTCGAATAATTAATAAATAAAAAGGTTTTATCTATACTAGTTTTAATTTTTATCGATATTTATAGTATATTTCGAATTATATATCGATTACTATTAGGTATTTTCAATACTACTATATCTTTTAGAATTAGTATAAAAAGAAAAGATAGGCTAATATATAATCTCTAAATAAATCTATTTCTATTATTTATTTCATCATTCTATAACTATTTTATCAATTTTCTCTATTAGTTCTAGGCTTTTTTATAAATAATTTCGGCGATATTATTCGTATATTATAATTTTTACTAGAAATATTTGCCTAGAATATTCCGATAATTTTTAAAAGAGAAAATTAGACGCCTATAGTTATTATTTGTTGGAAGTACGTGTTACGTACAACAGCTGTACCAAGGCGCCAAGGGCGCTAGTGCCAATCAAATCTAGTTGCTTTAGACGTTAAGGCCCTGCTATTTTCTTTTTATATATTTAAATTAGACGACAGCCCGTTTTAGTAAATCAAGTTTAATATTTTATATATATAATTTTAATAGATTATAATTTCGAAAACTCTGACCGAATTAGTTTATAATAGTTATTATTTATATCCGCGTGTATTATATCTTTATATTTAATTCCTTTACGCCTGTATTGAATCTTTTATTTTATCTACCCTTCGGTAGATCCGATATATATTAAACCGTATAAAGTATTTAATACGGCGAACGACGAAGTCTATAGTTATACTACTATCTATAGATACCCCGGTAACTGCCGGAATTATAAATCGCTAAGTAGACCTTTTTATCTTATTTTATAACTCTTTCTAGCCGTTTAAACCCTGTCCTTTTTACTTTCGGATAGAATATAAATCGCTAATTTACTACGTATAGGGACGTTACTATAGAGATATTACGCTAGTTATACGATAGTTAGACTTTCGAAATATAATCTTTATAATTATTTGTTCTATATTCTACTATCTAGCTAATACTAGCCTTCGACGTATATTCTATAATAATCCAAATAGCCGAGCTTCTGCTAGCTATTATAAATAAATATAGAAAGCGATTGCCTAGCTAATTTAGTATAGACTAGGACCTCTATAAAATAGGGAGGCTAGTAGACTATATTCCTAGCTATTATATTTTTTCTAACCTTCTAACGGTCTAAACGAGCTTTTATTATTTCTAAACTAACTATCTCGCCTCTAGAACTAGAACTATCGAGTCTAGCTTTCGGCTTTACTAACTATATTATCTAGTTCTAAATAATATAAAATCTCGAAGCTTTCTATTTATTATTAAAGACAATTATATTATTTTAACTTTCGAAACTTTATCTAATCTATTCTGAACTTTATATCTACTTCTATTTTATAATTATTATTAATACCTTATACTAATCTTTCTAATCTTAAAAGTTTTAAATAATATTTTTTTAAAGACTACCTAATAACTTCCGGGTAAGCTAAACTGTCTATAATTTCTAATTTTCTATCGAAGACTATAGAATTCTATATAACTAATAGTAAATCGATTTTACTAACTAAAGTTATCTATATCCGGACTCTAATTACTATCTATTAAATTTACTTTCTATTATATTCGAAGATAACCTGGACTTTTTTATTATTTTTAGTCCTTTTCTAATATTTCTAAATTCGAACGATCTATTTAACTTCGAAGATATTATACTTTCTAGATATTTACTTTTAGATTCTCCTTCGGATTTACTTCTTTATAATACTATTCCTCGCGGTATTCTATAATCTAGTCCTAAATTTAGCGATATAATTACCTCTATAGTAAAAACTATAGATAATACTAAATAAATAGGCTCTAGCTACTCTATTGATATAATTTTAAAACTTAAAACCCGCTCGGACTAAAAAAAATAGGAGGAAGCTATTATATAGCCTATTTTATTTTTAATAATTTCCGAGCTGCTATTAAAGGTTCCTTACCCCGGCTCCTTTTAACTATAAAAAAGAACGTATAGAATATATCGATATAGTAATTAAGACGACCTATAGTACTAACGCTAAAAATTTTATTAAAAATATTATATAAGATATTAATAAAATATTAGATAAATTCTAAATATAAGATAGAATCTATTATACCGGTAAATTTATAAAACACGACGTCTAGCTAGATACTTTCTATTATAATAGCTCTTTCGAGAGTATAGAAGCTTATATAGCTATTTTCGCGAGTTTACTAATAGAATTATAGCTATAGATATTATTATTTTAGACAGCTTTTTTATTTTAATCTTCCTTTATTTCTAAATCTTATTTATCTAAAATCTTATTACTTTTAGTAATAAATATAAATAAAGATAGAAGGTAGTTATTCTAGATAAAACTATTAGTAAAGGAATATCGCTTATATAGTAATAGTAAGTCTACTACTACTAGAACTAAGACTTTTCTATCTATAAATAATCTAAATAAAGGAATTATTAAAGACGACTACAATTTCTACTATGACTAAAATAGCTATATAAAGGATACCTACTATAGTCTATATTCTAAATTACTTTCTTGAAAGGTTTCTATTTAGAATTATATTGAAATTTTATATATATATATATATATATTTCTTTAACGTTATATACGGAAACGATTATTATATTTTATATATAAAAGAATTTTTATAGCTAAAGGTATATAGTTCGTTAGGCATGATTTATAGTACAGTTAATTACTTCTATTTAACTATTTTCCTTTCTATTCGATTATAAATCCTCTATTATATAAGTATAATTCCGTTATTCGCAGTCTTTAGTCTATCTTTTCTCGACGTTATATATAACTATCAGTTTCCAATATTTCCGCTATATCTATCTACTATACTACGAAATAAAGATCTATATCTATCGCTTCGGCTATATTTATTATATAACCTATATCTAAACGCTCCGTTAAACTATTAAAGTACTTTTTAGCCTATTTAACTTTAATAAGGTCGCTAGATAGTACGCTAGCTACTACGGCTAGAAGCTTTACCCGGTTAACTAAACTAAAAGGAAGTAGAAAGATCGGATAATATATTTTAAAGGCGGTAAAGAAATTTTTTTATTAAAATTAAAATAGCTTATTCTAGCTATAATAAAATAGTCGGTAACCGCGTAGATAGATATAGTTATTAAAAATATAGATACTATCGTCAAGTTTAGTTTATAGCTATAGCTATTATAGGAGTATATACGTACGTAAAGGCTTTTAGTAAATCGTAGTACTTGTAAAGGGCTTATATTACTGGTAAAAGAAAAAAAAGAAAAAGCAATAACTGCGAGGTATACTTATCTATAAAAATTTCTACGTTAAATTATCGGTAGAAGGATACGTTATATTACTAAGTAAATTTAAATTAAAATTCTTTAGAACCGTTATTTACGTTAATTAAACTAGAGTATAAATTCTACTACCGTATATTTTATACTAGTATACCAACGCTTAATTTACTTACCGAACCACTGGTTTACCGGATACTAAAACCAAAATAAATTAACTAAATATATCTTAAATTAAAAAAGTTTTAGATAGTAGAAAAATAGAAGAATAGCGGTAGTAAACGCTAAAAAGGTAATAATAATAAAGGTAAAAGCGGTAAAGGAAAGGACGGTAAAGACGATAAATCTAAAAATAATAAATTTAAAAACAATAAATCTAAAGATAAATGTATCGAATCTATAAAATTACTAAATTTTATTATAGTAGTATCCTCTCCTACTAACTTTAGCTTTATATTTTCAATTTCTACGGCTTTATCGGCTTTCTTAAATTAAATAGATTCTTTTAATAGTTAGATATTCGATAATATCTATAACTATTGTATTATCTTCTAAAGGTAGCTCTTTATTAAATCTAGTATAAAACCTATCTAGAATAAACCTATAACCGGTATCGGTAGCGCTAATAGCCCCCGACCGATCGCTAAAGGTACTATTATATTTAACTATTTTAAATACCGCTTTATAGAATTTTATAATATTCTTTATATTTCTAGATCCGGCGCTAACCTTCTAATAATATTATAAATCTGAAAAATAGACGCTAAAGTAATTATTAAATACTATTACTTTAGTTTTAGTTTTAGTACTCCGGATATAACGTTAATAATATATATATACGAAGGTCTATTCCTACTAAATATTAATACTATATAGCGCGGCCCTATAAAATCTTTTTCTATTTCTTTTTCTTTTCTATCTTCGTTTTTATCTTTATTAATACCCGATATAGCTTTAAAGGCCCTCGCTAAAATATCGGTAGAGATAGAAAGTATCTAGTATATCCGGCTTAGATATTTTAGTAATAAGAATTTAATTAAATTAGCGAATATATCTATAGAAATCGATCTATTTAAAGTCTCTAAATCTAAATCCGATTCTATAAAACTTATATTTTAGATAGATAATATAAATAGCTCTATAGTAACTATATCCGCCCCGGTAGCGGCCTTATAAACCTCGTCTACGCTAATCGTATAGGTCCTATTCGAGAAAGTAAGATTCTAGTAGAATACTATAGGAGCTAATATATATACTATTAATCATTCCGATTTTGATTTTAGTCTTTTACGAATCTAACGCTAGAAGGCTAATATATTCTTATTTTTCTAGATAATAATACCTAGAAGTATAGTATCTATATAACTAAAATCAAAGACGTTCCCGAAACTTTAGAATACTAGAATTACTTCTGCGCCTATAATAAAAAAGTTCTCTTCGTCGTTAAACGTTTTCGTAGCGATAAAAAATTTAGAAACTATATTATATCTAAAAGCTTTACTAGAAAAAGTATTTAATAAAAGTCTATTATATCTAATAATCTATTATAGAATAGTATTTCCGGACGCTTTAAATAAGTACTAATATATAAAGCCTAGCTTATATTAGTTTATAATAGCTTTAGTAAAAAATACTAGCCGCTAATTATTAAAACTACTATCTTTCTATACTTCCGGTTATCTAATAGTAAACTAGATATTATTCTATATAAGAAAAAATATTATAAACCTCTAGATTTAAGCCGATTCTACGTCCAAGGTTCGGTAGCGTATCTAATATATAGTAAAAAAATTCGAAGATTCTATAATCGGAGCAATAAATATACTTTAGTTAGCTACTTTCGTAGTATTATCTATAAGCTATTAAATTTTTAGAATAAAATTATCCGTATTTCTTCCGTAGTTTTTAAAGAAATAGATTAAAACCTAGATTTATTAGATCTATAAGAACTAGAAGAATCTAAAAATAAATTATAGCCTTCGCGGAAACGGCAGCGTACTAATAGAAGGTATAATTCTAGAACGTTATAATTATAACCTAGTAACCTTCTATTAATATCTAAATTAATAGCTTTTCTTCGCTAAATTTCTATACTTTACCGAATTCCTTTTAACTATAGTTAAGTTCTATTACCGGCTTGTCTTTATATTACCGAAGTTAATAATTCGAATTCGGATTCTAATTCCGATAAATTACTACTCTATTTCTAGACTATTATATATCGCCTATAGACCGATCGTACTATCTAATCCTTTATTAAAGTTCTGTATAATTATCCCGAACTCCGAATACTAGATAATTACGATTATTCCTTACTAGATTTAATTATAAACGTCGATATATTTATTAGTACTATAGGAAAAGATACTATAGTAGATCCTTCCGAACCCTAGTTATATAAAAAGACTATAGAATTACCTTATACCGACGAATAACGTAAGGCTATAGAAAAAGAACTAGTATTATTAGAATTAAACGATACTTAGATACTATATAGTATATACTAAGGTATTACTATCTTCTATAAAATATCTACTGGAAGGTAAATAGATATACAAGATTAAAAGAGACGTCGATAGTAATATTATATTTTTTAAGGCTCGCTAGGTTATTCGTAGTTTTAAACAGGAAGCCGGTATTAATTTTAATAAAATCTTCGCTTCTATTATTAAACCTATATTATATTCCAACTATTATCGCTATAGCTTCTATCTACGATCTTAAGCTCGATTAAATAGATATTAAAGTAGCCTTCCTCTACGGTTACGTAGACGAAATTATCTATATATAATATCCTACTGGTTTCGGCGACTCTAATATTATATATAAACTCTGGAAGACTTTTGATAACGATATAATTATTATCGGTATCTATATTAATAATATCTTTCTATACAGCGCTAGTCGTTAGAACTTTAAAAATATTAAAATATATTTAAACGAGCGTTTTTAAATATTAGATTTAGATCCCGTTAGTTTCTACTTCGATATAAAGATTACAAAGAATTAAAAACTCTATACTATTTAGTTATATTAAACAATTTATATTAAATAGATTCTATAAGATTATGATTTTACTATTTATAAAAATAATATTTCTATTTTTATAGATTCCGGCCTTTATTTAAAAACCGCTCCTATTAAATAGAACAATCTTTTACCGATAAAATATTAATATAAGAACGCTATCGGCTCTTTAATATATACTATATTTATAACCGGCCTTAATATAATTTTCGCTATTTCTATTATTAGTTAATATTTATCTAACTCTATAAACTACTACTGAAATACCGTTCCAAGTATTTTTAAATATCTATATATAATAGATTACTTTATTTTTATCTATAAAAGTAATCTATAGAAGTTTCGGGAGTATACTAACGCTAATTAGGTAGATATCTATAAAATCTATCGTTCTATTTCTAGGTACGTTTTCGATATTAGATCCGACGCTATTAGCTAATTCTCTAAACGGCAAGCTACTATATTTATATCGACTATTAAAATGGAATTAGATAGAGAAACTAAAGCTATTTAAAAAGCTATTTAGTTAAATTATTTTCTAAATTAGTAATTGATTAATAAATAGGATCTGAATACTACTATAAATATAGTAGTTTTCTATAGTAATAACTAGGGCGCTATTATTTTTACTAAAAACCTTTAGTTCTACAGTTATATTAAATATATAGATATTTATATTTAGTTTCTAGAGGAAAAGATCACTAATAAAACTATAGACTTTTAGTATATTCTAATAGAATAAATAGTTATCAATAGACTTACTAAAACTTTAGATAAAAGTAAATTTATAGCTTTCTATATAGTATTCAGATTCGAAGACCTAAAAACGCTTTAATCTTTAAATAATACTAGTAATAATTTATTCAAATAAAGATTTTTCTAATAATAATTTCCCCCGGAATATAATTGAATCCGAGTTAATACCGATTACTATATACCTATTAGTATTATTTTCGGAAAATATAATATTTATTCTAAGAAATAGTTAAATCTTTAAATAACTTTAGATTCTATAGATCTATCTATATAATATCTATATAGTTTTTAAATTACTACCTTAGAGGCACTAGTAAATATATAGATCTTTTATTAACATTTTATTAACATCTTGATTACGTAAAACGAGCTGATAGTTTAGATAATCCAACAATTATCAATTTTATAGAGTATATAGTTACTTTAGATTAGAAATTACCTTTAACTTCTCGCTTTTTATTAACAAAATATTAATAAATAGTCAACTTCCTGCTAACAAAGAGCTAACAAAGAGTCAACAAAACACTACTATACTAAAATATTAAAAGAAATCGATCTATCGACTTCGAGTTCGATTAGATTTAGTTAGCGCAGCAATCTAGATCCTTTAATCGGAATCGAGATATCGATTATATTACTGTCTAGAAATTAGTTTGAAAATTTGGAAAAAAGGACTTTCGAAGGATTCGAATACTGAATCGACGCTAGGCTTAATTAGGAAATCTCTAATTTACTAGAAGAGACAATCTAAATTATAGATTTTAACTACTATACTAAAGTTTCAGATTCTAGAATCTAAGACTAAATCGTATATATTCTATAGATTTAATAGAATTAATATTCTAAATAACTTTTTGCTAATACTTTGTTAGCACTTTGTTATTACTTTGTTAACAGTTTATTAGTAATAATATAAAGCTCGTTCGAACTATCCGTTTTTAGCTAGATTAATTGTTAGCGTTGATATATCTTTAATATCTTATCGACTAAAAGTTCTAATTGATTATTTATTTATTTAATATTAGCAAATTGTCGAATTTAATGTCCGTAATAATTTAATGTCAACTAATTGTCTGAAAATATATAAGTGCCTCTAAGGTATACCTTTTATATACTTTTCGGTAGTATATTTAATTAAAATCCGTATATAGTAATCTATACTCGGATTTATTTCTCTATTTTAGTAATAAAATACTAAAAAGATACTTTTAGCCTATATTCTACGAAATTCCATATTAGATTTAATATATTAACAAGTTTTTCCATCAGTAAACGTATTTAAACTGTCTAGTAGACTATTCGGGCTCTATATAAAGCTTTTTAGAGCTAGTACGTAGCTATAGACCAGCTAGCGCCCTAGCCGCTAGCCGCCCGCTACTTATTTTCGCCCGCTATCTACTACTACTATATTTTCGAATATACTTTTACTAATTCTATACCGTCTAATATATAGCTATAACTATTCGATTTTCTATATTCTATTTTTCTATTTGATACTATTTATAGCTTTTATAGATTTAGATAATCTTCGAACATTTAATTTAATCTTCCGTATTTTAATAAGCTCGATCTATATATATATATATCGAAGTATTTAATAAACTTTTCGATAACACTATAATAATAATCCATTCTATTTCTATTCTCGGGTACTATTTTATTAAAGTTATAAATCTAAACGCTATTAGATAAAAAATAAAATTAATTATTTTCGATATCGCGATATCTTTAGCCGTCTATAGCTATTTAGCGATAATATATAAATATATATCGGAATTTTCGCTATCTAGCTATATCGCTAAATCAACTATAAGATTCTATAGAAACTCTAGAAATAGTATTATTTTAACGCCGTAATTATTAATAATCCGAAAATATTGATTAATACTCGAAGCTATAGTAAATACTTCTATATCTAGAAATATCTAGGCGATATAACTTTTAGCGTATTTATAAAAGTTAAAAATATTCTAATAGATATTTAGTATATATTCTTTTAGTCAATTAAAAAAAATTTAAAATCTATATCTTTTAGTATTTCGGCGGTATTAATAATTACGAATAATATCTATAATCTACTACTAGATAGGTATTTTCGATCGCCGAAGTTTTAAATACGTCTTTTTAATCGGGCGATATCCGATTTACCTTAAATACTTTGAATATATTTTTATAATAAACTATTATCTATACCAATACTCTGGTAGATATAGTACTATTATAGAAGGTTTAAAATACTATAAAAGCTATAGAAATTCTATTATCTTTTATCTAGATTTTTGTTTATACAAATAATATACCCAGATCTATTATAGAAATCATATTCTTTTATTATATTTTCCTCGTAATATATATCTATTATAGAAGTTCTTTAAACTTTACTTTTGTCGCTATATAAATTTCTTTTCCTATAGATTTTTAGCGAGTATACAGCGAGTTTATTTAATTTTACCTTTCGTATATAAATGGTATATTATTCGTATAAAAGTATTAGAAGTACGTATTATATATAATAGCTATACTAAGGCGCTAAAAGCGCTAGTAACGATTAGACCTAGTAGTTTTAGGCGCCAAGGCCCTGCCACCTCCTTTTTATATATTTAGTTCAGGCGACAGCCCGTTTTAGTAAATTAAACTTGATGTTTCATATATATAATTTCATTATTATTAGCTATATAATAGCCTTTGCCCTTTATATATAATTTACTATAGTAGTAAAGTAATTATAGTTTGAGATTTCGAGATATAAATGGAGGATATACTAAATATCTGGATACTAAATTACTAACGCTAGATATTGGCCTGGTGGCGCAGTGGTAACGCTGCGTGACTTGGAGGCCTAACGGATCCGCGCTCTATCTCGGAGTTAGCGGAGTTAATCCAGCGGGTCGGGGGTTCGAATTCCTCGAAGGCCAACCTAATACTTGAGTTTTTTCTATCGACTAAGTCGATTTTTATAGAGTTTAAAATATAGAAAGACTAGATAGTAGATCGTCTCGGCCTAGCCCGATCGATCGAACTTAATTAAATTAATTAATAAGGTTAAATAGATTACGGTTTTACTCTAGGTTTTAGTCCAGATCTAGCTCCTTCGGGAATCCTTAATTCGAGTTCTCGGTAAAATACTTGAATACTAAATAATTACGTAATCTGATCGGTTTAACGCCTCTAGCGTTAGAATCGTAAAAGACTAAAATCAAAATCCGAATGATTAATCGTATATAACGCTAGATATTATTATCGAACTCTATTTAAAAAATAAAAAGGCGATAAACTATCTATAATATTATTTATTTAGTTAATTTGTTTTGATTTTGGTACCCGGTAAACTAGTAGTTCGATAAGCAAATCAAGCGTTAGTATACCAGTATTAAAAATACGATAGCAGATTTTATACTCCAGTTTAGTTAATATAAATAACGGTTTTTTCTATAGAATTTTATTTTAAATATACTTAGTAATATAACGTATTCTTCTACCGATAAAAAAACTAACGTAGGAGTTTTTATAGATAAATATACTTTATAGTTATCGCTTTTACTTTTTATACTAGTAATATAAATTCTATAATATCTAAAATCCCTTGTATATATATATATTCCCGTAATAGCTATATCGTAGCTAAACCAGAAAGTAGTATCTTTCTATATCTATAATAACTATCTCTACCCGCGCGATCGTCGACTACTTTATTATAGCTAGAGTAAACTATTTCGGCTTCGACCTAGATCTCTTTTTTACCGCCTTTAAAACGCGCTATCCGACTTCTCTACCGTCTTTTAATTTAATCGATCGGGTAAAACTTCTAGCTATAGTAGCTGGTATACTAGCTAGTAATTCTATAGCTAGCGATCTTTTTAAAGCTATATAGATTAAAAAGTACTTTGATAGTTTAGCGGAATATTTAGGTATAGGTTATATAATAAGTATAGACGAAACGACGACTATTTATAATTACTTTATATTATAGTAGGTAGATATAACGGAAATATCAGATACTTATAATTATTTATAACGTCGAAAAAAGAATAGTAGAGGATTCGTAATCGAATAAAGAAAGAACTAATTAACTACGTTATAAATCTTGCCTAACGAATATATCTTAAGCTATAAAGATTTCTTTATACGTAAATATAATAATCGTTACCGTATATAACGTTATTAATATATATATATTTACAAACTCAATATAATTCCAAATAGGAATTTTCTAGAAAAAATCTATAATATAATAGAAATAATTCTTCTAGTCTTTCGATAAAAGAAAGAAACAATCTATTTTAATTAAATTTATTCACCATTTATTCAGAGTAAAATAATATTATTTAGATATTTTGTTTTGGTTTTGGTACCCGGTGAACCAATGGTTCGGTGAACAAATCAAACGTTGGTATACCGGTAAAAATAGTATTATAAAAAAGGTTTAATGAGTATATTTATTTTATTCTTATTAATGTCAAAGTATATTCATTTTAAAGTTTTATTTAATACTATTTTTGAGATCCGAACCAAAGATAAATATTATACGGAATTAAAATACTTTTTTATTCTTTGATTAAACTCGTTTCTAGTTATTTAAATTCCATTTAAAAAGCTACTATATATAAAAATATTCGCGTATATCGATTATTAATCTAATCCTTTTTTTTCTATTACTAAAAGACGAGTATATTTTACCCTATTACTACAAAACTTCAAAGTTAATAATTTTCCGCTATTTGAATATAGATATTACAATTATTAAATATAATATTGGAATTCGAACGAGAAAAGTCTTGACACCTCCGATTTCTTAGAAAAAAAATCTATATTTAAAAAAAGCTTATCGTTCTCGATTCGAACTAGTCTCGCCCTATTCGGCCTAGCGCAGGAGGTTGTTACAGGGGTTAGAGATAGTTATTTAAAAACTACAGTAACGTGACCGAATATTAAAACTCGATTTTTTAGTGGAAGATTCTTCTATATAGAATAACTTTTGCGCCAAATACTATAATTGGCTACTTTTTAATTCAGTTTAAAGCGTTCGTTTGGCGCTATAGAAAAATCCATTTTATATATAAATCTAACTAATAGGCGTTAGAAATTCAGGCCTGTAAAAAGCTATTACCTATATTGCGACCGTATGGGCCTGGACAGCCCTACTAGCTCTACTAGGCCAGCGCCAAGCTTTACCTAAATCCAGTACCTGTAACTTCCGACTGCATGCACGCAATGCGCAGCTGACGTTATAGGCCAAAATTTATATAAATTGAAAAGCTTATTTAGAGCTTTCGAACGATACAAAAATAATCAAATTCTGGCGAATAGAAGTTGAGTAATTAGATATTTAAAATAGGATTATTAGTAATACTCCTGACAGCCCTACCAGCCCTACTAGGCCGGCGCCAAGCCTTACCTAAATCCAGCGCCTCCAACTTTCTACTATATATATACAATATATATCTAACTTTATAGGTTAAAATTCGAGCTAATTAAAGATATAAACTAAAGCTGTGAGACCTTATAGTAAATAGTTAACTATTTATTAATAGCTGTAAAAAATTCGATATTTATAAAAAAATCCATTTAAAAATTTAATTAACTAGTTTAACTAACAGAATATATTCGATCTAATTAATATAAAGAATTATATTAAAATATAGTTATCTTCTAAATAGAAATTATTATTTTAATATAAAAATTGGCTTCGAAAATCGGATTTTAAAACGAGTCCGGAAGCTATTTAGGCTCGATATTAATCTACGAAGCGAGATACGAGCGAGTAGATTATATCGGGTCTAAATAGCGACGGGCTTATCATATACTATCTTAAGTGGGCCTTTTTATTTCTGGACAGCGTGTTAATAGTATATTGACGTTATATTTTAAGTAATATTATATCGATAAGGCTCTAACAGGCCGTTTTAAACGAATTTACTATATACGTTATATTTTACTAATTATTCTATAGTTAGTAGCAGGATATATTATAAAATATATAATTAAAAATCTATTTTAAATATAGTCTATAGAGTTTATATAGGCGTTAATATACTATTATATTCTTATTCCTAATATTTACTAAACCGCTATTAATATATTCTTCGTCTTATATTTCGTCTATTATCCTATCTATAGGCTATAAATAATATTTTATTATATTTTTAAATTAATAATTTATACCTACGCGATATATTCTTTCCCGTTTACGCTTTAAAGTATTTTAATTAAGCTATAGAACTAGTACTCGTATAGTTAAATAGTCGATATATCTAGTATATTATCTAGCTATATATCCGACTACTTATTAAAGCTATCTAATAAGTAATCGGGGTATTATATTATAAAGTAATATAGTAAGCTCTAAATATTCTAGCCGCCTAGACGTAGCCTAGTCTATTCTATCTATAAAAAGCAGCGAGATAAACCGTAAAGATATAAGAAAGGCGAATTAAACCTATATACTAACCATACGATAATAATATAAAAAGAAAGGTATATTTATCTAAGATTCCCTATAGAAAAACCTATTAAATATCTAGTTTTTAGACTATAAACTAAAATCCTTATATTTACTATAATCAGTCTACCCATTTATCGTTCTAATTTCTATAAGTTCGATTACGACCTATAGAGCCTATTTACTATCTATAATAATTAGTAAATCTATTATTTTCTAATTCCTCCGGAAGTTAACTAATCTAGGCCTAGTTTTTAGTGTTATCGGGAAGAATATATTTAATACTATTCTTTTTTATACGTTTAGACTTCTACGTAATTCGAACCAGGTCTATAGTTCTAACCTTAAATTTTAATACTTAAGCTAGGTTCTTAAATTATACTAGGACGGTATCCCGACTATATTTATAGTAGATAGTAGTATTAGAATCCGTTTACTAATCTAATATAAGCTTTATTCGCGCCGCGAAATTTAAAAAGATATTTAAAACTTATTTAATTAGATTAGCTCGAGGATATATCGTAATAGTATTAAAAGGGATAAAGATATTAAAAGGTAATTAATATAATTTAGAATATATAGGAAGCCCTTATATATATTATAGTAGTTTCGACAATATTAATAGTAGACGGAGCGAAGCTAAAGATATATATAAATAAAGACGGAAAGTAATAAATTATAAATATGAAATCTAGCTATTTATAGTTTATAGTTTAAACGATAGTATTTATTCTATCTTTAGTAATATATTATCGAACCTTTTCCTAAAATTTATTAGTATAGAAATTTATTATATACTAATAGAATATATCTATTTAAATATTATCTATCGATATATACTTCTAATTAGAGGTATTTTAATAGATTTTCCTCTTACTTTTTTCTTACTTCTAGTAGGATTCCTTAATACTAGGACCCTGTATATTAGTAATTAACAGGTATATAGTATTAAAATTTAAGTATAAGAAAAAATATATATAATAATCCGTTTCTAATTTATTAAATTTCCTTTTATTATTATCGGTAAAGCTCGAAACCCGTATTATATCGGTATTATTATCTGGTTTACGATCCTTTTTCTTTTTATTCTTTTTACTACACTTCTAGGGTAAAGTAGGTAGAGTTTACTAATTATTATTATCTATCTTAATATCTAGACCGCTAAATATATATTAGCTAAAATATACTATTGTCAGAATAGTAGAAAAGGATATTATACTAATATATATGAATCGGAAGGACTAGTAGTAGATATAGATATTTGATAGGCTCTAGACTTTTTTTAAGTTATAATAAGATTTTAACGACTATCCGAAGTCTTAGATAGAACTTTAGAGACTAGTTTAATAGGGGCTATTTACTAAGGTTTTAAAGATTTTTTAGGGGTCTTTAAAGTAAGGATAGGTCTAGACGAAGGCTATAGGTTCCGTCGTCCGGGACTAGAAAATTTATAAAAAATATCGGAATTATTTCTATATTACTAATAACGATCTAAGATAGTCTTATTATCTATATAATATCGAGTTAGAAACTAGACTACTACTCTAAATACTATTAGGACTAGAAAGAAGATATTTTAGGTTTCTTAATTACTAATATTTATAATTAATTTTTAATTACTTTTCGTTTACCTTTCTGCGAGGGGGCTATATAAAATAATTAAAGATTATTATTATTATTATCTTCGTTTCTAGACCGACGGTAAAGAATATTAGAAGTAGGCTTTTTATCTCGAGCTATAATAATAAAGTAAGAAAAGACGGCTTAAATAATAAGCTAAATAATAGAAATTATAATTTCTATAACTGATAGTAAGGACTAGGAACTAGAGATAAGATTAATAATACTAGGAAACTTAGTTTAAAAAAATATATTTAGGAAAAATATAGGTATATTAAATATAGGCTATTAACGGTAATCTTTAGATAACTTTAGGAAGCTTTATAATATAAAGGAAAGAGCGGCGATAAATAGATTAAAATACTAGAAAATCAGGTAGAGAATTCTACTAAACTAAGACCGACTGGTACTAATCTTATAAATATATCTTAAATACTATAGGAGCCTTCTATATATTCCGAGGTACTATTGATCTAATATATATTACCGTTTTTTTCTATATAGATATTTTAATATCTATATAGCTTTAAAATAATAAAATCTATTCCTAGACCGAATAAACTAATCGTATACGTCGAGATATTTTAGATTAATAAAGCGTTTAAATACTTTATAGGATCCATAACTTACCTGTAAATAGTCCCTTCTACCGGAGGGTTATTAAAGCTTTATAAACTATTTATATACGGCGCTAGCGAGGTCTAGTAGCGCTAGTAAAGTCGGTAGCGATATAGTTATACGGCGGTTAGATTTAGAATTTTTAGGCCTTATATCTTTATATCTTATACCGTTCTACTATTATTCTAATATTCTATACTTTTACCCTCTATATTTTATAGCGCTGCCCTATTATTCTACCTTAATTTTCTATAGCCTCTACGGTTATTCTATAGCTTTAAAGATTACTAGGTACTATATTTCTATTCGGAAGAAACGATAAATATATTCTAATAATAATTATAGGTCTCGATTAATTAGTTTTTTTTTATTAATTAGACCTTCTATTTATAGATATATTTTAGCTTATTTTATTCTATTAGCTATAGTCCGTAGTATTATACTACCGGGTAATCTATATAATCTCTAACTATTCGATTTAATATTATCTAACTTAGAACTTTAACTCCGGGGTTTAGAATAGCCAGAATAGAAGCGGAAGCGGCTTATAGAATAGCTTTTATAAGTCTAATATCTTCTACTACTATAGAAATATTTTATTCGACGGCTAGATTATATAAATAAAGATAATAAAAAGAACCTATTATCGGCTATAGATAAAAAGAGTATTTATCTATATATTAATATTATAACCAAAATATTTCTAAATTCTTTCTATTTTCTATTAGAATAATACTAATCGTATATATAGAACGCTATATCTATAACTAATAAACTTTTTAAAACTATTAAAAAAGTACTAGCCGATAGCCGTCTAATCGATATCTTAAATGATACTAGCAATAATAAAAACTATCTAGGATTTAAAAAGGCAGAGGAGTTCCTAGAAAAGTTTAAAAATATATTTTTACCGGAGCCTAAACCGCTATAATGGAATATTTTCTATAAAGAATATAATTAAAACGATAATAATAATAACGAAATTAAAAATATTATTTCGTAAAAGGTAGTAGAGACCGAATAGAGATTACCGCCTATATATAGGAGTTCTACTACTATAATCCTAGATAATTTAGAGGAAATCCTCTATATTTAGTTAAAGATACTATTATTATAATTTAAGATAGCCTTCGCGATATAGTATTAGATTACTAGGATTACTAACCATTAGTATACGTATTTAATCGAGGTTTTCGATCTATTAGACGATATCGGTAAAATTTATAGTCTTCTTTAGTCGGTTAAAAACTATTTTAAAAGATAACTTTTATTCCTACCGTTATACCGGCGTATCTTCGAACTAAAAATAGAAAAGCTTCCTACTATAACGCTAGCCGAGAAATAATAGAAAGAAAAAGTAAAGAAGTTATTTATAGACTTTTAACTATTTATATATTACTTTTTTCCGGTTAAATTTTTCCTAGTTATATTTTTATTTTATTAATTTAGGAATAAGATATATATTAGATTAAGATATTTTATTAATATACCAGTCGAGTTTTACTATTTTATAGTTTGGTTTACGTCGATTTATTTATATTCTAGTAAATTTACTAGATATTCCGATAACGCTCCAATTTCTATTAGATATCGTCTTTTTTTACTATATAGAGGCTTTATATTCCTGCTAGTCCAAATTTCGGCTTTATCTAGATAGAGTATATACTATTAGTAAAGATTTTATAAATAACTCTAACGGTTTAGTTTTTTTATATATTTAAAAGCTATATAATAGTATATCTTTTAAAAATAATCGTAAGTTTAACTCTATATATCTAGACTATTTATCTAAGAAATTATTTCTAGCTAATAAAAATTTCTACTATATATTGTCTAGCTATATTATAAATAGAATTCGAGATATTTATTTCGATTATCGATTTAAAAAGCCTACGATAAAGTTATTAGTTAAATATAATACTTAATTTATCATCTATAATACTATAGTTTCTTTAATTATTTCATTAAATCTTTTTTAGCTATTATCGCCTATTTAAGAAAAACTGGAATTAGTAATATACGGACGGCAATAATTAGAGCTTTTTTTATTTTAAAGGAGTTTATCTATACCTCTTTTAATTTTTATTATTTTATTCGGAGTATATTATAATATATATAAATCTCTAAATAGAATCTATATTACTATTATAGCTTTCGATTAGCGGGAAAGGAAAAGACGAACTAATATATTTCTACTAAATACGTATTTTTATTATTTAACTATATGTTTTTCGAGTTAATAGAAAATACTAATAATTTTTTAGCTCTAGGATTTTATACTAGTAATTCTATAGATATTATTTAAATACTACAGCCTGGTTTTAGTTATCTAGATAAAGGAGTATTTCTGCTAATTAATAGCGAAGATATTCTAGTTTATATATATACTATAGTATTTACCGGTAATTTATTTCTTTTAGAATATCTATAAAATAATATTTACTATTAATTTTATTACCGATATACTTTAGTAATATAATAATTCTACTATAATATTACTACTAGCGAATAGGAGTTTTTTTTTAGAATTTTATTACTAAAAATAAAAGATAAGATTTAACTTTTAATATTTATCTTAATAGCCGAACTTATTATAGGATTTTAAAAGAATATAAAAAAGGCGATAAATTAATATAGTCTAATAAAAGTAAAGGAAATACTTATTATAATAGTTTTAGAATAAAAGTTAAACTAACTCTGCTAATCTATATTACTCCCTCGCTAGATCTAATTCGGAATCGCCTATTAAATACTATATATTCCGAATATACTAGTATTATAAAATAATTTTAAAAGATTTAAACCTAGTATTTATTTATACTATATATCTTAATCTTACTAAATATTTTATAGTTACTCCTCGAGGCTATTTTTATATCTAAGGCCTAGCGCGAATATTACTTCGAATTACATTATTTTTTTTTCCCTCTATTCTAGGCTAAATTTTAATTACTTTTCTACTATTTTAAAAGTTATTATATATAAAAATCCGCCTATTTATCTATTATAAAACCCTTTTTTTTCGTACTTAGCTAACGCTCGACTACTTCGAGCTTTACTATTTTAAAGCCGTAGAGGTAATAGTAGTTAATTATCTAGACTTTAATATCGTCAGCTATATTATCTACTATAATAGTAATTTTATTAATAGTAATATAATTTTACTAGTCCTAGGAATTTGCTCTATAGACTACTCTAACTTCGACTAGTATTTAAAAGAGAATAGAGAATTATTTTAGAAATTCTTCGAATATACCGTTCTATTTCTTATACTAATTTTTCTACCGAAGAATAACTTTTATATCTTATTAACCCGTAATACCCCGGTTCCTATTTTATTAAGACTCTATTAATATTCGCGATAAGCTAAACTGGGCCGATAATAATAAAAAATTACTTTTATAAATCGACTAGCTCGGTAAGACTTTTATTATCGATAGTAATATTTCGAAAAAGAACTAGATATTCTATAATATCTAAAGCCGCCCTAACGTATATATCGCTTTATACTATAAGGATATTACTACTAGATATACTACCCTAAATAATATTACTATATTTACTAGAGAAGATAAATATCGGTATATTTTCTCTAATACTCTTCTATTTTTCTCTAATATTACTATTTTAATATCTATTTCTATTTCTATAAGCCTATAGAATATCTAAGACTATAGCTAATCCTAATAGTAGCTATAAATTAGAAGTTTTTAAAACTAATAAATATAATATCGTTAAGCCGTTACTCTAGAAAAAGAGCGTATAATAATATTTCAGATTTATTCTTATAGGTTCCTACGAGACGGAACCGATATTTATATAAAGTATAATAGTAATCTACTAGCGCTGCCTATTATTACTAAATACTTTACTATTTATTTTAAAATAAAGAGAAGCCGAAATATAAATCGAGGAAGCCCGGGTAAAAATAGTTAAAGATAAATAATATTAAGAATTTTTCGCTATCGGAGTATTAAAAGTTAATTTAATAAAGCGCGTATATAGATAGCCGGTTAGATTAAGCGCTATTATAATAGATATAGACTTCTCTCGTCTTTTACGCGATATATATAATTAAGAATATTATAAAGCGTATTTTACTTTCTCTAATATCTATATTTAATAGTATTCCAAATTTAGTTTTATAGATTAATAAGTTACCTTATTTTAAATCTTTAGAATATTCTATTTTCTATCCCTCTATTTCTATTATATAGTTAAGGTTTAGATATCTTTATTAAAGTTATAGTATAAAAAGTAAAAAAAGAAGTAATATATACTAATAAATCCATAGTAAATCAGAATATCGCGTTATATTTGGAGTAGAAGACTTTATTAATATCTATAAATAGCTTAGACGGCCTAATAGAATATTTTTATATAATTTTTCTAGCGTTTATAGGATACTATTTATCCGGATAATATTAATTAAAGAGTTTAGCGAGGACTACTAGGATCCCGTCCTCCAGGTTCTATATAAAAAGATTTTTAAAATAGTTAGTATTATAGAATTACTAGATATAGGCGCGAAAAAGAATTATATTATCTCTATATACTAGTAAAAAAGACGTTTTAGAACGTAGAAATAATACTCTATTTCTATATTACGATTTCGATATTTAATTTATATAGATACCTTCATTAATAGTAGATATATAAGAGTATTATATAGATCCTATACTTATTATATATCTGCTAATAATAATAATCTAAATAGACGTTTTATAGATAGATTAAATCTATTATTATAAAAACTTTTATTATTTTGAATAAATATTCTAATATCTTTCTAATAGCTATCAATATTTCTATACTATTATATCTACTCGGAATTCACTAGATATCTATATCTATAGACTTTTATAGGCTAGTAAAAATATTTTTTTAAAAATAGTAGAAATAAATTTACGTATCGCTAATATTATACCTTCCGCCTTTATACTAATTTCTTTCTTCTACTAGCTAATAACTACTATTAAAAATTTCTCTACGTCTGCTAGATACTACCCGATATATATAATATATAATCTTTATATAAAATAGTTATATTAAAAATATATTGGCCTGGGTGGCGCAGCGGCAACACTGCGTGACCTGGAGGCCTAACGGATCCAATATTCTATCTCGGAGTTAACGGACTTAATCCACGGGTCGGGGGTTCGAATCCCTCGAAAGCTAACCCTAATACTTGAGTTTTTTCTATCGACCCTAGTCGATTTTTACAGAGTTTTAAATATAGGAAGACTAGACAGTAGATCGTCTCGGCCTAGCCCGATCGATCGAACTTATTTAAGTTAATTAATAAGGTTAAATAGATTACGGTTTCCCTCTGGGTTTTAGTTCAGATCTAGCTCCTTCAGGAGTCCTTAATTCGAGTTTTCGGTAAAATACTTGAGTACTAAATAAATACGTAATCTGATCGGTTTAGCGCCTCTAGCGTTAAAATCGTAAAAGACTAAAATCAAAATCCGAATGATTAATCGTATAAATAAATTATAAATATATTAAAATAAATTATAAATAAGGCCTTTTTCTTCGCAGTTTTTAAATTTATTTTTTTATCGGCTATAGATAGAGTTTCTAGAAATAATAATTTAAAGATATTTATACTATCGACGGATGATATAGAGTACGAAGATACGATTTATATACTTATAGGCGATATATATAAATCGAATAATAGCGACAACGAAGCCTTTTAGCGATGGTTATAAGATATTAAAAATAAGCTATCTTTTATATTCTATAGGCCTTATAAACCTATTAGTTAAGATATTATACAACTAATCTAAAAACCAGATTTTCTTATTTAAAATATTATTTTTATAATCTAAATCTACGATATTTCGATTACTATAGATATCTATTATAAATACCAAATAATACGATCTAATACTCTTTTATTAATACTAATATAGAACGCGTCGCGATTATTTAAATTAATATAATATATTATATTCTTTCAGGCGCGTAAACTTAGACCCGGATACTTATTATTAATACCTAGTTACCATATATCTAGGCCCCGGCGGGCAATTATTAGATAAATAGCGGCTACCGATATATATATAGCTATATATAGTATACCGCGGTTAGATTTAAAAGAAAAATCGGTAAGATTATTACTTTAGGTGGCGCCTTATGTTCTGGAATTGCCTGTCAACATTATATTAATTACATGTTGAAAGATATAAGATGTTTATCGGATGTTAACATTTAAATTTTGGATTACTAGAAATTAACTGCCTGTTATAATCAAAATCGAGTAATATAAAACAGCTAGTGTATAGAAACGGAATATTTTATATAACTTACTACTAATATTATTTTTTTAAAAACTAGACGTGGTTTGAAAACATGAGATTGATATTAACTTCTAATTATAATGATGTTAAGATGCTATTTTACTGTATAAGATGCTAATAAGATGTTAATATAATGTTAAAATGCTGTTTATAAATTTAAATAGACTCTAGTATATATTTAACCATAAGTCTATCGTTATATAATATTGTCGGATGGTCTAGGTATTTAGATAAAAGTTTATCTAATTCTAGAAACTAGTCCCGATTAGAATAATTCGAGAGGTCCAGTATTCGAATCCCTCGGTTTTCAATTTTTCAAACTAATTTGGCGGTTTAAATAGCCTAGATAAAATAAATCGATCTATCGGATTTGGATCTCGAAAGGTCGACCTACAAGCCGATAGATCGATTTTTGTATTTTACGGTATTTTAAAATATAATACGAACAGTTTGTTTTCGTAAAACAGTATATTATTTTGAACAGATATAATTAATTACGGTATGTTCGTGTTGCCTATACTCGACATTTTTGATCACGTGATGTTCTTTTCAACTTGACTTTAACAGGATGTTAACAAGCTATTCAGATACTAGAGGCATCACCTAAGGTAGATACTTTCTATAGCCGTTTACTAAAATTATTCCTTTAACTCTACTATTTCTTTCTTTTTCCTTTAATTTCTTCCTTTTCCTTCCCTCTTTTCCTCTTCTACTACTACCTCTTCTACGCTTTTATTTTTTTTTTCTTTAATATTTTCTATATTATCTATATTCCGTATCGGAATATCCTATAATAATAGATATAAAATAAATATTATCTTTACTTTTTTATTAATTATCTATAGTTTTTATTAGATATTATATCTCTTTTTTAGATCTTCTCTTCCTTCGAGCCTCTTTCTATATATTATTTTATTATTATTAGTATCTATATCGACTATAACCTTAATATTATCTCTAGGCTATAGTTTATAGATATACTAATATCTCTATTAGTTATAACGATTATAATAGACTATATAATAATAAGGCCGAGTAGATATCGAATATTAAAAATTTATAATACATCTAATATAATTATAGCGATTAATATAACTAGAAGAAAAAGAAAGAAAAAAGTTATATTATTTCTATTTCTAAACGTTAAATAAAACCGGGCTAATAATATATTATAAATAGACGCCCGATAATATAGCGAATAGATAAATACAAGATATATAAAATAAATACTATATATATATTAATCTCTATTCCTAATCTTAATTATAACTTTAGATTTCTAGAGAATCTAATACTCGGCGGCCTTCTAATACAGAAACTATATATATAATAAAAAGGATTGACTATATAGATATAGAAATATAGATAAATAGTACTAGATATACTTTTACTATAGTAGAACTAATTCGTAAATACTTTATCTAAAAGAAAAATTATCGTTAGACAATATATAAATAGCTTATAATAAACGTTTCTATATAATATAAGAAAAAGATTAGAGCTAAAGTAGTTTATCGCTCTATTATAGGAGTTTTACTTACTAATATAATATTAATATAGAAGATCTACCTACTAGTAGTAATACCTTTAATTTAACAGACCGGATAGGATATAGAAATCCTAGAAATAATAGGTAGAGGTTTTACAATACGTAGTAAAACGGTATAAAGATATTCGGATATCCGGATATAGAGGGAACGTCTTATAGGAAAGCGCTAAAAGATAGACGTTAATATAAAATTCGAAAGGGCAAGGGGAGAGCTTCTAATATATATATAGTAAATATATTTTTAGCTTAGAATAATATAACTATATCTTTTTAACTTTATTATAATATCGGGAAAGCGAGTAATATATACTATTAAAAGCGAATTAGTATTTCTTTAGCTTTATATAGGCCCTTGCTTGATGTTTTTATATAATAACGAGTTTTTATTAACTTTTATATCTATATAATATTAACGCTATAATAATAATATTTCGCGTTTAATGCGTATCCTTGACTACGGTATATCTCGTTACGCCGTGATATAATATCTATAATAATATATATTTAAAAATATTGAGACGTATATACTATCAATAATATAAATACGTACGGTTTTTAACTATCTGATACTATATATAATATATAGCTAGCATACCGCTAATATACCATTGACGGATATACGGCGCCCTTTAAAGTGATTTGTAGTAATAGTCAAAAGTAATATAGTTATCCTAGCTCTAAAAATATTACCTACTAATTATAAAAATAAAGATTTCCCGTTGAAATAATCCGATTAATTATTCTAATACTTCTATAAATATTCCGCTATTTTATATTTATCTAATTTCCGATAAAGCGAGTTTCCGATCTTTTAATATAGTAATATACTAGTATAACTAATCCGCTAGATGTATATTAACTTCGATAATAAATTAAATAATGATAGTAGCGATGGTCGAAATTACCGTAGTATGGATTTCTATTTTAGTATAATTAATTTACCGAATTATAGACTATTAATAACGATTAGTTTAAAAAAACTAGAGATTTTTTTAATTTTATAGGCCGTTCGAATAAATATATAGGATTCTGTTTTAATAATATAGCTGCCGGATATATAATATCTAATAACTATACGACTTTCATAGATAATAGAAAATATTAAAAATATAAATTAAAGGTTACTAAAATAGATAAACGGGATATTTTTAAAATTTTATTTTAAAAAAAAAATAATTCTAATAGACTTTCCGGTTTATAGATTCCTTTTGATATAGCGAATCCGATCTTTTCTAATAGTTTACTATAATTTTTGAAAAATATCCGATTCTATTTAATAGAATCTTCCTTTAACTAAAAAAAACTAATAATATAGATATCGAAGTAAACTTCCGGCCTTTAATTAATAATAAATTATAGAAAATCTACTATATAGTTAACGCTACAGATTTTATCTAAATTCGAATATTTATATAATCTATCTAAGTAATATTTCTTACATTTTATATATATTGATAATTTTCCATCCTTCTACGATATATATATAGCTAGGATAACTTGTAATATTATATTACTTTTTCTAAAACTAAAACTACGTAGTACTATTAAATAAGTTTTACTAATTAGTAAATCTTTTTAGTCTTTTTAATTCCGTTTATAGACGCCTAAACTACTACTATTCATTATAAGTTTTTTTTCTATTTTTAAAATATCGCGTTAACTTTTTCTATTTTACTTTTCATTTTCTATTAATTACTTTTCGAATAGATAATTTTATTAATAGAAAAAGCGATCGGCTAGTTTATTTAGATAGGATTTTTTTCTATAAACTTCTTTTATTATGTAAAATTTTTTTTATATAAATAACTTTGGTACAATATATTGAAAATATAGGAAAAAAAATAAATATCGATAGAACCTTTTAGATTCTATTGAAAATATTAATAGATAAACGGGATATTATAGAATTACGTTATTTCGAATCTATATAAAAATTATATGTTCTAGATTTATATTACTAAAAAAGGAATAGATAAAATCCGTCTATTATATAGAAAGTAAAGGATTCCACTATACTAAAATTACGATATTAAAATTATCTAGCTATAGACTATATAAAATTTGAACTTAGAATAGTTAGTATATATACTTTATTATTTCTAAAAATTAATTAACGAATTATTTAAACAATTTAATACCTTTTTTTATTACAAATTGAAATATATTTTAGAATTTATTACTATAAATATTAATAGAAAAGATACCGGAAAATAGAATATTTTTTTATTATCTGTAGTATCTTTTTTATTAAAATTTCGTAGTTTTTAATTATTTTTCTCTTTATCTATTATTTTCTTAATCATCTACTATTAGTTCCTTTATTTCTTTTTATATTTTAATTCTTTCTTTACTATCTACTACTACTTTAAAGTTTATATAGATTAAAAATATTATACTAGCTGGACTATAAATATCGTAACTGGAATATAGAAATAAGGAATCGGGTATTATATAGATATACTATAGACTAACTCGATAGTATTTAACGGCCTGCTATAATCATTTTATACAGTTAATTTTATCTATAAAGGCTTTATCTTTAATTATTTTCGATTCGATAAAATATTCTCGATACTATTATTCTATAGCTTTTTTTCCCGCTAGATATCTACTATATCTAAGTAATTTCATTAAAAATCTTGTTTTAGCGTAAAGTTAAAGTATTCTACAATTAAAAACGGACGCTATTCTATTTTCTATAGTAATTTAAAAGAGGATTGATAAATATAGTTTTAAAGCTAAAGGTAGAATACTTGCGATAATGTTTCTAGTAGTAGTTTAGCGAATAAGTATTAGATTTACTATTTATTAGATATAGTAAAACTTGGGAATAGTAAATAGTATAGTTTATATAAGGTAGAATGTAATAGATACTAAATAAAACTAAATAATAACCGAACGGTTTATCGAAGCTTCTACTACTCGCGTGGTAAATAGTAGTAACGCGTTACCACGTAGGTAAATAATTAAAAAAGGTTTAGAAGATTAGATAGCGCGGGTAGAAAGTCTATAGCTTATTAATAAATTAGTATATATCACCAGTACTAGTACTAGCCAGTACTAGGGCTCTGTAGCCTAATGACGGCTATATCCGTTATAGATGAACTAGATTTAGATTTAGTTCTTCTTATATATACTCTCTATATTATTTCTCTATATTTTCTAATATTGCTATCATATTTTAATACTTTTTACCTATTTATTTTCTTTTATATCTTCTATTTATATGATTTCCATATCTTCAGTCTACTTTATATAATTTAATACTATATCTTTCGATTAATAGATTCTATTATATCTAATATTTGATATACGCTTTATATTTTAAAGCTTTTTCCAAGCTTTAAAACTTTATTATCTGGTTTTTCTATAGCTTTTACGTCTCATTTTCTACGGTATAAATATTAAATTACCTTAGAGGTCACCTAGCAAATTTCAATGGTATGTTGATTTGCTACGGAAAGAATATTGTATAGAATAGTAAGTCAATTAGCAGTTAGAGCTATATCTTCCTTTCAATAGCTATTTAGCGATAACATTATATCAAAAGTAACGGATTATTATAATTAATAGATAATTAATATTAATAGTCTCTATAGCGTAATAGACTATTTTAATAAGATAGTAAATTTTTATAAACAGTTTATCTAAAAACCTAATATAGATATATATTATAGAACTCTAATTAGTATATCAAGAATATATTAAAATCTTCAATATAAATATATTATAGTCTTGCTATTACTCTGTATTTAAATTCAGAACTTAATATATTAATAAAATATTATGAAAAAGTAAATAAACCTTTCCAGAATATAGAAAATAATATTATATTGGTATATAACTGTATACACCGACTATATCATATAAGTATTTCTATCAGCCTAACTATTACCTATCAGAAGTAATCTATAATCTTATAATTTCTTTAATATTAATAGATAAAAATCGCCGGCGATAGAAGCTTCGAGATACCAGATATACTAGCTAGGTATCTAGTATAAAAAATAATAGAAGAAAATTTACCGATTAATATATCGGGGGCTATGATATAGTAGATTAAAAAAATTTTATAACCGATACTATATGTTTTAATCTATCGTTATTAAATCGAGGTCGTTGTTAAAATAGATTACTAACGCTTTAACTTTATAGTTACCAGCTTTAGTCTTCTAGTAATATATGGATTCCCCGGGTTTAATAATATTAATATAGTTCTATAAAATATCTCTCGAAGCGTTTTTAATATAAAGTAAATCGAGGTAAAGTTTAATATAGGCGGTAAAGTTAGCCTCTAAATCTATTATCAATATATAAATACTAATATTAACTATAGAAGACCTATTAATCGCGATATATACTTTTAAAAAATCTTTTAATTTTAATATTATCTTTTTCGGTTTACCTAAAATTAATAGTATCGGATACGAAATTAAAGATATAGACTATAGAACTAATAGAATATATTTTATAAAACTTTTAATAAACGGCTTTTATTTATTAATATCTTAGATATCTAGAACTATTTTAAGGAGTTTTTTAACTTTATTCTATTAATATATATTGCCCTAGCGCTAAACTTTTAAAATCTTTATATTATACCATCATCCGATCGACCGTTTTTATCTTCTAGTTAATCTAGTACTACGAAACTCGCTTTAAAAATTCTATCTATTTCTAGTTTATTTTAGTAATATTACTACCTAATATATTACGAATAATACTAAATAAATATATTAATAATCTTTATCTAAAAAAACTATATCCGGTATTCTATTTCCACTTTTTTAAACTTAGCTAGGACCTTTCGAGCGAATTTTTTTTTCTAAAAGAGGCCCTCTTTTTAATCTAAACCGGGCGACTTTTAGCTTTTAAAGCGACCTTTTCGCTACAGGTTTTTCTAGAATAAAAGTTTCTCTTTATCTACTATAGTCTTATTATAGAATTTAAGAAGTTTATTATAGAATTTAGAAATGTTTATAAACAACTCTAGGCCTTTACCATTTAGTATAGAGGTAGGCAAAAATTATTGATATAGTCTATGATAAAAGCATTAAATTTTTTATATTTCGTTAAATATTAGTTTTGTAAACGGTATATTAGAAAGTAATTTCGGTATTATTTAATAAATCTTCCGAATTTCTACTATTTAATATATTGAAAAAGTTAGTAAAACTTTATCCGATATTATACTAATCGGCTAATGTTTTATTAAAACAATTTAAAAAACTTTTAGTTAATATTTATAATAGTAGAATAGGAAAGATATACTCTAATAAAAAAGTCTTTTTAGAAAAAAATACTATCTAGTTTTTAGATACAATTTTATTATTATCCGCTTTCCGTTTATTTTTAGAAAATTTAGTTAAAGATTAAGATTTAGTCGAATTTTAAAATTTTAAAAATCGACCTACGGGTATTTTTACTCGACTATTATCTCACCGAAATATACTATATATAGAAACTATTATTATAATATTTCCACGAACGAATTTATAATAGAGATATAATAGTATAGTATTATAATAACAGGAGAACTAAATAATAGGCTAAAGAAATAGTATAAAAAAAGAAATTGAATTAGTAGAAATAAAGAAATAATAGAAGTAGTAGAAAGAAAGAATTATAGTTTGATAAATTTTGGCGGCTTTAGTATTTAATTTATAATCTTGTATCTCTATTTATTTCTTCTAGGAGGCTTCTGTCTAGAGTTATATTGAGTTTTTATATATATATATATATATTTTATCAACGTTATATACGGCAACGATTATTGTATTTACGTATAAAGAAATTTTTACAGCTAAAGGTATATAGTTCGTCAGGCAAGATTTATAGCGTAGTTAATTACTTTTATTTAACTATTTCCTTTTTTATTCGTTTACGAATTCTCTACTATATTTAAATACTATATATTCCTTTATCGATATTATATATAATTATTAGCTTCTAATACTTCCGCTATATCTACCTACTATATTGTAAACTAATTACGAATAGTCGTCGCCTCGTCTATATTTATCGTATAACCTATATCTAAACGCTCTATTAAACTATTAAAATATTCTTTAGCCCGTGTAGCTTTAAAACGGTCGCTAGCTATAAGGTCGCTAGCTAGTACGCTAGCTACTACGGCTAGAAGCTTTACCCGGTCGATTAAACTAAAGGGCGGTAGAAAAGTTAGATAGCGCGTTTTAAAAACGGTAAAAAGAAAATTTTTATTAAAATTAAAATAGGTTATTCTAGCTATAATAAGATAGTCGACGTCTTTATAGGTAGGTATAGTTATTATAGATAAAGGTACTACTATCTAGTTTAGCTATAGTATAGCTATTATAGGAATTTATACGTACGTAAAAGGTTTTAGTAAGTTATAGTACTTGCGAAGGGTTTATATTACTAGTAAATAAAGAAGAAGCGATAACTATAAGGTATATTTATCTATAATAATTTCTACGTTAAATTATCGATAGAAGAATATATTATATTACTAAGTAAATTTATATTAAAACTCTATAGAAAGAACCGTTATTTACGTTAACTAAACTAGAATATAAATTCTGCTACCGTATATTCAATACTGGTATACTAACGCTTGATTTACTTACCGAACTACTGGTTTACCGGATACTAAAATCAAAACCAAATTAACTAAAATATCTCTATTTATATATTATTGTATAACTTTTTTTTCTTAACTCCTATAGATTTTAATTTATTTATTATCAATTTTTATCTTTTATATATCTTGGAAATAAGACGACTACTATTCTAGAAGCGTATTTCTAGTTAACTTTCGGTATTTTTTTACCTACCTTTTTATCATCTAGAAAAACCTTCTACTAGCGCTTCTATAGTATAGCTGGTACATATTTCTATAAACTATTATAGTATTCCGCTAGACTTATTACTATTTAAAAAGATTCTATGGTTTAATATCTAGCTATATAAATTATTAGAAAATTGTAATAGATATAGTTTATCTGAAAATATTATTTTTTCCTTGATATATATATGGATTCTTATTAGTATTAAGTAATTCGAAGTCGTATCCGATAGCTTTATTGATATTAGCGAGGTCTACGTTATCGCCGGTAGATAGTTATAGAGAGGCGATAGGCAAGATATAGAAATATCGGAAATCGATAGAAAATCGATAGATTAATAGACGCTAGATATTTATATAGACGATAGTAATATAATAGCTTTTTATTTATACTAATTTCAGATTTTCTATAGCCGGGGGTAGATAGCTGGATATACTATAGATAGGAATTATATATTTAATAATACAATTACGGGCCGCTATATTTATAATACTATAGATATAAAATATTATAAAAATTTTCTAAAGGTACGAGGTCGTATAATATTTTCTAATTCCGATGATTAAATTTTATTTTACTTTTTCTATCGATATAAATATTCTATTTATAATTTTATATTTAGCTATTGTTTTATAATTAGTAGCTATCTAGTCCCTCGACAGCTTCCTATATTAACGCTCTTTCCTTCTCTACTATAAATCGGAATAAGCGAAACTTGGTTCTATTAAATATATATAAACTTTCTCCAATCGTCTAACCTGGAAGCTATAGTTCTAGAGATTAGTATATAGTATTACGGAAACGGTCGAAGGGGTAATAGATTAAAAAGAACGAAATATAAAATCAGTATAAATAGCTAAATCGGGAAAATACCGATATTTAATTAGTAATCGACGATTATACTATAGAAATCTTAAATAATATAGTTAATAAAAGGGATAAAGTATATTTTAAGATATTTTAATTTTAAACTATATTAATATATTGTTTATAGGATATAATTTAGATAACTAACAGTTTATTTAAAAATATTACTAATTCTGAAAATTAGAACCCTGTTATATTATAGTTTATACTGGAATGGAAATAGATTAAAGCTACGCCTATACAATAGAATATTATTAATAATAAAAAGCTTTTATAAATATTTAAGCGATCGAATTGGAATTGAATCTAAAAAATATTAAATAGATTACGATTTCCCTCTGGGTTTTAGTCCAGATCTAGCTCCTTCGAGAGTTCTAAATTGAGTTCTCGGTAAAATACTTGAATTTTCAATAATTGTACAATCTGATCGGTTTAGCGCCTCTAGCATTAAATCGTGAAAGACTAAAATGCAAATCCGAATGATTAAATCGTATATATAAATACTTAAATCGGAAAAAAAGATCGATAAAAAGTAATATAAAATATTTAGACTAAAGATTTTAGTAATAAAAAATCTTAGACGGATTTCTATATATAATACTAATCTTTTATTCTATTTTCTAGTTCTATTTTGAAGTTCTTTTTTTAATCTCGCCGTTTTTCTACTATCGCTATCGATAACTCCGAAGCCTTTCTTTATTATCGGTTAAATATATAGCTGTATAAATCTATTATAGTCTTTAATATATAGGCGGAAGTCACCTCTCTTTTTCGACTATATTATAAAAGTCTATTTAAAGTCTTTAATCTATTATTTAATTTAAAGACTCTCTATAGTCTATCTAGATTAATTATAACTCTTATGATTTATATTATATCTTAACTATCTCGGATTCTGATACGCTAGAAGTTATTTATAGTCGTTTAAAAATAGTAGCCGATAATAACTTCTATAAAGAAGGACAAAAGAATACTATTAAAATACCGAAAAAGAATATAATAATTTTTTTAGATTATATAGATCTATTTTAGTTAGTATTTTTCTCTATTTAGTTTCGGTCTAAAATATATATAGATATAGTAGTTTATTTTATTAGATTTTTTAAATTCTATAATTAAGATATTTAAGCGATTTTAATTATAATATATTCTAGCTAATATATTAAATTTAATAAATTTTCTCTTTTTTTTAATATTATTTATATCTAGAATCTTATACCTAAATATAGAGCCTAAAATAAAAATTATTCCGGTCATATTTCTTCTATGAAAAAGGATTTTAGTCGTATAGGTTAAAGTCGATTTATTTTTTAAATCTAAAAGTTAATCGATTTTTAAAGTTTTTTTTATCTAGTTTATAGATTATATTCTAATAATATAGCTAAAAAACCTTTTTATTTATAAAAAAATCATTACTATATTAGAATCAAATCTAAAAAGGAAGTATATAGATATTTATTTCGACTATCGATAAAAGAATAAAATTTTAATAAAATCTTCTAATACTACTAAAATTATTATTAGATATATTCTTCTAAATATAAATTATTTCTATCTTTTATAATAATCGGCGCCTATTTATAGTAGATTCGAAATTTCTATATATAGCTATTAGTATTTCGAATAATTAGTAGATAAAAAGGTTTTATCTATACTAGTTTTGATTCTTATTAATATTTTTGGTATATTTCGAAACAAATATAGATTTCTAACCGATATTTATAATACTATTATAGCTTTAAAATAGCGTAAAAAGAGAAAACAGGGGAATATACTACCTTTAAATAAGTCTATCTCTATTATTCATCCTATAATTCTATAACTATTTTAATAATTTTCTCTATTAGTTTAAAGTTTTTATATAAATAATTTTAGCGATATTATTTATATACTATAATCTTTACTATTAGGTATCTATAGTTATTATTCGCTATATAATAGTAATTATAGATAATTTACTATAGTAGTAAAGTAATCCTTGTTTTATATTTTTAATACTAAATCGAGAATATACTAAATACCTATTTATTTAAAAAAAAATGAAAAGATTTTACTTTTAATATTATTACTAACGCTAGATATTATTTTCGAGCTGTGTTTAAAAGGTTAGAAGGCGATAAATTATCTATAATATAGTATGAATAGTTCTAGTCTTTTAATATAAAAAAGGAATATTTTACTTTAAATAAATTTATTCCGGAATTGGTTATGATTAGAAGTAGGATATTCAATACCGTTTACTCTAAATATAATAGTATTATAAAAAATATTAAGTAGATATATTTATTTTATTCTAATTAATATTACGAATACTAATCTTTAGATTTTATTTAATACTATTATTAAGACCCGAGCCTAAAATTAATATTATACGGAGTTAAAATACTTTTCTTTTCATTCTAGTTGGATTTATTTATAGTAATCTAAACTCTACTATAAAAGCTACCATATATAAAAGTATACGCGTATATCGATTATTATTTTAATACTTTTTCGTCTATAGCTAAAAGACGAGTATATTATATTCTATTACAATAAAGCTATAGATTTAAACATATCCCGCTGTTTAAATATAGACGTTATCGACTATATTATAAACGATTTTATAGTAGTAGCTAAAAATAATATCGTTTTCCTAGCTCTAAAGATATTAGCTATTAATTATAAAAATATAGATCTCGCTCTAAAATAGTTCTATTAATTATTTTAACGCTTCTATAAATATACCGCTATCTTATACTTATTTTACTTTCGACGAGGCGAATCTCTTACTTTCTAGTATAGCGAGATATTAGTAGGACCAGTCCGCTAGAATTCTATTAACTTCGATAATATAATAAATATCGATAGTAGTTATAGGTTAGATAGCAAAAACCCCGATATATATTTATATATTATCTTTAGCTAGCTATAGACGGCTAAAGATATTACGATTTTAAAGACTATTAATATTATCTATTATCTAATAGCGCTTAGATTCGAGGTTTAGATAGAATAATATCCGAGGATAGAAGAAGAATAGATTATCGTTATAGTTTATATAGGTATTTTAAGCCCGAAAGTTATTAAATAGCTCGTTAAAAACTTCGATATATACGTATAGGTCGAGCTCTTCAGAGATATAGATAGTAAAGTCGAATCTTCGAGAGCTACTAAAATCTACAACGGCTATAAATAGTATTAAAAGGAAGCGTAGAATATAGAGACTCGAAGAGTATAATTAATATATTAGATAGTATAGAATTGTTAAAGATATATTCGAAAATATAGTAGATAGTAGATAAAATATATAGCGGGCGGCTAGCAGCTAGGGTGCTAATTAGAACTATACCCGCGCTAGCTTCGAAAAGCCTTATATAGAGCCCGAATAGTCTACTAGACAAATACGTTTACTAATATTAAAACTTGTTATTATAATATATCTAATATAGAGTATAGCAGAATATGGACTAAAGGTATCTTTTTAGCGTTTTACTATTAAAATAGAAGAATAAATCCGAGTATAGACGATTATATATAGACTTTAATCGAATATACTATATAAAGGATATAGCGATTTAAAAACGATAGAGATAATTTATAGATAAGCCTATAGAATCTAGAGTTTTTTAAAGGTTTAATAACTTTCTATCGTATATTTTATACCTTCTGAAAATAGTATTTATAGATATATAGTAATCGGTATTACCCTAGAATTAATTATATTCTAGAGGCAATTATTATTAAAAAATCTTTATTTAAAGTTTAGGGCGTTTTTAGATCTTCGAGTCTACCTAAGTACCGTATAGAAAACATCGAATATACCTTTATCTAGAGCTTTAATAAACCTATTAGTGACTGTTTACTCCGTTAAAATATACTAAAAATCGATAGTTTTATTAAAAACTTTCTTCTATAGGAATTTAATATAGATATTAATTTATTTAGTTTTACTATAGAACTAAAAGTTTTTAAAGAAGGTAATAGCGCCCTAATTATTACTATAAAGAGTTATTATATCTAGAATAGATTTAGATTCTAATCATCGATTAAAAATAAATTTAGAATATATTTTAACTAAATAGCTTTTTTAGTAGCTTCGGTTTTTCTATCTATTTCTATTTTAGTAATTAATATAGCTATAGTAGTTTACTATTTAGATAACTAGCTAATAGTACCGGATCTAATATCGAAGATATATCTAGAAGTAAAAGACTAGATTTTATAATTATCGTTTTAATTAGTATTAGTTAATCCTCGAAACTTCTATAGATAAAAATAAAGTAAGCTATTTTATATAGATATTAAAGGATTTTCGTAATAGCGTTCTAGTAGTAGTTTAAAAAATAAAATAAATATCGGATATTAATAGAAAGAGTAAAAATAATATTAGAATAGATTATAAATATAATATATATCAAAAAGCCGATAGCGTTCTAATATTTATATTTTATTAATAAAAAATAGTCCTATTCGGTAGAAGCGGTTTCTAAATAAAAGCCGGAGTTTATAGAAATAGAAATATTATTATTATTTAGTTATTTGTTTTGGCTTTAGTACCCGGTAAACTAGTAGTTCGGTAAGCAAATTAAGCGTTAGTATACCAGTATTAAATATACGGTAGTAGAACTTATACTCTAGTTTAAATAACGTAAATAACGGTTCTATAGAATTTTAATTTAAATTTACTTAGTAATATAACGTATCCTTCTACCGATAACTTAACGTAGAAGTTTTTATAGATAAATATACCTTATAGTTATCGCTTCTTCTTCTTTTACTAGTAATATAAGCCCTATAATATCTAAAACCCTTTACGTACGTATATATTCCCGTAATAGCTATATTATAGCTAAACTAGACGGTAGTACCTTTATCCGTAATAACTATATCTACCCGCGCGGTTATCGACTATTTTATTATAGCTAGAATAACCTATTCTAACTTCGATAAAGATTTTCTTTTTACCGTTTTTAAAACGCGCTATCCGACTTTCCTACCCTCCTTTAATTTAATTAACCGGGTAAAGCTTCTAGCTATAGTAGCTAGTATACTAGTAGCTAACCCTATAGCTAGCGACCCTTTTAAAGCTATACGGGCTAAAGAGTACCTTAATAGCTTAGCGGAGCGTTTAGGTACAGGTTGTACGATAAATATAGCCGAGGCGACGGATATAGATATAGTAGAGGATTCGTAATCGAATAAAGAAGGAAATAGTTAAATAGAAGTAATTGACTACGCTGTAAACCTTGCCTGACGAGTATACCTTTGGCTGTAAAAATTTCTTTATACGTAAAATACAATAATCGTTGCCGTATATAACGTTGATGGAATATATATATATATATATATATATATATAAAAACTTAATATAACTCCAGATAGGAGTCCTCCAGGGAGGATATTATTATTATAGATGGAAAAACTATAATCTTTTAAAATATGCTTATTATAAATAATTTAATTTAATTAAATAGTACGGAATTCCCGGTTCCTAATAATCTTTATACCGAGATAGAAATTAATAGAGTATTAGAGCCGAAATCGGATACTTAAAAATACTCGTTTAGATATACTTTAATATTATTAAAGATCTAATAACTAGCGTTATATAAAAGAATATAACTAATATAGACGCCGATAATTCTTATATCGTTATAAGAAGTACTATAATCGGATTTTAGAAATTAAAAGCTAATAATAATAAGAAATTCAGCGAGATAATAGTACTAGATCTAAAGCGACTATTGAAAACTATAAAAGATCTTTAGAGATTTATATATTATTTAAAAATCGTATAAACTATTAGATTATTATATATAGATAATCTTATCTATATAACCGTCGAGAAAGGCGGTCTTATTATCTATTTAATCGAGCTCTAGACTATAAACGATAGTTATAGCGAAAATAGCTTTATATAATATTAGTTTAATAGTAGAAGCGAAGGTTTTATTAAAATCGATACCGGCTTCCTATTCGAAGCTATAAACGATCTAGCGAGCTTTAAAGTATATAATATTACTATCGGCGTTCCTTTTAATTTTATATATCTATTTACTTTCTAATAGATATTTTATTAAAGATAGTAATATTCTAGTATATAATATCTAGATAGTATTTAATTCTAGTAATACTAGTTTTTTTTCTATAGCTTTATATTATTTATCGGCTTAAGGTAATTCTATAACTTTTTTATATAACTAGAATTCGAAAGAATTTAATATAGTACTTTTTTTTATAGTACTAAAAAATAAATAGATATTTATATTTAGATCTAGTAAAAAATAATCCAAATTATTTAGTACCCGGATTTTAAAGTATTTATATAGAACTTTAATAAACGATTAAATAATATAATCGATCTATAGGCGAGATATAATAGCCTAAAAATAAAGGAGTAATTTATCGGAATTAGAATCGGAGTTATTAACCTCGGTAATACGAGGACTAGTAGATAAGTTAGCTAGCGATAGGATTTAACATAAAAAGCCGAAGTAACTATTAGTTTAAATATTAATAAAAGACTATTAGATTATAATTATAATCTTATAGAATCAAACTTTCTATTAGTATACTACTATTTTTATAAAGATTGTTATTTACTTTTAGATTTCTCTAACTCTGTTGAAATCATATATATAAAACATCAAGCTTGATTTACTAAAGTGGACTTTCAAATATACAAAAAGGAAGTAGTAGGACTTTAGCGCCTAGATTTACTAGACCTAATCGGTACTAGCGTCTTTAACGCCTTAGTAGAACTATTATATATAATACGTACTTCTAATATTTATATACGAATAATATACTATATATATACCGAAGGTAAAAATTAAATAGATTCGCTATATACTCGCTAAAAAATCTATAGGAAAATAAGTTTATATATAATAAAGGCGAGATTGATAGTATTTAAAAAGCTTCTATAGTAGATATATAAATATATATTATAAAAATTAAAATCTAGATAAAAGAAATTAGAGTTTCTATAGTTTCTATATTATTCTAAACTTTTAATAATAGTAGTATATTTAGTAGAATACTAGTTTAAATACTAGTTTATAATATAGATTTATTTAAAATATTTAAAACGGATATCGCCCGATTAGAAAGATATATCTAGAGCTTCGGCGATCGAAAATATCTATCTAGTAGTAAATTATAGGTATTATCGGTTATTATCGATACCGTCGAAGTACTAAAGGATATAGATATTATATTTTTTTTAATTTACTAAAAAAATATATACTAAACGTCTATTATAATATTATAAGCCTTTATTAATATATTAAAAGTTATATCGCCTAAATAGTTCTAGATATAGAGGTATTTACTATAGTTTCGAAAATTTATATAAGTTTTCGGATTATTAATAATTATAGCGCTCTAATAGTACTATTTCTATAGTTTCTAAAAAAATTTATAGTTAATTTAGTAGTTTAGCTAGATAGTAAAGATTTTAATATATATTTATATATTATTACTATCTAGCTATAGGCGGCTAAAGATATTATAATTCTAAAAACTATTAATATTATTTTTTATTTAATAACGTTTAGATTCGAGATTTAGATAGAATAGTACCCGAGGGTAGAAGTAGGATAGATTATTATTATAGTTTCTATAGGCGGTATAAACTCGAAAATTATCGAATAGTTTATTAAAGACTTTAATATATATATATATATAGGTCGAGTTGTCTAGAGATATAGAAAGTAAAGTTATCTAAATCTATAATAGCTATAAATAGTATTAAATAAAAGCGTAAAATATAGAAAATCGAATAATATAATTTATATATTAGATTGTATAGAATTAGTAAAAATATATTCGAAAATATAGTAGTAGTAGATAGTAGGTAAAAACAAGTAGTAGGCGGCTAGAACGCTAACCAGTCTATACCCGTATACTAGTTCCGAAAAGCTTTATATAGAGTTCGAAAAGTCTACTAGATAGCTGAAATATATTTTAATAATATTAAAACTAGTTAATTTATTATATTTAATATTGAATTTAGCAGAATAAAGGTATCCTTTTAATATTTTACTACAAAAATAAAAAAACGAATCCGGGTATTAATAACTATATATAGATTTTTATCGAATATACTATTAGAAAGTATATAAAGAGTATAGCGATTTAAAAATAATATAGATATTATATAAATAGGCCTATAAGGTCTAGAATTATTTAATAATTTAACTATTTTCTATAATATATATTATATTTTCCGAAAAATATATCTATAGATATATAGTAATCGCTAATACCCCGGAGTTAATTATATTCCGGGAGAGATTATTATTAGAAAAATTTTTATAATTTAGACGGATTATCGCTATTATTACTTAAAGTTTAGAGTATTTTTAGATTTCCAAGCCTAAATACCGTATAAAAAGCCTCGAATTTATTTTTATTTAGGACTTAAATAAACCTATTAGCTACTATTTCTTCCGTTAAAATATACTAAAAACTAATAGTTTTATTAACGACTTTCTCCTATAGGAACTTAATATAGATATTGATATATTTAAAATTGTTGAAATTATATATATGGAATATCAAGCTTTTTTTACTAAGGTGGGCTTTCGCCTGGACTAAGTATATAAGAAGGAGGTGGCAGGGCTTTAGCGCCGAAAACTACTAGGCCTAATCGGTACTAGCGCCTTTAGTATCTTAGTACAGCTATTATACGTAATATATACTTCTAATATTTCTATATAAATAATATACTATATATATACCGAAAGTAAAAATGAAATAGACTTGCTATATACTCGCTAAAAAACCTATAGGAAAAAAAGTTTATATATAATAAAGGCGAGGTAGATAAAGTTTAAAAAGTTCCTATAATAGATATATATATATAAATTATAAAAATCGAAATCTAGATAAAAGAAAATTAGAGTTTCCTATAGCTTCTATAGTACCCTAAATCTTCTATAGTAGTAGTATATTTAGTAGAGTACTAGTATAGGTATTAGTTTATAATATAGATTTATTTAAAGTATTTAAAACGGATATCGCCCGATTAGAAAGGTATATCTAGAGCTTCGGTAATTAAAAGTACCTATCTAATAGTAAGTTATAGGTATTATCGGTTATTATTATTACCGCCGAAGTACTAAAGGGTATAGATATTATATTTTTTCTTAATTTACTAAAAAAATATATATTAAATACCTATTAGAATATTATAAGCCTTTATAAATATATTAAAGGTTATATCGCCTAGATAATCCTAGATATAGAGGTATTTACTATAGCCTCGAAAATTAATATAAGTTTTTAGATTATTAATAATTACGGCGCCCTAATAGTATTATTTCTAGAGTTCCTATAGGATTCTATAGTTAATTTAGCGGTATAGCTAGATAGTAAAGACCCCGATACGTATTTATATATTATTACTATCTAGCTATAGACGGCTAAAGATATTATAATCCCGAAAGCTATTAATATTATCTCTTATCTAATAGCGCTTAGATTCGAGGTTTAGATAGGATAGTACCCGAGGATAGAGATAGAGTAGATAATTATTATAGTTTATATAGGTAATATAAACTCGAAAGTTATTAAATAGTCTATTAAATACTTCGATATATATATATAGGTCGAGCTTTCTAGAAATACAGGAGGTAAAGTTAAATTTTTAAAGGCTATCTAAATCTATAACAGCTATAAGTAGTATTAAATAGAAATATAGAATATAAGGAATCGAATAGTATAATTTATATATTAGACGGTATAGAATTAGTAAAGATATACTCGAAAATATAATAGTAGTAGGTAATAGGCGATTTTATATAGTAGGTAGCTAGCGGCTAGGGCGCTAATTATAGTATACCCGCGCTAGTTCCGAAAAGTTTTATATAGAGCCTAAATAACTACTAGATAGCTAGAAATACCTTAACTAGTATTAAAACTAGTTAATATATTAAATTTAATATAGAATTTAACAGGGTTTAGATTAAAGGTATACTTTTAGCGTTTTATTATTAAAATAAAAAAATAAATCCGGGTATAAATAACTATATACGGATTTCGATCGAATATACTATCGGAGAGTATATAAAGGGTATAGCAATTTAAAAATAATATAGATACTATATAGGTAAGTCTATAGAGCCTAGAATTATTTAAAGGTTTAACTACTCCTTTTAATATATATTATATTCTCCGAAAATAATACTTATAGGTATATATTAATCGCTAATATCCCGGAGTTAATTATATTCCGGGAGAGATTATTATTAGAAAGATTTTTATAATTTAGACGGATTATTACTATTATCGCTTAAAGTTTAGAACGTTTTTAGGTTTTTAAACCTAAATACTATATAGAAAGCTTTAAATTTACCTTTATCTAGAGCTTTAGTAAACCTATTAATAACTATTTACTCCGTTAGAATATACTAAAGGTTAATAATTTTATTAGCGACTTTCTCCTATAGGAATTTAATATAGATATTAATATATTTAGTACAGCTATAGAACTAAAGGTTCTTAATAAAAATAATAGTACCCTAATTATTACTATAGAAGGTTACTATATCTAGAATAGTATTTAGATTCTATTTATTAATTAATAGCTAACTTAGAATATAACTTAACTAAATAGCCTCTTTAGTAGCTCTAGTTTCTCTATCTAATTCTACTTCGGTAGTAAATATAGCTATAGTAGTTTACCGCTTAGATAACTAGCTTATAGTACTAGATCTAATATTAAAAATATATCTAGAAATAAAGCGATAGGTTTTATAGTTACCTACCTAGTCGGTATCGGTATACTTTTAAAGCTTCTATAGATTACTTCTATAGATAAAAGTAAAGTAAGCCGTTTTATATAGATATTTAAAAATCCTAGTAACAGTATTCTAGTAGTAGCTTATAGGGTTAGATAAATATCAGCTAATAATAGAGACAGCGAAAGTAATATTAGGGCGGGTTCTAAATATAGTATATATTAAAGAGCCGATAGCGCTCTAATATTTATACTTTATCGGTAGAAAGTAATCCTAATTAGCGGGAGCAGTTTCTAAATAAAGGCCGGAATCTATAGAAATCGAAATATTATTTTTATAGATAGCGAAGCTATAATCTTTAAGGATTTATTTATTATAGGTAGTTTAGTTTAACTAAATAGTATAGAGTTCCCGGTTCCTAATAATTTTTATACCGAGGTAGAAATTAATAGAACCTAGATCTAATATTTAAAAATATTCGTTTAGATATACTTTAATATTATTAAGGTCCTAATAACTAGCGCTATATAAAAAAATATTATTAATATAAACGCCGATAATAATTATACTATTATAAAAGATACTATAATCGGATTCTAGAAGTTTAAAGCCGATAGTAGCGAAGTATTTAGTAAAGTAATAGTACTAGACCCGAAATAACTATTTAAAACTATAGAAGATTTTCCGAAGTTTATATATTATATTAGAATCGCCGAAGCTAGTAGGATATTATATATAGATAATCTTATCGATATAACTATAGAGGAAAGCCGTTTTAATATCTATTTAATCGAGCTCTAGACCGTAGGCGGTAGCTATAGCGAAAATAATTTTATATAATATTAATTTAATAATAGAAGCGAAGGTTTTATTAAAATTAATACCGGCTTCCTATTTAAAGCTATAAATAATCTAGCGAGCTTTAAAGCGTATAATTTTATTATTAGCGTCCCTTTTAATTTTATATACCTATTTACCCCCTAAAAAATATTTTATAGAAAATAGTAATATCTTAGTATATAGTATCTATATATCGTTTAGTTTTAATAATACTAGTTCTTTTTCTATAGCCTTATACTATTCGTCGGTATAGAGTAAATCTATAGTTTTTTTATATAACTAGGATTTAGAAGGGTCTAATATAGTACCTTTTTTTATAGTACTAATAAATATATAGATATTTATAATTAGATCTAGCGAGGAATAATTATAATTATCTAGTACCTGGAGTTCGGGGTAGTTATATAGGATTTTAACGAGGGATTAAATAGTATAGTCGGTCTATAGGTAAAATATAATAGTCTAAAAATAGGGTAGTAACTTATTAGAATCTAATTCGGAATTATTAACCTTAATAATATAAGGTCTAATAGGTAAGTTAGCCGGTAAAGGAATCTAACTATAGGTAAAAAGAGTCCGATAAAGTATAGAAGGAGCTATTAATTTAGATATTAAAAGGAGATTATTAGATTATAGTTATAACCTTCTAGGATTAGATTTTCTATTAGTATACTGCCGTTTCTGCGGGGGCTACTATTAAAGTTTATTTTCTAATTTTTCTAACTCCTATAAATCTAATAAATCTAGGTTTTAATCTATTTTTTTAAATACTATAGAAGAGATATAAATAATCTTATTCTAAAAGTTTAATAGTTTATAAATAGTATTACTAAAGTAACCGACTAAAATATATTTATAGCTCCGGTTATAAAACTTTTAAATCTTTTTACTATATATTAAATATACTATAGAATCTAGAATATAGAATTACTTTAAATCTAGAAGTTTACTATATTCCTTTTTATATAGGGTTATACCTAGTTTACTACTAGGTAACCGGAAATATAGGAAAATAGTAGCTTTAATAAATAACAGCTAATATTTTTTACTAAAGCCGCTATAAACTAATATAGGGTAGACTTTATATATTAGTATCTACCCGAAACGTTCGGATATACTACTCTATTATAGATTATTAAATATAATAGGCTCCTACTAGATACTTTTATTAGCGAAGCTTTTAAATATAATATAGCTTCTAAATTTATTATCGCTGCGAAAATATTTAATAATAAAGATACCTTTCTTATTATAGGTATAGAAGTAGTTCTAGTATTCTAGGGTTTCGGGGGCGTCTTTTAATTTAGTTATATAGATACTATATTTCTAGGTATTATTATCTAAAAAGATTAAGATATATTAGCTTCTATTATATATAACTAGAACCTTACCTTTTTAAATAGAATCTATATAATTAGCGTAAATAAAGTCTATAGAGCTATTACTAGAGCGGATATAGCCTCTATAAAGCTAATTATATTATTTACCTAGAATATAAATTTTATAGAAATCGGATTTAGATTTAAGGATTTTAGATAGATCGATTTCTATAGATATATTTACTAATTTATATAAGTTCTAGTTACTAAGGTATCTAAGCCGGGTATACTAAATACTTTCTACCTCTACTGATATTTTAGTATAGGCCTTTAAAGCTATATCGGATATTAATAAAAATAAAGACGAAAATAGAAAAAAAGAGAAAAAAAAAATAGAAAAAAATTTTATAGGGCCGCGCTATATAGTATTAATATTTAGTAGGAATAGACCTTTATATATATAGATAATTAATATTAAGTCCGGAGTACTAAAATTAAAGCTAAAGCTAGAATCTTTAATAATTATTTTAGTACCTATCTTCTAAATTTATAATATTAATAAAAGATTAGTAACGGACTCGGGGGTATAAAGGATATTATAGAATTTTATAGGGCGGTATCTACTATTAATAGGGTAGTTAAATATAATAATACTTTTAGTAATCGGTCGGGGGCTAATAATACTACTAATACCGGTTATAGATTTACTCTAGACGGATTTTATACTAGATTTAATAAAAAGATACCGCTAGAAGATAGTATAATAGTTATAGGTATAGTTAAATATCTAACTATTAATAAGATCTAGTTTATTTAATAAAGCCGATAAGACTATAGAAATAAAAATTATAAAACTAAAGTTAGTAGAAGCCGGTACTACTATAATAAAATTTAGTAACTTTTTAAATTCGGTAGGTTTATTTTTAGACTTATTATTTTTAGATTTATCGTCTTTATTATTTTTACTATCCTTTTTTTTACCGCCTTTACCTTTATTACTATTACCTTTTTAGCGTTTACTACTACCGTTCTTTTACTTCTCTACTATCTAAGCCTTCTTTAATTTAGGATATAGACTATAATAGGTATCTTTTATATAGCTCTTTCGGTTATAGTAGGAATAGTAGTCGATTTTAATAACTTGCTTATTCGGGTTATTTATAGATAAAAAGGCCTTAGTTCTAATAGTAGTAGACTTACTATTACTATATTAGCAATATTCCTTACTAATAGTAGTACTAATTATTTTATCTAGAATAACTATTTTCTATTTTTATTTATCTTTATTACTAACGATAATATTACTTTAGGTAAATAAAGTCTAGAAGTAGCTAAAAGCGGCCCTAAAGCCCTAAAGAAATTTTAAAATAAAAAGGCTTTCTAAAATAATAACGCCTATAGCTAGAATTTTATTAATAAACTTATAAAATTTGGCTATATAAGCTTCTACGCTTTTAAAAGAACTATTATAATAGAGGGTATCTAGCTAGATATTAAATTCTATAAATTTACCGGTACTATAGATTCTATATTATATCTAGAATTTATCTAGTATCTTTTTAGTATCTAATATAATATTTTTAATAAAATTTTTAGTATTAATACTATAGGTCGTTATAATTACTATATAGATATATTCTATCCGTTTTTCCTTATAGTTAAAAGGAGCCGGGGATAAAGGACCTTTAGTAGTAGCTCGGAGGTTATTAAAAACGAGGTAGGCTATAATAGCTTCTTCCTAATTCTTATAGTCCGAGCGGGTCTCGAGCTTCGGAACTATATTAATAAGGTAGCTAGAACCCCCTAGCTTAGCGTTATCTATAGTTAATATTATAGGGGTAGATATATTACTAAATTTAGTACTAGACTATAGAATACCGCGAGGAATAGCGTAACTTCGAGGCTAAATAAATTACTCGGGCTTAAAGGTATTAGAAGGGGACTAAAAGCTATAAAAAGGTCTAGGTCGTCTTTAGATATAATAGAAGGTAACTTTAATAGGTAATAATTAGAGTCTAGACGTAGACGGCTCTAGATAGCGAGGTCGATTTATTATTAGTTATATAGGAGCCTATAGTCTTCGATAGAAAATTAGAAGTTATAGACGGTTTAGTTTACCCGGAGATTATTAGGTAGTCCCTAAAAAAAACGTTATTTAAGACTTTTAAAGTTATAAGGATTAGTATAAGGCCTTAATAATAATAATATAGAGGTAAATATAAGATTTAGGATAGATTAGATAAAGCTTTAAAAATTAAAATAATATAATAATAATTTTTAGTAATAAATAGAAAGCTTCGAGTTTTTATACTACTTAGGACTAGATAATATAGCTAGTAAGGCCGAAGGCTAGACTCGATAGTTCTAGCTCTAGAGATAAAGTAGTTAGTTTAGAAGTAGCAGGAGCTCGCTTAGACTATTAGGAAGTTAGAAAAGATACAATAACTAGAAATATAGTCTACTAGCCCCCTATTTTATAAAGGTCCTAGCCTATACTAAATTAGCTAGGTAGTCGCTTCCCGTATTTATTTATAATAGCTAGTAGCTATAGAATATACGCCGATAACTAGCGTTAGCTAGGCGGTAGGATATAATTATAAAGATCTAATTTTAAAGGCCTAATTACCGTAGCTAATATAATATTCCTATAGTAACGTATCTATACGTAGTAAATTAGCGACTTAATAGTTCTATCCGAAAGTAAAGAGGTTAGTAGTTTAAGCGGCTAGAAAGGGTCGTAAAGTAAAATAAAAGGGGTCTATTTAGCTATTAATAAATTCGGTAGTTACCGGGGTACTTATAGGTAGTAGTATAATTATAGACTTCGTTATTCGCTATATTAGATACTTTATATAGTTTAATAATATATATCGGATCTATTAAAAGGTAGATAGAAAGGAAAATTTAATAAAGATATAAAGAAGTTAAATATAAAAATATAATACTCGCGAATAATAATAATAACTATTATAAACTAATTCGGCTAGAACTTCCGGGTTTATAACCTGTTAAAATTATATATATAGAATATTAAGCTTTTTTTACTAAAGTAGGCTTTCGCCTGGACTAAATATATAAGAAGGAGATAGCAGGGCCTTAGCGCCGAAAGCTACTAGGCCTAATCGGTACTAGCGCCCTTAGTATCTTAGTACAGCTATTGTGCGTAACATGTACTTCCAACAAAAATAACTATAGAACTAAGAGTTTTTAGCGAGAGTAATAGCGCCCTGGTTACTACTATAGAAGATTATTATATTTAGGATAGCGTTTAGATTATATTTATCGATTAATAACTAATTTAGAATATAATTTAATTAAATAGCCTTTTTAGTAACTTTAGTTTTACAATCTAACTTTACTTTAGTAGTCGATATAGCTATAGTAACTTACTATTTAGATAACTAGCTAATAATACCGGATCTAATATTAAAAATATATCTAGAAATAAAGTAATAGGTTTTATAGTTATCTATCTAATCGGTATCGGTATATTTCTAAAGCTTCTATAGATCGCCTCTATAAATAAAAATAAAGGAAACTATTTTATATAGATATTTAAAAATACTAATAATAGTATTCTTATAGTAGTATACAGAATTAGATAAATATCGACTAATAACGGAAATAGCGAAAGTAATATCGGGGCGGATTCTGAATATAGTATATATTAAAAAGCCGATAGTATTCTAATATTTATATTTTATTAGTAGAAGGTAGTTCTAGTCGGTAGAAGTAGTTTTTAAATAAAGGCCGGAATCTATAGAAGTAGAAATATTATTTTTATAGATAGCGAAGCTATAATTCTTTAAAATCTATTTAATATAGATAGTTTAGTTTAACTAAATAGTACGGAGTTTCCGGTTTCTAATAATTTTTATACTAAGGTAGAAATTATTAAGGCCTAAATCTAATATTTGAAAATATTTACTTATATTTATTTAGTTATTTGTTTTGGTTTTGGTATACGGTAAACCAGTGGTTCGGTAAGTAAATTAAGCGTTGGTATACCAGTATGAAATATACGGTAGTAGAACTTATACTCTAGTTTAATTAATATAAATAATAGTTCTTTCTATAGAATTTTAATTTAAATTTACTTAGTAATATAATATATCCTTCTACTAATAATTTAATTAACGTAGATATTTTTATAGTTAAATATATCTTATAGTTATCGTTTCTTCTTTATTTACTAGTAATATAAGCCTAAAAGCCTTTATATATATATATACTATAAGCTAAACTAGACGGTAGTACCTATATCTATAATAACTATATCTACCCGTATAGTTATCGACTACCTTATTATAGCTAGAGCAATCTATTTCGATTTTAACCTAGATCTTTTCCTTACCGCCTTTAAAACGCGCTATCTAACCTTCCTACCCCCCTTTAATTTAATCGACCGGGTAAAGCTTCAAGCTATAGTAGCTAGTATACTACCTAGTAAACCTTTTAAAGCTAGATAGGCTAAAAAGTACCTTAATAGCTTAGTAGAGCGTTAAAGTACAGGTTATATAATAAATATAGCCGATTTAATAAGTATAGATAATTATTTCGTAGTATAGTAAGTAAATATAACGGAAATATTAGATACTTCTAATTATTTATAATATTAAAGAAAGAATATATAGTATTTAAACTAGACCGAAGACTATAAGTAACGAAGTTATACTTATATAATAGAAGATTCGTAATTAAATAAAAAAGGAAATAGTTAATATAATTAACTATACTATAAATTTTACCTGATAAATATACCTTTGGCTGTAAAAATTTCTTTATACGTAAAATATAATAATCGTTGCCGAATATAATATTAATAAAATATATATATATATATATAAAAACTTAATATAACCCCAGACAAGAGCCCTCCAGGAGGGATTTACTTATATTTACTTTAATATTATTGTAGTTCTGAAGACTAGCGCTATATAGAAGGATTTTATTAATATAAATACCGATAATAATTATACTATTTTAGAAAATACTATAATCGAATCCTAGAGATTTAAAGTTTATAGTAGTAAAGAATTTAGTAAAATAGCGGTACTAGACCTAAAGCGACTATTTAAAACTATAGAAAGTCTTCCGGAATTTATATATTATATTAGAGTCGCTAAAACAAGTAGGATATTATATATAGATAATTTTATCTATATAATCGTAGAGGAAGGCGGTTTTAATATCTATTTAATCGAGCTTTCGATTATAGATAGTAGCTTTAGCGAAATAACCTTTATATAATATTAGTTTAATAATAAAAGCTTTCTTATTTAAAACTATAAATAATCTAGAAAGCTTTAAAACGCGTAATTTTACTATTAGTATTCTTTTTAATTTTATATACCTATTTACCTTCTAGAAGATATTTTATAAAAGATATTAATACTTTAGTATATAGTATCTAAATATCGTTTAGTTTTAATAATACTAGTTTTTCTTCTATAGCTTTATACTATTTACCGGTATAGAACAATTCTATAGCCTTTTTATATAATTAGAGTAGAAAAGATTTTAATACTATACCTTTTTTTATAGTACTAATAAATATATAGATCTTTATAACTAGATCTAGTAAAGAATAATTATAATTATCTAATACCCGGAATTTAAAGTAATTATATAGAATTTTAATAAAGAATTAGATAGTATAATCGGATTATAGATAATATATAATAGTTTAAAAACGGGGCGGTAATATATTAGAATCGGAATCCGAATCCGAATTATTAATTTCGATAATATAAAGATTATTAGATAAATTATCCGGTAATAGAATTTAACTACGGGTAAAAGAAGTTTAGTAAAATACTAGAATTTAGTAAAAAGGAGCTATTAGATTAGATATTAATAGAAGGTTACTAGATTATAACTATAACCTTCTAGAATTAGATTTTCTATTAGTATACTGCCGTTTCTGTAGGAGTTATTATTTATTTTTAGATTTTTCTAACTTTTATAGATCTAATAAATCTAGGTTTTAATCTATTTTTTTAAATATTATAGAAGAGATATAGACGACTTTATATTAAAAATTTAATAGTTTATAAATAGTATTATTAAAATAACCGACTAAAGTATATTTATAGCTTCGATTATAGAATTTCGGAATTTTATTACTATATATTAGATATACTATAGAATCCAAAATATAGAATCGGTTTTAATCTAGAAGTTTACTATATTCCTTTTTATATAGAATTATATCTAATATACTCCTAGGTAATCGAAAATATAGAAAAATAGTAACTTTAATAAATAGCGGCTAATATTTTTTACTAAAGCCGTTATAAACTAATATAAAATAGGCTTTATATATTAGTATTTACTTAAAGTATTTAGAGATACTATTCTAATATAGATTATTCGGTACGGTAGGTTCCTACTAGATATTCTTATTAATAAAGCTTTTAGATATAATATAGCTCCTAAATTTATTATCGCTACGAAAATATTTAATAATAAAGATATCTTTTTTATTATAGTTTTAGAAATAGTTCTAGTATTTAAAGATTTCGGAACTGTCTTTTATTTTAGTTATATAGATATCGTACCTCTAGATATTATTATTTAAAAAGATAAAAATATATTAGCTTCTATTATATATTACTAGAATTTAATTTTTTTATATAAATCCTATATATATATATATATATGCGATTAATCATTCGGATTTTGATCTTAGTCTTTTACGATTCTAACGCTAGAGGCGCTAAATCGATCAGATTACGTAATTATTTGGTACTTAAGTATTTTACCGAGAACTCGAATTAAGGACTCCCGAAGGAACTAGATCTGGACTAAAACCCAGAGGGAAACCGTAATCTATTTAACTTTAATTAACTTAATTTCCTTCGATCGATCGGGCTAGGCCGAGACGATCTACTGTCTAGTCTTTCTGTATTTTAAACTCTGTAAAAATCGACTTAGTCGATAGAAAAAACTCAAGTATTAGGTTAGCCTTCGAGGGATTCGAACCCCCGACCCGCTGGATTAATTCCGCTAACTCCGAGATGGAGCGCGGATCCGTTAGGCCTCCAGGTCACGCAGCGTTACTACTGCGCCACCAGGCCATATAAATCCTATATAGATAATATAAATAAAGTCTATAGGACCGCTACCGGGACGAATATAGCTTTTATAAAATAATTTATATTATTTATCTAGAATATAAATTTAATAGAAATCGGATTTAATTTTAAAAACTTTAAATAAATCTATTTCTATAGATATATTTACTAGTTTATATAGATTCTAGTTACTTAGATATCTAAGCCGGGCGTACTAGATATTTTCTACTTCTACCGATATTTTAGCGAGGGCCTTTAAGACTATATTAGGTATTAATAAAGATCAAAACGAAAATAGAAAAAAAGAAAAAATAAAAAAAGGTTTTATAGGGCCGCGCTATATAGTATTAATCTTTAATAGAAATAGATCTTTATATATATAGGTAGTTAATATTAAATTCGAAATCTTAAAACTAAAGCTAAAACTATAGTCTTTTATAATTACTTTAGTATTTATTTTCTAAATTTATAATATTAATAGAAGGTTAGCGCCGGATCCGGAGTATAAAAAATATTATAGATTTCTATAGAACGGTATCTACTATTTATAAAGTAGTTAAATATACTAGTATATTTAGCGATCAGTCGGAGGTTAATAGCGCTACTAATACTAGTTATAGGCCTATTTTAAATAGAGTTTATACTAGATTCGACGAAAATATACTATTAGAAAATAATATAATAGTTATAGATATAGTCGAATATTTAACTATTAGTAAAATCTAGTTTATTTAATAAAGCCGATAAAGCTATAGGAGTAAAAGTTATAAAGCTAAAGTTAATAGAGGTCGGTACTACTATAATAAAGTCTAGTAACTTTTTAAATTCGGTAGATTTATTTTTAGATTTATTAATTTTAGATTTATCGTTTCTACTATTTTTACTATTTTTACTATCCTTTTCTTTTCTACCTTTATTTTTATTACTATTACTTTTTTAGTATTTACTACTATTATTCTTCTATTTTTCTATTATCTAAGCTTATTTTAATTTAGAATATAGGCTAAAGTAGATATCTTTTATAGAACTATTTTAGTTATAGTAGGAATAGTTGTCGACTTTAATAATTAATTTATTCGGATTATTTATAGATAGGAAGACTTTAGTTCTAGTAATAATAGATTTATTATTACTATATAAGTATTATTATTTACTAATAATACTATTAATTATTTTATTTAGTATAATTACTTTCTATTTTCGCTTATTTTTATTTTTAATAATAATATTATTTTAGATAAACGAGGTCTAGAAGTAGCTAAAAGCGGTTCTAAAGCCTTAAAAGAATTTTAAAATAAAAAGACTTTCTAAAATAATAATATCTATAGCTAAAATTTTATTAATAAATTTATAAAATTTAGCGATATAAGTTTTTATATTTTTAAAAGAACTATTATAATAGAGAATATCTAGCTAGACGTCGAGTTCTATAAATTTACCGATACTATAGATTTTATATTATATTTAGAATTTATCTAGTATCTTTTAAATATCTGATATAATATCTTTAATGAAGTTTTTAGTATTAATACTATAGGTCGTTTTAATTACTATATAGATATATTCTATCCGTTCTTTTTTATAATTAAAAGGAGCCGGGAGTAAAGGACTTTTAGTAATAGCTCGGAGGTTATTAAAAATAAGATAGACTATAATAGCTTCTTCCTAATTTTTATAATCCGAACAGATCTCGAGCTTCGAAACTATACTAATAGGATAGCTAGAACCTTCTAATTTAATATTATCTATAACCCCTCTGGAAGGCTTCTATCTGAAGTTATATTGAGTTTTTATATATATATATATATATGTTTTATCAACGTTATATACGGCAACGATTGTTATATTTTACGTGTAAAGAAATTTTTACAACCAAAGGTATATAGTTTATTAGGTAAAATTTATAGTATATATTAACTATTTCCTTTTCTATTCGATTACGAATTCCCTACTATATAAATATAATTTTATTATTTATAGTTTTCGGTCTAGTTTAAATACTATATATTCCTTCTTCGATATTATAAATAATTAGAAATATCTAATACTTCTGCTATATCTATCTACTATACTATAAAATAATTATCTATATTTATCGTATCGGCTATATTTATTATATAACCCGTACCTAAATATTCCGCTAAACTATTAAAGTACTTTTTAGCCTACCTAACTTTAAAAGGGTCGCTAGGTAGTACGCTAGCTATTATAGCTAGAAACTTTACCCGGTCGATTAAATTAAAGGGAAATAGAAAAGTTAGATAGCGCGTTTTAAAGGTAGTAAAGAGGAAATCTAGGTTAAAGTCGAAATAGGTTATTCTAGCTATAATAAAGTAGTCGACGACCGCGCGGGTAGATATAGTTATTATAGATATACTACCGTCTGGTTTAGCTTACAGCTATAGCTATTACGGGATTATATATATACGTAAAGGCTTTTAGATTTATATTACTAGTAAATAAAAAAGAAACGATAAATACGAGGTATATTTATCTATAAAAATCTCTACGTTAGTTAAGTTATTAGTAGAAGGATATATTATATTACTAAGTAAATTTAAATTAAAATTCTATAGAAAGAACCGTTATTTATATTAACTAAATTAGGGTATAAGTTCTACTACCGTATATTTAATACTAGTATACTAACGCTTGATTTACTTACCGAACCACTGGTTTACCGTATACCAAAACCAAAACAAATAACTGAATATTACCTATAATTAATATTATAGAAGTAGATATATTACTAAATTCAGTATAAAACTATAGAATTACGTAAGGAATAGCGTTATAGAAGGAGGAGTCCGAAAGGCCTAGAAGTAAATACCCGGGAGATATAATAACTTCGAAGCCGAATAAATTATTCGGGCTTAAAGGTATCGGAAGGAGACTAAAAGCTATAAAAAGATCCGGGTCGTTTTCGGATATAATAAAAGATAATTTCAAAAGATAGTAATTAGAATCTAGATATAGATAGCGAGATTAATTTACTATTAGTTATATAGGAATCTATCGTCTTCGATAGAAAATTAGAAATTATAGATAGTTTAGTTTAGCCGGAGATTATTAGGTAGTCTTTAAAAATAATATTATTTAAAACTTTTAAGATTATAAAGATTAGTATAAGAATTTAAAAATAGTAATATAGAAATAGATATAAGATTTAGAATAGGTTAGGTAAAGCTTCGAAAATTTAAATAATATGATAATAGTCTTTAGTAATTAATAGAAAGCCTTAAATTTCTATACTACTTAGGACTAGATAATATAGCTAGTAAAGCCGAAGGCTAGACTTAATAGTTCTGGCTCTAGAGGCGAGGTAGTTAGTTTAAAAGTAGTAAAAGCTCGTTTAGATTATTAGAAGGTTAGAAAAGATATAATAGCTAGAAATATAGTCTACTAGCTTTCTATTTTATAGAAATCCTAGCCTATATTAAATTAGCTAGGTAGTCGCGTCCTATATTTATTAATAATAGCTAATACGAGTTTAGCTATCTGGATTACTATAGAATATACGCCGATAACTAGCGTTAGCTAGGCGATAGAATATAAAACTAATAATTATAAAGATTTAATTTTAAAGATCTAACGACTATATCTAGTATAATATTAATATAGTAATCTATCGATATATAGTAAATTAGCGACTTAATAGTTCTATTCGAAAGTAAGAAAGTTAGTAATTTAAATAGCTAGAAAAAGTCGTAAAATAAAATAAAAAGGGTCTATTTAGCTATTTATAATTTCGGTAGTTACCGGAGTATTTATAGGTAGTAGTATAACTATAAATTTTATTTTTCGCCGTAATAGATATATTATATAGTTTAATAATATATATCGGATCTATTAAGAGGTAGATAAAAAATAAAATTTAATAAAGATATAAAGGAGTTAAATATAAAAATATAATACTTATAAATAATAATAATAACTATTATAAACTACTTCGGCTAGAGTTTCCGAATTTATAATCTATTAAAATTATATATATAGAATATTAAGTTTAATTTACTAAAATTGGCTTTCGCCTAGACTAAATATATAAAAAGAAGGTAGTAAAGCCTTAGCGCCTAGATCTACTAGACCTAATCGGTACTAGCACCCTTAGCGCCTTGGTACAGCTGTTATACGTAACACGTACTTCCAACAAACTTCTATAAATCTAATAAATCTAGGTTTTAATCTATTTCTTTAAATACTATAGAAGAAGTACAGACTATTTTATTCTAAAACTTTAATAGTTTATAAATAGTATTACTAAAATGACCGATTGAAATATATCTATAGCTCTAATTATAGAAAATTCGAACCTTTTTACTAAATATTAAGCACGTTACGGAATCTAAATATAAAATTAATTTAAATCTAAAAGTTTACTATATTCTTTTTTATATAGAATTACGCCTAAAAAAAGTAGCTTAAATAAATAGTAGCTAATATTTATTCATAAGGCTGCTATAAACTAATATAGAGTTGACTTTATATATTAGTATTTATCTAAAATATTCGGAAAGACTATTCTATTATAGATTATTAAATATAGTAGATTATTTTTAAATATCTTTTTTAGTAAAGCTTTTAGATATATTATAACTTCTAAATTCGTTATTACTACGAAAGTATTTAACGACGAAGACGCCTTTTTTATTATAGACGTAGAAGTGGTTCTAGTATTCTAGAATCTCGGAAGCGTTTTTTATTTTAGTTATATAGATAGTATATTACTAGATATTATTATCTAAAAAAGTAAAGATTTATTAGCTCCTATTATATATAACTAAAACTTTATCAATATTTAGAACCGCTAATAAGACGGATATAGCTTTAATAAAACTATTTATATTATATATCTAGAATATAAACTTTATAGAAATCGGATTTAGATTTAGAAACTTTAAATAAATCGATTTCTATAGATATATTAGCTAATTTTTAGAAGTTCTAGTTATCTAAATATCGAAACCGGGTATAATTTATACTTTTTACTTCTACCGATATTTTAGCGAGCATCTTTAAAGCTAAATTAAATATTAATAATAAAAACAAAATTAGAAGAAAAGAAATTATTTTACGGGACCGCGCTATGAAATATTAATATTTAATAGTAATAGACTATTATATATATAGATCGCTAACGTTAAATCCGGGATACTAAAGCCGAAGCTAAAACTATAGTTTTTAACTATTATTTTAGTACCTATCTTTCAAATTTATAATATTAATAAAAAATTAGCGTCGGACCCGGGAGTATAAAGGATATTATAGAATTCTATAGAGCGATATTAACTATTAATAAAATAGTTAAAAACGATAGTATTTTTAGTAATCGGTCGAAGGCTAATAGTACTATTAATACTAGTTATAGATTTACTTTCTCTTCCGGAAAGCTTATATATATTATCAATGTTTCATACGGCAAGGATTGTTATATTTTATATATAAAGAAATTTTTACGGCTAAAGATATAAAGTAGTTCGTTAGATAAAATTTATAGCGCAGTTAATTATATTAACTATTTTCTTCTTTATTCGATTACGAATTCTCTACTATATATAAATACTATATATTTCTTTTTTATTGTTATAAATAACTATAAATACCTAATATATTCGCTAAATCTATCTACTATAATACGAAATAGTTATAAATATTTTTTAACTCGTCTATATTTATTATATAACCCGTATCTAAATATTCCGCTAAATTATAAAATTATTCTTTAGCCCGCGTAGTTTTAAAAAAGTTACTAGCTAGTATACTAGCTACTACGGCTAGAAGCTATACCCGGTCGATTAGATTAAAAAAAGATAGGGAAATCAGATAGCGTATTTTAAAAGCGGTAAAGAAAAGATTTATATCGAAGTAAAAATAGGATATTTTAGCTATAATAAAGTCGTCGATATCTTCGAAGATAGGTATAGTTATTATTAATAAAGGTACTATCTTCTTGCTAAACTAGAGTTTAGCTATTATAGAAGTATATACGTACGTAAAAGGTTTTAGTAAATCGTAGTACTTACGAGGAGTATTACAGGGCTTATATTACTAGTAAAAGAGAAAAACGCGATAACTATAAAGTATTTTTATTTATAAAAACATCTATATTAAATTACCGGTAGAAGGATACGTTATATTATTAAGCAAATTTAAATTTAAATTCTAAAAAACTATCATTTATAATAATTAAACTCGGTACTAGTATACTAACGTTTAATTTATTTACCGAGCCACCGGTTTACCGGACACTAAAACCAAAATGAATTAATTAAATAGATTTATTCTATACAGATTTTATATTAGATTTAATAAAAAGGTATCGTTAGAAAACAGTATAATAGTTATAGGTATAGTCGAATATCTGACTATTAGTAAAATCCAGTTTATTTAATAAAGCCGATAAAGCCGTAGATATAAGAATTATAAAACTAAAGTTAGTAGAAATCGGTACTACTATAATAAAGTTTAGTAACTTTTCGGACTCGATAGGTTTATTTTTAAATTTATTATTTTTAGATTTATCGGTTTTACTATCTTTACTATTCTTTTTTCTACCGTCTTTAGTTTTATTACTATTATCTTTTTAGCGTTTACTGCCGCTATTCTTCTATTTTTCTATTATTAAAATCTTTTTTAATTCCGGATAAAAACTATAATAGATATCCTTTATATAGCCGTCTTAGTTATAGTAGAAATAGTAGTCGACTTTAATAACTCGTCTATTCGGGTTATTTATAAATAGGAAAGCTTTAATTCTAGTAGTAGTAGATTTACTATTACTATATTAGCGATACTCTTTATTAATAGTAGTACTAATAGTTTTATCTAGAATAACTATTTTCTATTTTCGCTTATCCTTGTTACTAATAATAACGTTATATTAGATAAATAATATCTAGAAATAGCTAAAAGCGGCTCTAAAGCCCTAAAAGAACTTTAAAATAAAAAATTTTTCTAAAATAATAACCCCTATAGCTAAAACGTCGTTAATAAACTCGCGAAATTTAGTTATATACTCTCGAAAGAGCTATTATAATAAAAGAAATTAATTAGAATCTTTTTAGTATTAGTACTATCGGTCGTTTTAATTATTATATAGGTACGTTCTATATATTCTTCTTTATAGTTAGATAGAACCGGGAATAAAAGACCTTTAGTAACAGTTCGGGGGTTATTAAATATAAAATAGGCTGTAATAGCTTTTTTCTAATTTTTATAATCTAAATAGGTTTCGAGTTTGAAGATTATATTATAGTTTAATTTATAGTTAATATTATAAAAATAGATATATTATGAAGTTTAGTAGTAAATAATAGAATACTATTAATAGTAGCGTTATAAAAAGATAAATCCGAAAGAGAACCTAGAAATAAATATCTAGGAAATATAATAATTTCGACGCCGAATAGATTATTCGAATTTAATATTGGAAGTACGTGTTACGTATAACAGCTATACTAAGGCGCTAAGGGCGCTAGTATCGATTAGGTCTAGTAGCTCTCGGCGCTAAGGCCCTGCTATCTCCTTTTTATATACTTAGTTTAAGCGAAAGCCTATTTTAGTAAATTAAATTTAAGATTCTATATATATAATTTTAATAGGTTATAAACCTAAAAGCTCTAGCCGAGTTTAATTTATAATAGTTATTATTATTACTCGCGAGTATTATACTTTTATATTTAATTTCTTTAATCCTTTAATTTCTTTATTTATTTATCGAATCTTTCCTCTTATTTATTCCGATATATATTATTAAACCGTATAGAATATAATATAGTAATTAACGAAGTTTATAGTCGTACTACTATTTATAAATACTCCGGTAACTGCCGAAATTATAAATAGCTAAATAAACTCTTTTATCTTATATTATAACCCTTTTTAGCTATTTAAACTACTAACCTTTTTACTTTCGGATAGAATATAAGTCGCTAATTTATTATATATAGATATATTACTATAGGAATATTATATTTAGTATAGTAGTTAGGCTTTCGAAATATAATCTTTTATAACTATTAGCTCTATATCCTACTACCTAGCTAATACTAGCTATCGGCGTATATTCTAAAGTAATCTAGATAGCCGAACTCCTACTAGCTATTATAAATAAATATAGGAAGCGACTATATAGCTAATATAATATAGGCTAGAACCCCTATAAAATAAAAGGCTAGTAGACTATATTTCTAGCTATTATATTTTCCTAACTTTTTAACGGTCTAAGCGAGTATCTATTATTTTTAAATTAACTACTATTCGCTTCTAGAATTTAGAACTATCGAGCCTAGCTTAAGTTTTACTAGCTATATTATCTAGTCCTAAGTAGTATAAGAATTTAAAACCTCCTATTTATTACTAAAGACTATTATTATATTATTTTATCTTTTAAAGCTTTATTTAATCTATTCTAAACCTTATATCTACTTCTATATTATTATTATTATTAAAACTTTATACTAATCTTTATAACTTTAAAACTCTTAAATAATATTTCTTTTAAAGACTACCTAATAATCTCCGGGTAAGCTAAACCGCCTATAATTTCTAATTCTCTATTAAAGACTATAGGTTCCTCTATAATTAATAGTAAATTGACTTTACTATCTAGAGCTACCTACGCCCGGACTCTAATTATTATCTATCGATATTATTTTCTATTATATTTAAAGACAATCCGAACCTTTTTATAACTTTTAATCCCCTTCTAATATTTTTAAGCCTAAATAATTTATTTAGCCTCGAAATTATTATTTTTCTAAGCTTTAGATCCTCTATTATATCCGACTTCTAGAGCGCTATTCCTTACGGAATTTTAACTTAATCTAGTACTAAACTCGGCGATATATCTACTTCTATACTAACTATAGATAATACTAAACTAGGGGGTTCTAGCTACTTTATTAATATAGTTCCGAAACTCGAAACCCGCTTAGACTATAAAAACTAGAAGGAAGATATTATAGCCTATTATATTTTTAATAACTTCTAAGCCGTTATTAAAAGCCTTCTACTTCCGGGTATTTCTAAATATAAAGAAGAATATATAGAACGCGCCTATATAGTAATTAAGACGACCTTTAGTATTAACGCTAAATATCTTATTAAAAATATTATATTAGATACTAAAAAGATACTAGATAAATTCTAGATATAATTTAGAATCTATAGTACCGGTAAATTTATAAAACTTAATATCTAGCTAGATATTCTCTATTATAATAGTTTTTTTAAGAATATAAAAACCTATATAGCTAAGTTTTATAAATTTATTAATAAGATTTTAGCTATAGATATTACTATTTTAAAAAGTCTTTTTATTTTAAAATTTCTTCGGGACCTTAGTACTTTTTTTAACTACTTTTAAACCTCGTTTATCTAAAGTAATATTATTATTAGAAATAAAAATAGGTAAAAATAAAAGGTAGTTATTCTAGATAAAACTATTAGTACTACTATTAGTAAAAAATATTACTAATATAGTAGTACCGAGTCTACTACTACTAGAACTAAAGTCTTCTTATTTATAAATAACCTAAATAAATAAGTTATTAAAGTCGACTACTATTTCTACTATAACCGAAATAGCTATATAAAAAATACCTACTATAGTCTATATCCTAAATTAAAAAAGATTTAGATAGTAAATAAATAGAAAAATAGTAGTAGTAAACGCTAGAAAGGTAATAGCGGTAATAAAAATAAAGGTAGTAAAGGAAAAAATAGTAAAGATAGTAAAAATAATAAATCTAAAAATAATAAATCTAAGGAAAAATCTACTAAATCTAAAAAATTATTAAATTTTATTATACTAGTACCGGCCCCTATTAATTTTAGCTTTATAACTTTTATTCCTATAGTTTTATCGGCTTTATTAAATAAACTAGACTTTATTAACGGTTAGATATTCGACTATACCTATAACTATTATACTATTTTCTAGCGGTACTTTTTTATCGAATCTACTATAAAATCTATTTAGAGCGAGCCTATAACTAATATTAGAAATACTATTAGTTTCCGACTAATTACTAAAAATATTATTATACTTAATTACCTTATTAATAGTAAATACCGCCCTATTAAGTTCTATAACGTCTTTTATATTTCTAGGTCCGGCGCTAATTTACTATTAATATTATAAATTTAGATAATAGGCGCTAAAATAATTATTAAAGATTCTAGCTTTAGTTTTAGTTTTAGTATTCCGGATTTAACGTTAACTATCTATATATATAAAGGTCTGTTCCTATAATATATTAATACTATATAGCGCGGCCCCGTAAAATCTTCTTTTATTTCTTCTTCTTTTTTTCTATCTTTATCTTTACCTTTATTAATACCCGATATAGCCTTAAAGGCCTATACTAAAATATCGGTAGAGGTAGAAAGTATCTAGTATACCCGGCTTAGATACTTTAATAACCAGAATTTATATAAATTAGTAAATATATTTATAAAAATCGATTTCTTTAAAATTCCTAAATCTAAATCCGATTTCTATAAAGTTTATATTCTAGATAAGTAATATAATTAGCTTTATAGGAATTATATCCGCCCCGGTAGTAGCTTTATAGATTTTATTTACGCTAATTATATAGGTTCTATTTAAGAAAATAAGGTTTAAGTCGAATACGATAGGAACTAATATATCTTTACCTTTCTAAATAATAATACCCAGAAGTATAGTATCTATATAACTAAATTAAAAGTCGCCCCGGAAACTCTAGAATACTGGAACCACTTCTACGTTTTTATCGTTAAACGTTTTTACAGCGATAACGAATTTAGGAGCTATATTATATCTAAAAGCTTTACTAATAAAGATATCTAGTTGGAGCCTACTATATTTAATAATCTATAATAGAACGGTATATCCGAATATTTCGGGTAGATACTAATACGTAAAGCCTATCCTATATTAGTTTATAACGGCCTTAGTAAGAAATATTAGCCGTTATTTATCGAAACTACTACCTTTCTATATTTCCGGTTATCTAGTAGTAAATCAGATATAACTCTATATAAAAAGAAATATAGTAAACCTCTAGATTTAAATTAATTCCGTATTCTAGATTCCGCAGTATATCTAATATATAGTAAAAAGATTCGGAAGTTCTATAATCGGAGCTATAAATATACCTTAGGGGCCCCCATATATCCGTAGACTTTATATTAATATTATACTAGCTGATCGATTAAACGAACGTTAGATCTTATTAGATTATCTAATAATTATTAATTCAAGAAGATAGATTATTAATATTAGTATGTATTCTCGGTTAACGTATAGTTCGAAGATATATCCTAAGTAATTAATAGTAGGCGTTATACTAGGTATAACTAAAGTTTATATACTTACTTTATTAACCGTTTATTAGCTAATTATCTTTTCTAATTAAAAGGTTATTAAGACTTTTCGCCGCTAATATATTAACTATTTATTAACCGTAATAAAATATTTTTATAAACGTTATCTTACCTCTCTATAAACCAATCTTATAAAGAGCTATATTAAAGGGACTAATAATTAGGCGACTATTAGTCGAGTACTCGTTCAGATAAATAAGGTACTACTACCGACTAAATAACTAGAAAGATTATATACGGATACTTTATAGAAAATCTATTAAGGTTAAAGATATATCGATAACGTAATTATATAATATATAATTATTCTATAGATAAGATATAGCTAGGGCTAAGAATAAATCTAGTCCTCCTCTATATAACCGACCCTTCGACTTCTTTTTAGCGTCTTAGAAATCCCTATATCTTCTATTATTATATTCTAGTAAAACGTATAGCTAGATATATTCTAACTCTATATTATTTAATAAATACCGAAACTAAGCATTCCTAATATACGTAAATATAGAATAGAGGAATCGTTAGAATCGTAGAAGTGTCGTAAAAGGTAAGCGCTATATAATAAGAGCTTCGATAATATTCTATTTAGAGGAGCCTGTCCCGGTTAAATAATAATAACGCCTATAATTAGGCCCTTCTTAGAAAAGGGAGGGAATAGCCGTTAGACGAGCAGAATATTTAGATATAGAAAAGGCGCTACGGTACCCGCGTCGATTGATAAATATATATAATAACGGAATAGTTTAATATTCGGTTATTAGTCCTCGTATTATAAATTAGCTTTAAAAGGATTCTTTAAAGGGCCTATTACTAGGTCGTATTAGGTTTATATAGTAGTAGATAAGGTAGATAGTAGTAGCGTAGTCGGTTATCGCGTTTTTAAGGTATTTTATTAGAACGGTTATTAGGTCGGATAAAGTAAAAAGGAATACTATATTATAGTTAGCTTTAGTAATAGAATTAGTATTCTACAGTCTAAACTTATCTTAATAGTAGTAAAGTCTAGGCGCTTTCGATAATTTATATCTTTTTATTAATATCCTAAAGCGGCTATCTTTCCCTCTATATAAAATACCGTAAATTTCAATAAACTATTAAAGGTTAAAGGCTGTATTTACGAATATATCCTAAATACGTTATTTTACTCTATACTTCGCTACTTAACTCCTCGATAAATATCTAGAAGAAGACTTTCGAGATATTTAAAGCCCTACTATATATTATAGGGGCTATATATTAATTATTAGATTTATAAGATATTGGAAGTACGTATTACGTATAACAGCTGTACTAAGATACTAAGGGCGCTAGTGCCGATCAGGCCTAGTAGCTCTCGGCGCTAAGGCCCTGCTACCTCCTTTTTATATATTTAGTCCAGGCGAAAGCCTACTTTAGTAAATTAAGCTTAATATTCTATATATATAATTTTAATAGGTTATAAGCCCGGAAGCTCTAGCCGAATTAGTTTATAATAGTTATTATTATTATTCGCGAGTATTATATCTTTATATTTAACTTTTTTATATTTTTATCGAATTTTCTTTCCTATCTGCTTTTTAATAGATCCGATATATATTATTAAACTATATAAAGTATCTAATACGGCGAACAACGAAGTCTATAGTTATACTACTACCTATAAGTACCCTAGTAACTACTAAAATTATAAATAGCTAAATAGACCTTTTTCGTCTTACCTTACGACCTCTTCTAGCCGCTTAAACTACTAACCTCCTTATTTTCGGGTAGAACTATTAAGTCGCTAATTTACTATATATAGATATATTACTATAAGAATATTATACTAGGTACGGTAATTAGGCCTTTAAAATTAGATTTTTATAATTATTAGTTTTATATCCTGCTGTTTAGCTAATACTAGTTATTAGTATATATCCTATAGCTACTAGCTATTATAAATAAATACGGGAAGCGACTGCCTAGCTAACTTAGTATAGACTAGGACCCCTATAAAATAGGGGGCTAGTAGACTATATTCCTAGCTATCGTATCTTTCTTAACCTCCTAATAGTTTAAGCGAGTATCTACTACTTTTAAACTAACTACTATTTATTTCTAAAGCTTAGAGCTATTAAGCCTAGCTTTAGTTTTACTAGCTATATTATCTAGTCCTAAGTAGTATAAGAACTCGAAGCTTTCTATTTATTACTAAAGACTATTATTATATCGTTTTATCTTTTAAAGCTTTACTTAACCTATTCTAAACCTTATATCTACTTTTATATTATTATTATTATTAAGACCTTATACTAATCCTTATAACCTTAAAAATCTTAAATAATATTTCTTTTAAGAACTATCTAATAACCTCCGGGTAAACTAAACCGCCTATAACTTCTAATTCTCTATTAAAAACTATAGGCTCTTCTATAACTAATAGTAAATCGACCTTGCTATCTAGAGCTACTTATACCCGGACTCTAATTATTATTTATCGATATTACTTTCTATTATATTTAAAGACGACCCGGACTTTTTTATAGCTTTTAGTCTCTTTCCGATATTTTTAAGCCCGAGTAACTTATTCGGCCTCGAAGTTATTATTTTTTTAGGCTATTTACCGCCTAGATCCCCTACTATATCCGATTTCTATAGTACTACTCTTTATAGAACTCTAATTTAGTCTAGTATTAAGCTCGGCGATAAATCTACCTTTATATTAACTATAGATAATATTAAACTAGGGGGTTCCGGCTACTCTATTAATATAATTCCGAAGTTTAAAACCCGCTCGGACTATAAAAACTAAAAGGAAGGTATTATAGCCTACTATATTTTTAATAACCTCTAAATTATTACTAAAGGCTTTCTACTTCCGGGTACTTCCGAATATAAAGAAAAACGTATAGAATACGTCTATATAGCGATTAAAACGACCTATAATATTAATACTAAATATTTTATTAAAGATATTATATTAGATACTAAAAAGATACTAGATAAATTCTAGATATAATATAGAGTCTATAGTACCGGTAAGTTTATAGAACTCGATATCTAGCTAGATATCTTTTATTATAATAGTTCCTTCGAGAATATAGAAGCCTATATAGCTGAATTTCGTAAGTTTATTAATAAGATTTTAGCTATAGGTATTACTATTTTAGAAAGCCTTTTTATTTTAAAATTCTTTTAAGGCTTTAGTACTTCTTTTAGCTACTTCTAGACCTTATTTATTTAAAGTAATATTATTATTAGAAATAAGGATAGGCGAAAATAGAAAATAGTTATTCTAGATAAAACTATTAGTACTACTATTAATAAAGAGTATCGCTAATATAGTAGTATCGAATCTACTATTACTAGAACTAAAGCCTTCCTATTTATAAATAATCCGAATAAACGAGTTATTAAAATCGACTATTATTTCTACTATAACCGAAATAGCTATATAAAAGATACTTACTATAGTCTATATTCTAAATTAAAGAAAGCTTAGATAGTAAATAAATAGAAGAATAGCGGTAGTAAACGCTAGAAAAGTAATAGCGGTAATAAAGATAAAAGTAGTAAAGAAAAGGATAGTAAAAATAGTAAAAATAATAAATCTAAAAACGATAAATCTAAAAATAAGCCTACCGAGTCTAAAAAGTTATTAAACTTTATTATAATAGTACTAGTTCCTATTAATTTTAGCTTTGTAATTTTCGTTTCTATAGCTTTATCGGCCTTATTAAATAAACTAGACCTTACTAATAGTTAGATATTCGACTATATCTATAACTATTATACTACTTTCTAGTAGTACCTTTTTATCGAATCTACTATAAGACCTATCTAGAATAAGTCTATAACCGGTATTAGAAGCGCTGTTAGCTTCCGACTAATCGTTAAAAGTACTATTGTACTTAATTACTTTATTAATAGTAAATACCGCTTTATAGAATTCTATAATATCCTTTATATCTCTAGGTCCGGCGCTAATCTACTATTAATATTATAAATTTAAAAAATAGGTATTAAAGTAATTATTAAAGATTTTAGCTTTAGTTTTAGTTTTAGTACTCCGGACTTAATATTAACTACCTATATATATAAAGGTCTATTTTTACTAAATATTAATACTATATAGCGCGGCCCTATAAAATCTTCTTCTATTTTTTTTTTTTCTTTTTTTCTATCTTCGTCCTTATCTTTATTAATATCTAATATAGTTTTAAAGGCCTATACTAAAATATCGGTAGAAGTAGAAAATATCTAGTATATCCGGCTTAGATATTTTAATAACTAGAATTTATATAAATTAGCGAATATATCTATAGAAATTAATCTATTTAAAGTCCCTAAATTTAAATCTGATTTCTATAAAGTTTATACTCTAGATAAATAATATAATTAGTTTTATAAGAGCTATATCCGCCCCGGTAGCAGCCCTATAGACTTTATTTATACTAATCGTATAGGTCCTATTCGAGAGGGCAAGGTTCTAGTTATATATAATAGGAGCTAATATATTCTTACTTTTCTAGATAATAATACCTAGAAGTATAGTATCTATATAACTAAATTAAAAGACGCCCCCGAAACTCTAGAATACTAGAACTACTTCTACGCCTATAATAAAAAAGGTATCTTTATTATTAAATATTTTTATAATAATAACGAATTTAGAAGCTATATTATATCTAAAAGCTTCGCTAATAAAAGTATCTAGTAGAAGCCTACTATATTTAATAATCTATAATAGAACGGTATATTTAAATATTTCGAGTAGATACTAATATATAAAGCCTACCCTATATTAGTTTATAGCAGTTTTAGTAAAAAATATTAGCTATTATTTATTAAAACTACTATCTTTCTATATTTCCGGTTACCTAGTAGTAAATTAGGTATAACTCTTTATAAAAAGGAATATAATAAACCTCTAGATTTAAATCGATTCCGCGTTCTAGATTCTATAGCGTACCTAATATATAGTAAAAAGATTCGGAAGTTCTATAATTAGAGCTATAAATATACCTTAGTCGGTTACTTTAACGATACTATTTATAAACTATTAAACTTTTAGAGTAAAATTATTTATATCTCTTCCGTAGTATTTAAAAAAATAGGTTAAAACCTAGATTTATTAGATCTATAGAAGTTAGAGAAATTAGAAGATAAACTTTAATAGCAGCCCCCGTAGAAACGGCAGCGTACTAATAAAGGGTCTAATCCTAGGGAGTTATAACTATAATCTAGTAATCTTTCTTTAATATCTAAACTAATAGCTCCCCTAATATCTTATCGGACTCCTTTTATCTATAGTTAAATTTTTTTACCGGCTAACCTACCCGCTAGACCTTATATTACTAAAGTTAATAATTTTAAATTAGATTCCGATAAGTTACCGCTTTATTTTTAGACTATTATATCTCGTCTATAGACCGACCGTACTATTTAATCCTTTATTAAAGTCCTATATAACTACCCTGAATTCCGGATACTAGATAATTACGATTATTTCTCGCTAGATCTAATTATAAATATCTATATATTTATTAGTACTATAAAAAAAGGTACTATATTAGACCCTTCTAAATCCTAGTTATATAAAAAAACTATAGATTTACTCTATACCGACGAATAGTATAAGGTTATAGAAAAAAAACTAGTATTATTAGAACTAAACGATATATAGATACTATATATTAAGGTATTACTACCCTCTATAAAATATTTCCTAGAGAGTAAATAGATATATAAGATTAAAAGGGACGCTAATAGTAAAATTACGCGTTTTAAAGCTTACTAGGTTATTTATAGCTTTAAATAGGAAGCCGGCGTCGATTTTAATAAAACCTTTACTTCTATTATTAAGCTAATATTATATAAAGCTATTTTCGCTATAGCTACTGCCTATAGCCTAGAATTCGATTAAATAGATATTAAAACGGCTTTCTTCTACGGTTATATTAACAAGATTATCTATATATAATATCCTACTGGTTTCGGCGATTCTAATATAATATATAAACTTCGGAAGGCCTTCTATAATTTTAAATAGTTACTTCGAGTCTAGTACTACTACTTCGTTAAGTTCTTCGCTACTATCGGTTTTAAACTTCTAAAGTCCGATTATAGTATCTTTTATAATAATATAATTATTATCGGTATTTATATTAATAATATCCTTTTATATAGCGCTAGTTATTAGGACCTTAATAATATTAAGGTATATTTAAACGAACGTTTTTAAATATTAGATCTAGGCCCTATTAATTTCTACCTCGGTATAAAAATTATTAGGAACCGGGAACTCCGTACTATTTAGTTAAACTAAACTATCTATATTAAATAAATTCTAAAAAATTATAGCTTCGTTATTTATAAAAATAATATTTCTACCTCTATAGATTCCGGCTTTTATTTAGAAACTATCTCCGCTAATTAGGACTATTAGCTACTAATAAAGTATAAATATTAAAGCGCTATCGGCTTTTTAATATATACTATATTTAGAATCCGCCCTAATATCGTTTTTACTATTTCTATTATTAGCCGATACTTATCTAACTCTATAAGCTACTACTAGAACGCCGTTACTAGAATCTTTAAATACCTATATAGAACGGCTTACTTTATTTTTATTTATAGAAGCGACCTATAGAAGCTTCGGGGGTATATTAATATCGATTAGGTAGGTAACTATAAAACCCGTCGCTCTATTTCTAGATATATTTTTAATATTAGATCCGGTATTATTAGCTGGTTATTTAAATAGTAAGTAACTATAGCTATATTAACTGCCGAAGTAGAATTAGATAGGAAGACTAGAACTACTAAGAAGGCTATTTAGTTAAAATATATCCTAAATTAGCTATTAATTAATAAATAGGATCTAAATACTACTCTAGATATAGTAACTCTCTATAGCGATAATTAGGGCGCTATTACTTTTACTAAAAACCTTTAGTTCTATAGCTATACTAAATATATTAATATCTATATTAAATTCCTATAAGAGAAAGTTGCTAATAAAATTATTAACTTTTAGTATATTCTAATAGAGTAAATAGTTACTAACGGGCTTACTAAAGCTCTAAATAAAAGTAAATTTAAGGCTTTCTATATAGTATTTAGGCTTAAAAACCCGAAAACGCTCTAAACCTTTAATAATAATAGTAATAATCCGTCTAAATTATAAAGATTCTTCTAATAATAATCTCTTCCGGAATATAATTAATTCCGGGGTATTAGCGATTACTATATATCTATAAATATTATTTTCGGAGAATATAATATATACTAAAGAGGGTAGTTAAATTTTTAAATAACTCTAGGCCCTATAGGCCTACCTATATAGTATCTATATTATTTTTAAATCGCTATACCCTTTATATATTTTCCGATAGTATATTCGATCGAAATCCGTATATAGTTATTTATATCCGGATTTATTCTTCTATTTTAGTAATAAAACGCTAAAAATATACCTTTAGTCTAAACCCTGCTAAATTCTATATTAAACTTAATATATTAACTGGTTTTAATACTAGTTAAGGTATTTCTAGCTATCTAGTAGTTATTTAGGCTCTATATAAAGCTTTTCGGAACTAGTATAGATATACTATAATTAGCGCCCTAGCCGCTAGCCGCCCGCTATATAATTTTACCTACTATCTACTACTATTATTTTTTCGAGTATATCTTTACTAATTCTATACCGTCTAATATATAAGTTATACCGTTCGACTCCTTATATTCTATATTTCTATTTAATACTATTTATAGCCGTTATAGATTTAGGTAGCCTTTAAAAATTTAACTTTACCTCCTATATCTCTAAAGAGCTCGACCTATATATATATATCGAAGTATTTAATAGACTATTCGATAATTTTCGAACTTATATTACCTATATAAACTATTATAATAATCTACCCTACTTCTACTTTTAGGTACTATCCTATCTAAACCTTGAATCTAAACGCTATTAGGTAAAAAATAATATTAATAGTTTTCGGGATTATAATATCTTTAGCCGCCTATAGCTAGATAGTAATAATATATAAATACGTATTAGGGTCTTCGCTACCTAGCCGTACCGCTAAATTAACTATAGGATTCTATAGGAACTTTAGAAATAGTACTATTAGAATACTATAATCGTTAATAATCTAAAAACTTATATTAATCCTCGAAGCTATAGTAAATACCTCTATATCTAGGACTATCTAGGCGATATAACTTTTAATATATCTATAAAGGCTCGTAATATTCTAATAGGCGTTTAATATATACTCTTTTAGTAAATTAAGAAAAAATATAATATCTATACCTTTTAGTACTTTAGCGGTATCGATAATAACCGATAATACCTATAATTTACTACTAGATAGGTACTTTTAATCGCCGAAGCTTTAAATACGCCTTTTTAATCGGGCGATATCCGTTTTAAATACTTTAAATAAATCTATATTATAAACTAGTACCTATACTAGTACTCTACTAAGTATACTACTACTATAGGGGGTTTAGGATACTCTAGGAGCTATAGAAAGCTCTAATTTTCTTTTATTTAGATTTCGATTTTTATAATTTATATATATATATCTATTATAGGAATTCTTTAAACTTTATCTACCTCGCCTTTATTATATATAAACTCTTTTTCCTATAGGTTTTTTAGCGAGTATATAGCGAGTCTATTTAATTTTTACCCTTGGTATATATATAGTATATTATTCGTATAGGAGTATTAGAAGTATATATTATATATAATAGCTATACTAAGATACTAAGGGCGCTAGTACCGATTAGGCCTAGTAGCTCTCGGCGCCAAGGCCCTACTACCTCCTTTTTATATACTTAGTCCAGGCGAAAGCCCACTTTAGTGAATCAAGTTTGATGTTCCACATATATGATTTCAACATAAGAATAATATTTAAAATAACGGCTAAAAATAGAGATAATAGAGAAAGTTAAACGGGTTTAAACGATAATAGTCGGGTATCTAGATAGGTTAAAGTATATAATACGATTTATCTTATTCGATAATCTATAGAAATTCTTTATTCTTAGGAAGAATATAGGTAGCCGTTATATCGCGAGGAGTAGTACCTTTAAGAAGCTATAGGAAGGGCGCTAGTAAAGAATCTGCTATCTATACGTTAGCGTCTATATTATAGAAAAAGGCTGGAAAAATTTAGCGGCGGTAGCTAGTATTAATAAGAATAATAGTATTAGATAATAGTACTAGATAATAGTACTGGATTATCTATATAGAAGAAGAAAAAAACTGGATACTATAGAAAGACTTGGCCGTTTAATAATATTTAAAGATATTATAGATATTTATAGAAAAATTCTAGATACTATAAAAAGACTTAGCCGTTTAATAATAATTTCTACCTATCCCCGACTCTTTTTATAGCGCTGCTCCTCCCTACTACTAGCCCTCGCCGGCGCTCCTCTACCGGCGCCTAGATAGTTATTAAGTAGAACCGTAAGCTAGACTAGATTATAATATAAAGCTCCGAGGATTAATCTTTAGCCTTCGATTTTAGATAATATTATAGCGATAGATAAAAATATAGTATTTTCGATATCTAGTAAAACCTATTAATCCCGGTTACTACCTATCGATATTCTATATCTATTAATTCTAATCCTATAATTCTTTTACCTATTAGATACTACTAAAAAAATATCGAGCTATAAAAAATAGTAGTTCCGAATTAATAGCTAGGCGATAGAAAAAGGTTTCCCGAATCTTATATAATATAGTAAATATCGTTAATAAGTCTAGAAAGTACTAGATTAGTACTAGAGATACTACTAGTAGATATAGTAGGAACCGCTTAATTTAGCTTACGTTATTAAGCCTGCGGATAGGTAGCCGGAGCTGTTTTTATTAAAAAAAACGTAAAAAAAAAAGATAGTAAAGGAAAATAAGAATATATAGATAGCCTAATAAAATTTAGCTAGATATAAAGTCTTTTAGACCTATTAAAAAAACTCTAAATACCTTATATAATACTTTACTATTTAACTAGCTCTACTTCCTATTCGCTAGACCGCCTAATTTATAGATAAGAAAGCTAGAAGGATATTATTTAAATTATTAATATTATTAAAAGTTATATAAATAATAGATAGTAAGTAAAAGTAAGTAATAGCGTAGTTACGATTAAGACTAAATTATCGTATATTAAGTAAGGTTAAAAAAAAATAGAAGGTACGATACTTAAAGTTATATCGATAACCTATAAAAAATATATTATCTAAAAGCCTTAGTGAATAAAGCGAAATATCTATTAGAAATAGATTTAGTCGATTTAGTTAGTAGATATTGATAAGTAAAGACTATTTATATATTTTAGTACTAGATACCTTCGCTATAACTATAATTACATAAATTACATATTATAATTATAATATAATAGAAGCTTCTCTCTACCCTATAATAATTCCGTCTCGGTACTACCTTTCCTATAATAGAGAATATAAACTATATATTATTTAGTAGTACTAATATCTAATAACCCGACTATATTTTCTACTTTATCTAGACTTTTTAGTAGGGCCTATAGAACTTAGTTAATAGTAGCCTTTTAGGAATCCTCGACGAACGTAACTCGTATAAATAGACGCCGGCGATATAGCGAGAACTTATATAAAAAGAGCCTATCTAGCTATATAAGCCGGCCTCGATAGAAAATAAAATCGCCGGTTTTAAATATAATACGATATTCGGATATTCTATATATATTATTAGCGATTTAATTACGGGGTAAAAGTTAAAAAAGCGTTATTATATTATAGGACTTTAATAGGCGATAAAGAAAATAAATTAAAGGACTTAAAATATATTAAACTAACCGGTCGGTAAAATTTATCTTATAGTATTATAAAAGCTTTATTTTTAGTAGAGTAATATAATCCTTTCGATAGTCTTTTTTATATACTATATATAATATAGTCGAGAAGTAAATATCTAATATCCGAAAGCCGGTCTAGGTCGGCTACTCTTTAACTTTAGTTATAAAGTTTTTCTCGAGTATACCGATTATATAAGGTTTTAAATAAATATTATCGTCAATAGTATTAAATATATTTTCCTCTATATTCTTTTATTCCGAAAATAAAAAAATACAGTTAAAAAGTATTAGGTATTTAGTAACGATTTCCTAGAACCGCTAGATAAAGTTAGGCTTATTATAGGAAAAAGTGCCGATAACTATAAACCGGATAGTCTATTAAAATTAGTCTTTTTCTAGAAAGGTTTTAAAAGGGTTTCGTTTATTAGTTTTAGTAATCTTTTCCTTATATTCCCTGCTAATATATTAATAATATAACCTAAAGCTACTATTTAAGCTTACCTATACTTATTTTTACCGAGGAATATAAAATAATAACTAGAAATAGTATATTCCGTAGCGATATCCGTATAGTAAAGTCCTATATATATATTAGGCCTCCCGAGGTACTTATAGAAATAGATAACTTTCTTCGATATTTTACCGGAAATAGTAAATATTTCCGCTAGCTAGTTATATTCCGATAATATATATTAAGGTATATTATCTATTTTATTAAGCTTATTATTAAAATCTATAGAATTCTAGCGGGAGGGGATTACTAGTATTAGACTACGCTAGGAACTAGGCTTCTCTCCCTATTTAAAGCTAGATAAATTAGCTAGAGCTACGTATTTATAGATACGCTAAAATAATTTATAGGTATAGCGAATAGTCCGATCTATATTCTCTCTATCTTTAGCCGATATTTTAAAGGCTAGAATTACTATATTACTTTTAGCTATTATAGCGAAACAGTAAACGATATAGTTAATAGCCAGATTTCGGGCTATAGTCGCCTCTATAGTAGAAAGGTATCGAAAAAGAACATATTTCTTATAAAGCTAGAAGTATAGGAGGACTAGCGTAATAATCGATAAACGAGTATACTCTTATATCCGATAACTTTTTTAATAATATTTAAAGGATTAAAGCTTAGCCTATATCGGTAGGAAAGGAAACTAAAAAATATATTAGATATAGTAGAAGTTTAATATAAATAGGAAGTAATAAGTACCCTATATAATTCTATAAAATATTTATTCTAGGCCGCCTCGGTAAAAATAGTATTAAAAAGGGCTTATTAGACTTATTTCGCGATTCCGGTATATTCTAAATATACTATATTAATAGAACAGCTGCGAATTATATTTAATACTAGCGTTAGTTTAACTAGAGGAGATTACTCTACTATTATCTCTAGACTTCTAAATAATAATTCCCTTTTATTAGTAGATATATTATTAATTTTTATACGTTTATAGAGGACTCTATAATAGTATCGAAAATTAAAATTAAGATCGAAAGTTAGATTATATCTTTTATCTTTTATAACAAGATATTTAGTATAGCCCCGGTTCGCGATTAGTAATATTAACCCCGAATTATCTTATTACTAAAGGAGATTTCCTATAAAAGCTATAGTATAAATAATAACTTTAGTTTCCTAACCGTTAATTACTATATTAATACCTTTTATAAACTATTCGAGCGATAGCTATAGAATCCGAATAATATCTGCGAATTTTTTTATATAGGGACCGAGTATTAGAAGTAGAATATTAGCTCTATATTTCTTTTCTTACTAGTTTAATACTATAATTATCGTATAAATTCCCTTTAAAAACTATATAATCGTTAGCTAGTTTATATATAGGTAGATTTAAAAAAAATACCCTATATATATTCCGGTATGAACTAAAGGTATTAATAAAGATAAATAAAGGTATAGATATAACCTTTTTTAGCTAGATTCTCGAAATACTACCTACTATAGATATAAAGTTTAAGCTCTCCTCGGATTAGCAGTAGAAGTTATAAAGGATAATATTTAACCGCTATCTTTAAAAAATTCCTAATAATTATCCTAGTCTAATATAGTACTATTAAGCTAGAGGACTAAGGACCTTTAAATCTATAGTCGAAATATATATCGGTAAACCTCCGAATTAGTAACGATTAAGGTATAGTAAAAATATCTTACTTAGATAATAGATATTCGTAGCTGGATTTTAGTAAAAACTATAGTAATTTAACTTTATATTTAGTAGTATCGATAAACGTTCGAATCTTAAAAATAATCTTACTTTCGGGGAGTATTAAAGAACTTATAAAATCCCTTCCTATAGAAAAAACCTAACCTAGATAACCCTTTTCGGTAGCTCGATATTAATAATCTTATAATAAGTACTAGGTATATACGATATCGGAAGAGAAAACTAGATTATTACTAGAAAGTCTAGTAAACTAACCGGAATATAATATAATAGAAGTTACCTAAATATTAGAATAGAATAATCTAGATAGCTTATTAATAAAATAGGCTAAACTAAAATATATCTTTTAAAATAATAATAATATAATACGAAATAAATTAATAAAGTCGAAAAAAAATATTATACTTATAGTAGATAATAGTACTACCTTCTCGACTACTTCCTCTTAAACCTTTCTAGCTGGCGTTATAGTTAGCTATTAATTAGGTATAATAGATAAATCTCTTTTCTATAGAAATATTAGGGGTAGCTGGGCTTTAACGTATTTTTTAAAAATAGTTATAGATCGAGGGAGGTTCCGAATAGTATTAATATCTATTAAAAGGTCTAGAATTTCTAGCAGGCTTTAATAATATCGGTATAAGAATACTAATACCTCTATCTATATTCTAAATACTATAGTAAATTCCTTAAACTCTAAGTCGGATTATTTATAGGGTAATTATTTAGAATAATCGACAGTATATATAGATACGCGATAAAACAGTAGTAATCCTTAAATTATATCCTACTATATAGGGTACTAGATATCTTATTCGGATACTAGTAGAGGATAGTCTTCGTTATACTCGAATTATTAGTTTTAATCGGACTCTTATAGGTTATCTTACTTAGAATTAGAAACTTAGGGGGGTTTATTATTAGTTTCGGGTAGTATTAAATAATTTACTAGCTTTTTAGAAGGGTCTAAAGATAGTATACTAAGAAGGACGTTATTAGACTTAGTATTCTTAATATTATCGAGCAGATTATTAGTTACAGCGATAGCGTCCTAGGATAGTTAGTAGAAATAGGCGATAAAGACTTAATAAATATACTATATTATTATCTCCTATAATACTATCTAGAAGCTCCCCGACCTTATCCTCGAAGCCTAATATAATATCTTCGCCAGACTTATTAATCTAAGATTATATCCGTATATCGTCGATTCGTCTTTTTTTATATTACCTATTACTAGCGTACTATATAGCTAAAATCAATAATAAAGTTTCCGATTTTTAGGTACCTATAAGCCGATTTAATATATCTTATATTCGAATATTATAAACTATAGCTTAATAGGGTCGGTAGTAGAAAAACCTATAAAAAGACCGAGGTTAATAGATAATTATAGTATTAAAATACCTAGAATTATATACCTTACTCGATAATCTAGGATATTTATAATAATTCGGAATCGCCCTAGATAAGGCTTAAAAGGGTCGGTAGGAGGGTATTTATCAATAGCGGAAAATCCGGAACAGCGGTAATAAGGATACTACTAATACTCTACTACTAATATCCTAGTTATAGAGAAATAATAGGAAAGGATAACCTAGTATATAGAAAACTTATAAATAGCGGATAAAATCTTAATAGGAAATAAAAATTATAAGATTAAAAATTCTATATCGTTTAGTATATAGGGTAGAATAATTAAAAAATTACTTAGCGCTACCGGGAAAGTTGGGATTTTTAGATTATATAGCACGCCGGTTAGTATATTTTAGGAAGATTTCTATACCGACCTTCTTAGTATATATATAGGATATAGTTAAAATAAGAATATCTACTACCCTGGGCTTTTTAAATATTTTACTCTAAACTATAAATCCCTATTCCTTAACGCCTACCTTTAGCCCCCTTAAATTACTAGGTACTATATCTGGAACCCTAAACTCTTATTCTTCATTAATAATTAATACCGAGTAGTAATTATACGCCTTTATATTAAAATAAAGCTATAATAAATATTAATATTATAGTAGTAATTAAGAGTTCCTAGACGCTACTATATCTACTTTAATACTATTTAATAGTATCCTGGCGAGGCCCTTCGGCTACTATTCTCGCTTCCCTTACAGTCGGAGCTCTATACGTTCGAAAGGTAGGTTATTAAAGATATAGCCTGCCTAGAGTATTTATAAAAGGTTCTCGATACTTTCGTAAATATAGTATAGGTACTACGATTCCGTAAATAGTACTAGAAACCTACTAGAAATACTACTGGAACGTACGGAAATATTAAATTAGAAAAATATAGCCCGGTAGATAGATAAGTTATTATAATTATAAAAAGAAAAGGGAAAAATAGATATAACTCTATATTATTCGTATTCGTATATAGCTTAGTAGCCCTACTAGCCTCCTAATTATAAATACTTCTAAGTATTCCTATATTTCCTTCCTTCTATATACTCCTGTTATTTTAGTTATAGTTATTTAGATCTTCTACTATACGATTATTTTATTCTCTATATATCTTATTACCTCTACTATCGTTTCTAGCCCGCTGTTATATCTTAAGTAAGTTTAAAAAATACCTTAAAGCCTATCTAGGATAACCAGTTTTAGATATTAAGTAAGACGAATTCCTAGTATCTTTTATCTAGTTCTATAAATAATAAACGTAATCCGAAAAAACATATACCCCCTAGTAATAGGAATATAAAGGGTTCTAGCTATAAAAAACCTTATATAACTCTCTTACTTAAAGATATAGTCAATAAAATATCTAGCCTAATAGATAAATAATTTCTAGCTTAGTTTAATTATAAGACGCCTATTAATAAACCTTATTTAATCTCTTTAGTATCCGAACGGTCGGAAGATAATTTAGAGAATCTAAATCGTCTATTATAGCTATTACGTACTTAGCTACTTTTCCGTAAATAGGATACCTTATCGACTTTACTAGCTAATAAACTCTTAGACTATAATAAGAATAATTATTATTTATATTATTATTACCTACTAACTAGTATAAATACTAATTTTCTATTATTAGTTTTACTTCCCTAAAACCCTTCTAATATTACCTCTAATAGTACTCCTCTAGGCGATAATAAAGTCGATAAGGTAGTAATATTTAAAGAAGTCAGCCGTAACCGGAAGAGTAGCTAACCTTCTAAAGATAAGTCTAAAAGCCCTTTACTCTAGCCCGCCTAGAATAATCGGGTATAATTTAGTACTCTTCTGCTCGAATACCGCCTTATATTCTTACGGTAATATCGATACGTCATATTTATTTAGTATTCGGTAATAATATTATTAAGAAAGACTAGTAGTAGATTAAGGCTAAAAAGCGGATCTTATAGAATATTAGTAATTAGAAGGTATATACGATTAATTAGATAATAGTAAACTTTTTACTCCTTTATTTTATACTTTAGCTAATTAGTATAGTATAAGGTCGAAGAGTTTATAAGTAATTAGCCCGGGATAGAGAATATTCGGGATATTAAGCTACTAGTAAAGATCTTTACCTAGTTTTATTTCCCTAGCTCGTTTATATATATTTTCGAGTTTACTATAGGTATTATAGATATTATAGCTACGGATTATAATTCTAATAATATATATTACTTCTTTAAAAGTATATATTATCCTAGTTATCTTTTCTAATATTCTCTTTATTAGATAGATAGCTAATAGCGTTTTATAGCGTATTTCGTAAACTTAGTAGCCCGATATAAATTATATCTTAACTAGAATTATAATAAAGGGACCTTAAAAAATATACTATAGAATCGTTAAGATATTTTAGACTAGTATAATATTATATCGAAGTCTAGTAAATTTATTATTACTATTAATAACTTTATATACTTCTAGTAACGCCTGCTAAAGCTACGAAAGAAGTCTAGTACGGTATTATATCCTAATTCTAATCCAGACTTTATCTACTATTTCGACTAAAGTACCTAGACAGCTTTAGTCCTAGCCTCTATCTTTATTATAGTAGACCGGATTTCTCTTATCCTAGCGGTCGCTCGATACCGTTTAATAGATAATATTATTATTTTTAAACTTCTATTTAATAGCTTCCGGATATATAAGTAGGTTTATAGGTTTAATAGTAGTAGGACTTAGGCGCAGGCGGGCTCTATACTTTAACTTTTTATTCTTTATAGGCGGATATTATATATTATAAAATAGATATTTCCTGGCTTTATAATAGCGTCTAGTACTTTCTATTTATAAGATACCTATTTAGCGAGTATATTATCTTACTTTTTATATAGCTGTTTATCTGGTTCGCTTTTATATCTATACCTAATCCTCGATTAAATATCTAGCTTATATAGTTCTGCCTATAGTAGCTATATACCTCCCTATTATAAATATCTCGATATACTAGGTTTATTTTATAAAAATAGTAAAGTAGCGTAAAAATTATTAACTTTTTATTAGACGTTTATTAGTATTTAGTTAGCAGTTTATTAGGCTTTTATTAGAAAGAATATCTTATCTATAGGTCGCTAAAAATATCTATAGGTTAGATAGAAATAAAAGTCTATACTAATATAAGGTAGCTAACGTATTTAATTATAATAATATTACCAGAAATAATTTCTTTTATATAGCGAAAAGTTTTATAAACGGAAGAATTAAAAAAAGTATCGAAAATTAATTTTAAATTAGTAAGGTATTAATATACTACTACGGCTGATATTTATATGATATTATATTGATATGTCGTCTCTCGACGTATAGGTGCCTCTAAGGTATTTTAGTCGGTTACTTTAGTAATACTATCTATAAGCTATTAAATCTTTAGAGCAAGGTTATTCGCGTCTTTTCCGTAGTATTTAAAGAGATAGGTTAAAACCCAGATTTATTAGATCTATAGGAATTAGAGGAATTAGAAAATAAATAGCCTCCGCGGAAACGGCAGCGTACTGATAGGGAGTCTAATCCTAGGAGGTCTAATTCTAGGAGATCGTAACCGTAATCTAGTAATTTCCTTTTAATATCTAAACTAATAGCTTTCCCGGTATTTTACCGGACTCCTCTTACCTATAGTTAAGTTTTTTTACCGGCTAATCTGCCCGCTAGACCTTATATTACCGAGGTTAATAATTTCGAATTAGATTCTAATAAATTATTACCCCGCCTTTAGACTATTATATCTTATTTATAGACCAACTATACTATCTAATCTCTTATTGAAATTCTATATAATTACCCCGAACTCCGGATACTAGATAATTATAATCGTTTTTTACCGGATCCTATTATAAACGTCTATATATCTATTAGTACTATAAAAAAAGGTACTATATTAGATCTTTCCGAACCCTAGTTATATAAAGAAGCAATAGGATTACTCTATACCGATAAATAGTATAAGACTATAAAAGAAGAACTAGTATTATTAGAACTAAACGATATATAGATACTATATATTAAATTATTACTACCTTCTATAAAATATCTTCTAGAGAGTAAATAGGTATATAAAATTAAATAGGACGCCGATAATAAAATTATACGCTTTATAGTTTACTAGGTCGTTTATAGCTTTAAATAGGAAGCCGGCGTCGATTTTAATAAAACCTTCGTTTCTATTATTAAGCTAATATTATATAAAACTATCTTTATTATAGCTACTATCTACGGCGTAGAGCTCGATTAAATAGATATTAAAACGGCCTTCCTCTATAGTTATATTAATAAGATTATCTACGTATAATATCCTACTAGCTTTAGTAATTCTAATATAATATATAACTTTTAGAAAGCTTTCTATAGTTTTAAATAGTCGCCTTAAATCTAGTATCGCTATTTCGCTAAATTCTTTATTATTATCGGCTTTAAACCTCTAAAGTCCGATTATAGTATCTTTTATAATAATATAATTATTATCGGCGTTTATATTAATAATATCTTTCTATATAGCGCTAGTTATTCGGACCTCGATAATATTAAAGTATATTTAAATAAACGTTTTTAAATATTAGATCTAGGTCCTATTAATTTTTACTTCGGTATAAAAATTATTAACTATTTAGTTAAACTAAACTACTTATATTAAATAAATTCTAAAAGATTATAGCTTCGCTACCTATAAATATAATATTTCTATTTCTATAGATTCCGGCTTTTATTTAGAAACCGCCCCTACTAATTAGAACTACTTTCTATTAATAAAATATAAATATTAGAACGCTATCGGCTTTTTAATATATATTATATTTAGAACCTACCCTAATATCGCTTTTACTATTTCTATCGTTAGCCGATATTTATCTAATTCTATAAGCTACTACTAGAATACTGTTACTAGAATCTTTAAATATCTATATAGAATAGCCTACTTTACTTTTATTTATAGAAGCGATCTATAGAAGCTTCGGGAAAATACTAATACTAATTAGGTAGATAACTATAAAACCCGATATTTTATTTCTAGGTATATTTTCGATATTAGATCCGGCGTTATTAGCTAGTTATCTAAGCGGTAAACTACTATAGTAATATTAACTACCGAAGTAGAATTAGATAGGGAGACTGGAGCTACTAAAAAGACTATTTAGTTAAATTATATTCTAAGTTAGTTATTAATTAATAAATAGGATCCAAATACTACTTTAGATATAATAACTTTCTATAGCGATAATTAGGGCGCTATTACCTTTACTAGGAATCCCTAGTTCTATAGTTATATTAAATATATTAATATCTATATTAAGTTCCTATAGGAAAAGGTTACTAATAAAACTATCGATCTTTAATATATTCTAACGGAGTAAATAGTTACTAATAAGCTTACTAAAGCTCTAGATAAGGATAAATTCGAGGCCTTCTATATAGTATTTAGGCTCGAAAATTCTAAAATACTCTAAACTTTAAGCGATAATAGTAATAATCTATTTAAATTCTTTTTACTAATAATCTCCCCCGGAATATAATTAACTGCGGGGTAATACTAATTACTATATACCTATAAATATTATCTTCGGAGAGTATAATATATACTATAGGGGGTAGTTAAGCCTTTAAATAACTTTAGGCCCTATAGGCCTATCTATATAATATCTATATTATTTTTAAACCGCTATACCCTTTATATACTTTCCGATAGTTTATTCGATCGAAATCCGTATATAGTTATTTATACCCGGATTTATTTTTCTATTTTAGTAGTAAAACGCTAAAAATATATCTTTAGTCTAAATCCTACTAAATTCTATATTAAACCTAATATATTAACTGGTTTTAATACTAATTAAGGTATTCTAGCTATTTAGTAGTTAACTAGGTACTATATAAAGCCTTTCGGAGCTAGCGCGGGTATACTATAGTTAGCGCCCTAGCCGCTAGCTACCCGCTATATATTTTCGCCTGCTATCTACTACTACTATATTCTTCGAATATATCTTTACTAATCCTATACCGTCTAATATATAAATTATACTATTCGATTCCTTATATCCTATACTTCTATCTTAGGAGGCCTCGTATATATTATAATATACCGTGGACGGGCTATTAACGGAATAGTTTATTAAAACGGCTTATAGCGGTAAACGCGCTCTAGATAGACTATTTATTAGCCGTTACTTTCTAACGGGCCGTTTTTTAGTAAAGGCCTATTATATTACTCGGCGCGTTTTATTTAAACGTTCCGTAGTTTTTATTAGCCCGTTATCCTTCCGTTAGAGTATAATACGCCAGCTTGCTTAATAGTTAAATAACGGTTAATAAACGAGGTATTAACGTTAAATTTAAATTTAACGGGATATTTAATTATAATATTACTGTTTATAGCCGTTATATATATATTATTAGCGTCTATAATACTATAATCCCCCCCTTCTATAGTATACCAGGCTCCGCCCTATATTATCCCGCTAATATCTGCCCTAATCGAAATTCTACTTTAATATAGTAATAGAAAACGGTAGTAGACCTCTGCTTTAATATAATAATAGAAAAGGATAGTAAATCTCTTATTATATTAATATTAGTATATAAATAAATTTGGATATAGATATTCTAAAAATAAGTTAATAAATATCGTATTATATACTCTCTTAAGATATTAATTAAATAATATACTATAAAAGGCTAATTAAATTCTATTAATAGAGATTCTAAAGATACTAAATAATAGAAATAGGTAAGTTAACTTACCTTTTAAACGCCTATGAAATCTTTTTAAGGCCGCATTTTATAATAGTACTAGTATTAATCGCTAGTTATACTATAGGGTATTCTCTAATAGAAGCCTAATACCGATATTAATTTTAAATAGCATTTAGGAAGAGTAAAAAGTAGATAGATAGAAATTATTAAAAGAAAAAGAAGATAATAGACTAGAAGATATATTACTAGTAATCTATTGTCTCGGTATTTTAAAATTAATGGTATTTTACGCCCTAAAGGGAGAAGATAGTACTATAAGATTTAAAGGGACTAAGATTTCTAACTAAGATCGGCGGATATAATAGGCGGCCTCGGTTATTAATACGATAGGCGATTTCGATTATTAATAGTATAATAAGATTCGATTATTAATAGGATAGATAGTTTCGATTATTAATAGTATAATAAACTAAATCTATAGAGATACTAGTATAGTAAAGGAAGACTATATTAAATTCTATTATAGCTTTATTATATCTTAAAATTAGGGGGGAAAGAATAAAAGCGTCCTTTTTATACTATAAAGCTATAGATAAGACTATAGAAAACTTCCTAGTACGCCGGTAAAGGAATAGAAAATATTTAGGGGGATTATATATATACTAGAGCTATTAGTTAGTAGAGCTTAATTATAGATTTAGAAAAGAAAAGAAATCGTCTACTAATTAATATATTATTAACTAACTTATTTATTACTATTCCTAGGCTACTATATTTATTATAGTATTAATAGACGCGGCGTAGCTCTTTTTTATACTTTCGAAGCTCCTTAAAGGAAAGGAGGATAGGACTTTAGGGCCTTAAATAGTATAGAGGAAGGAATTAGATATAAAGGATTATAGTATCTATAGTAGTTTTATATAAAATATTAACCCAGTCTTTAGATATTAGTATAATAATAGAATTTTTACTCTTCCGATAACCTTCTATAATATTCTTTATATAATAGGCTTCTAATAAATACCTAGATATATTATTAATAGTCCTTAAATATACTAGATAAAATAATTTCCTTTTTTCGCGATTACTAGATTAGGGCGTCGGCCTTTTACGATATTATACCTTAGAGTATATACTCTAAAGTCTATCGAAAGTCTATTAAAAGTCTAGAAGGGTCTTTTAATTTATAGATCTAGATATTAATTATATAATATAATTTTATTAATAATAGAAAAGGTACTAATAAACTAGATATAACGAGGTTATCGAATTCCGGGATTTTTAAATAGAGCTAGGAGGTTTTAGATATAAGAGGACAGCTTATATAACCAGATATAAGGAGATAACCTAGAGTATATTAGCTATATAGATATAATAGAATAGCGTAAGGTTTTTTAAGCGCTACTATAGGATTTAGTTATTTTTAACCGGTATCTTATCTTTCCTTTTATTTAATCTACTTCTTCTACCTATACCGTATACCTGCCTATAGCCTATTTATAACCTTTAGTTTCCTAGATTAATAACCTAGGATAAATCTAGGCGTTATTTTCTAATATACCGAATCCTACGTTTCGATTTTAGAATATTTAATATTCGATAGGGTCTGTATTAAAAACGTAGAATAAAATATATACTAGTATTTAATCCTTATCGCTTGTCTTTCTATAATACTAGGCGGTATAAAGGTCTACTTCGAGCCTCGAGCTTATAAAGCTTTTTATAATTTTAATTACTATCTAAGGGATTCTAAAGAATTATAATTACTACTATATATACGCCAGCTATATACTATATACGTAGTATCGGGAGTAGGTCTTATAGGGCTTCGAATAATAAGCGGTAATAGATAAAGAGGAATAGCGGTTATAGATTAGAAGGAATAGCGGTTATAGATTAGAAGGAGTAGTAGTAATAAAAATCGTTAATTATAAGGGGTACTAGATACTAGAAATAAATTAAAAGAGATATCCGGAGACTTAAATTTAATAAATAGAGGAATTTAGGCTATAGCTATTATAGGTAAGTAAAGTATAGTTCCGCTAAATTATTTTTACTAGTATTATTTTTTTTCCATAGAATCTAGGTTAAAATCTAGAGAATTATTAAAGAGTAGGTATTAATAGCGTTTTAGTATAACCTAGAACTATTAATTAGACCTTATAACCGTATCTATAGAGGAGGTAAATTATTTACGGCTAGAATCTATTTTTAGGGCGCTACTAAAGTATATAGTAATATATTCTCCGAAATATAGTTAATTAGAATTATAATAGTAGATAATCTAGCTAGATAGTTAAAGGAATTTAGTAGAAGATTAAATTATTTATAGTACGAAGTAAGGTAAACTATCTAATATTAATAAAAATAAAAAAAACGCCGGAAGTATTTTAGATTATAGATTATTAAATTTTTAAAGTATCCGGATAGTATTATAGGTACTGATTTTCGGAAGTATATAATAGGAAGGAAGGTTAGATAGAGCAGAAATAATATAAGTTTTCTATAAATATAGAAAAAGGATATTAAAGCGATAGTAGAAAATCTTAGAATCTATTAAGCTATATAAATAAAATATTATAATCGTAATATAGTAGTAAGGATATATATTTATCTCTCGTTCTAAATATAACTTCGTTCCCTTTAACGCGCGGCGAATCTAGATTATATAATATTTCTTTTTTTTAATTCCCGGGAAACCTATAATATTAACGTTATCTAATAATATCTTATATAGAATATTAAAAACAGGATTAGCTACGCTATTATTAAATTCTTCTATTATTATTACTCGGGCGAATAATATACAACGGGCGCTACTAAAATTATAAAAAAAAATACTATTAATTTTTTCTAAATAACGAAACTAAATTATAATAAAGTCGCTAGTTTTAAAAGTAAGGCAGTATTCGGAGACCCTACTAATTATTAGGAAAAGGACTCTATAAAATAATAGATTACCGGAAAAAAAGCTAATACTTTAGGAAGGAAAAGCTAAAAATAAGAAAATAGGCCGAATAAAATAAAGTAGAAATTAACGACTTATAGGTCTATAACGCTAAATTTATTATATTATTAAATACGGGCCTTAGATAGTATAATATTATATTCGCTATAGTCTTAATTATATATATAATAAAGTATCAAGGAAAAAGGTTTTTTTATAAATAAAGAAGACTGTATCGGCTAAAACGCTTTTTAATAAATAAGACTTATAGATATCTAATAGCTAGTAGATTCTAATAATAATTATCTATTATAATCTATATCTTTATTCCTTTATCTTTAATAGTATCTTCTATATATTACTCGGAAAAGGGTAGTAAATCTTTAAATAGCGAGGGATATTATTTATAAATCTATTATAATTATTTTATAATTACTAGATTATTTTCTATATATAATCCCGCTAGTATAAATCTTAAATATTATTAGAGACTCTTTTTAAATAGTAAAGGTTTAATAATATTATATTTATTAGTCTTTATAATAGTAAATTTATAGCCTCTAAATTTAATTAGTCGAAAACTCTAGATAATCGTATAGCCGAAATAAAGTAAAAAAAGCAGGATAAATAAATAGCGAAAGTGGAATAAAAGTAATAAAATCTAAAAAGTAATAAGAGATTAGGCGGAAAAGAGTAGAATTTAATATATTTACCGGTATTTATCCTTGCCTATAAAAGTTATAATATTATTAAAAATAGTATATTCGGCGGCAACGTTAGTAAAATATAAATAAATATATATATTAGGACGGCTAAAGACTTTATAATATTCTAGGAATTTCTTAGTAATAATACCGTCGAGATTCCAGGTCTATTCTAGCTAGCCGATATAAAATAATACTTAATAGGCTGTTTCGCTATCGCTAGATAAAATATCTATCTAGTTTAACTTATTAATAAAGTCTTAGGAGTCTTATCGCGATAGGATTATAGGAGCTATAGGTTTTTAGAAGCTAGAACTTTAGGTTTCTTATCTAAACTCTAGGGTTAATACTATAGCGGCGTATTTAAATAGGCGCTAGAATAATTTTCGGTTTTATTTAAAGAACCTATCTATCTAAATTCTATTATACGCAGTTATACTAAATAATAGAATAATAGTATTACTTTTAGTAATCGCGGTATAGTACGATACGATATAATCTATAGGGTCTATCGCTTAGTTCTAGACTATAGTTATTAAAACGGTATCATAATATTTAGAATCGATTATATTTTCGGTAAGCTATATCTTAAATAATAGGAAGGTAATAATCAAAAGATATACTAATTTCTATATATAAAAAGATTCAAAATAGTAAATAATAGATTAGAATTTCACCTAGCCGGGAGGGAAAGGAAACTATTTTAATTCTATAGTATATAATACCTTGCCTTTTTCGGTTAAAATTATATTTAAAAGAACTCGCTAGGCTTTTTTAGTAATACTAGCGTATTTAGAATATACTATATTAGTAGGCCTAGAGCGTATTAAATCTAACGAGGGTATAATATAAATAAGAGATAATAGTTTAGGTCTTATATCTAAAGTCTGTAAGCGCTTTAATAAAATTATTTTAAAAAGAAATTCTACTAAGATTTTTAAAAAATATCGCTGCCTTATTAATACTAACCCTCGCTAATATATCGCCTTTAGATCTTTTATAAAAAGTATAGTAATAGGTATCAGCGTTTATATCGATTTTAAATATTAAATTAGACCTTTACTCCTTAGAAATAAGATAATTACTATAGCTACGATCCGATTTAAAACCCGTTAAACTACTATTAGATAGTTACTAAACTGTATTACCTATAACTAACTATTAGGCTAACGTAATAATATAAAATAGTGGAAATACCGGTAAAAACTATAGTATATATATATAAACAAAAGTCTCTTTACTATTAATATCTATAATTTTACCCTTATTAAAACTCGATAGGCTAGAAACTAGTATTTAAATAATATCTAAAAATTCGCTAGTATAGAATTCTAATATAAAAGGAAAAATATTAGTTCTATAGATAGATATTAGTATATATCTATATTAGATAGCTAAAGACAAACCTTCGCTTTCTCTTTTACTAATTTAATAATATAATAGTAATATAGATTCCTATTAAGCTCCGGTATATATTTCTATAGACTCCGAAAGTATCTATAAATATAATAAAAAGGATAGATAATATACGATCTACAACGGTAAATCTTTTAAAATAAAGACGTCTATAGTATAATAATTCTAGCTCCTTTTACGGTATATTTAATAGTTAAAGTAGCGTAATCTCTCTAGTACTTAGGATAACTATATTACGAACGAAAAAATAAGATAGATATTATATTAATAGCGTAGAAATTCCTTTATATTTATAGTTGAAAATAAAATCTATAACCTATTTTATAATATATTTAAGGGAGATAATACCTTAAGCGGCGCTGCTAGTTTCTAGATAGCCTGTTAATACGCTGTTTAAATTATATTAATAAAAATATTAAGTAATTAAAAATATCGAGTATAGGCAATACGAATATACCGTAATTAATTATACCTGTTTAAAAAAATATACTGTTTTTCGAAAACAGGCTATTCGTATTATATTTTAAATTACCGTAAAATATAAAAATCGATCTAATAGCTTATAGATCGACCTTTTAAGATCTAAATCCGATAGGTCGATTTATTTTATCTAGGCTATTTAAATCGCCAAATTAGTTTAAAAAATTAAAAACCGAAGGATTCGAACGTTAAATCTACCGAATTATCCTAATCGGGATAAGTTTCTAGGGATAGAATATTATATACTACTTTATTATCTAGACTAAAGTTAGTAGTAGATTTTTATACTAATAGATTAAATATATACTAGGGTATTAAATAGTTTTAAATATTATTTAAATATCGTTTTAATATCGAGTTAATATTAAATAGATCTAAAGTTTTATTTAATAAGCTATTAACTACTAATAACAATTAGTAAGCTAGCTATAATAGTAAATAGATTATTTATACTTAATTTCAAATTTTATAGAACAGATTGTTAATAGACTTTTTCTAAAAACAGCTAATAATACTAAACTCGCTGTTTTTAATAACGTTTTATTTATTAATATTAGATATCTACTAGTTATTATAATATACTTAACTATTAACGAGCGATCTATTTAGTCTACTATATAATATTCAATTAACAGTTACTTAACAGGCCATCTAGAAACAAGCAGCGCCGCCTAAGGTATAGAATTATTTAACTATAAGTACTAGCTTTTTCGCTATTAATTTAGGATAGACAGAATATTTAGCTATTTCGCGTTAGAATTTAGAGCCGAAGAAGAGTTTCTAAATATAGATCTTAATATCCCTAGAACCTTAACCCGAAGGAAATATAGTAAAGTCTTTACTAATAGTATATATTCTACCGATATAATACTAAGATATACTTTAATAGGAATAGAATAACAATTTATAGTAATAAAAAATAATATTAGAAGTAAAGATTAGTTTATTATTAGGATACCTAGTATACTAGCTAGAGCAGGATAGATTAGATATAAGCTAAGCTATAGAATAGTAGAATTTAGAAAGATTTTCTATAAAATATCCTATCCTAAAATATATTTTATTTCTAAATAGTTTTAGTATAAGGATCGTATAAAGAAGCTCTTCTAAGTTAATAAAATATATAGACGTTATAGGATCTCTATAAACCTTATCTATCTAAAGCTTCTTAACCGCCGTTATAATAGGAACTTTTTTAGGTTTAAAAGTAAAAAAATATTTCCGTAAAAGTAAAAGAGGCAGCTATTCCTTAATATATTTTTTAAAAGTCGATACCGATTATAGAAGTTAGCGTAGTAGCTTAACGCTATCGAAAAAAATAAATATTTCGAGCAGGCTTTAGTATTAATAGTAAATAATATTATTAATTTCATACTAGATAGTAAAAGTTATAGTAAAGTCTAGTATATTCTTTTTAGATTACCTATAAAATATAGGCTCGGAATTATTTTTAATAGTAGTTATAGAACTCCTTCGTATCGATAGTATCTCCTATTTTTCTAAAGCAGGTATAGTTAATATTTCTAAGAAACCGGTATCAGAGTTAGCGCTATCTTTAGACGAGTTATTATTTTTATTAAAATCGGCTTATTAAAGTAGCTTTTAGGGTTCTTAAATATTAGCCAGAAATATATCGATATTTTAATTATCTATTACCTTATATTTATTACTATCTTCTAGCTATCCTAGCCTATTTAAATCCTCGTTAAATACTATAAGTAAAAGGTTATTAAAGGGTACCTTTTTAATAGCCTCTAGGATATTATTAGTAATAGATATAGCGCTCTAGAATTTTAGTTTAGTAAATAGAAGTTATCGAATATAGCAATCTAAATATATACTAGTATTCTTAACTATAATATTATTCCGTAGCTTTAAATTTTAATTCTAGGCTATAGTTAGGATTCGGAAGAATACCTTTTAATTTAACCGATTAAACTAATACTTCTATAGTAATAGGATATAATATACCTAGGAAAGCTTCTCCGATAGCTACTTATATAAATATAGTTCTAGCGAGGCTTTATATTTTTTAAATTAATATAGCTATAGAACTTTAAGACGTAGTTAAACTTATCGAAGGACCGTTATTATCGCGAAATATAGATAGCTTATTATAATATAATACCTATAGGTAGATATTATAAGGATTAAAAAATATAATAGCTATAAAGAAAAATATAAAGCGCGACTGGATAGATAATATAGAATCGGAAAAAGCTGGTAATTTATCTACGGATTAATTAGGCAGGTAATAGTAGAATTAAGTAAACTATAGAATATTAGTATTTATTATTATATAGACTAAATAGTATATATCAGGTATCCTAGTAAGCGAGTATAAGTTTTAATTATATCCCCAGGTCTTTTCTAGCTGCTCTTTCGCCGGCGCTTAAACTCTACTTCTCGCCTCGATATAGGAGTAGTAGTTCGTTAACCTATTATTCTAGAGCTTCGATAGAATTCGATAGTAGCTTTAGAAAAGATCCTAAATATCGAATAGTATATTATAGCCTTATTAGTAATCTTACCGGTAGTATAAGGATTCGATATATATATTAGATTAGTATTTTAATATAGATAGCTTCCGATTCTATAGCCTAGCTCTTATAGTATTATATATATATATATCGATAAAGCCGCTCTAGAAGATTTAATATATTTCGTAATTTAATTTAGTATTTAAGTCGATATAGGAGGAAAAGGGTACTTCGAATACTATTATAAGCCTTATTCTACTATATAGATATAGTAAGTAGATAGTAAAGAGAAAGAACGAGGCTGCTAAATATAAAGTAGTAGTAGTATTATTTATAGATTAATATTTATAGAAATAAGAAATATAGTAATAATTATATATACTTAATAGAAAAGACTTAGAAAAAGAATTTAAAATTACCGCAGGGTATACTAAAACCAGGTAAAACTAGCTATAAAAGGCTAGATAGTATATTATCATAATAACCCTACTATATTTTCAAATAAGTTTCTATTACTACTTTCCTACCTTACTTTTTATCGCTCTAGAGTTATTTATATTATTATTTCTATACTATTTTATCGAGGTCTATTATAATTCTATATTTATTAAATAATTAAACTATTCTATCTATTTTAAATTATCTTTAGTAATACTTTCCAAAGGCCGTATTAATAATATAAAAGGTAGCCTAAAGTTTTTTTAGTTAAAAAAGCCTATAATAAAATCTTCTATAGACTATTATAATATATTAGATAATAAAAATCTTCGCTTTAAGAACCTTCGGCTAAGTAAGAAACGATCGGCTTTAAATAAAGGGACCTAGCTAACCCTTTTAAAAAAACGGTCTAAACCTACTATAGCTTTAAATAATAGATAGTATATTTTATCGTAATATTAAAGGCCTAATTCGAGCCTAAAGCTTTACTAAATCAGTAGCTAATTAGAGGATAACGGATTCGAAACCGAGCGTTTACTTCCTCTATTTCCTAAATCTAGGATTCGATTATCTAAAGACCGGTCTAAAGTTAATAGTATTATTTATAAACTAAAGATTTCTATTCCGAATTTTATAAAAGCTATAAATCGGGCGTCCTAATTAAAAGCTAAAACCCCTTTTAGATCTTTTTTAAAAGATCGGTAACGGCGAAATATAAGTATTTTATATCCTTAATTATCGGTAGTCCTAAATTAATTTATTATTAGTTAATATCTACCCTAATATAAAAGAATAAAGATAGCGAAAATAATATCTCGCCCGATTAGTAATTACTTTCTCGGCCCTTAACTAAGTAGTATCCTAATAATAAGCCGAAAGCCTTAAAATCCTTTAATATTAAAACTACTATTAGTGCTCTATATTCGGATTCTATATTAAAGATAAAGGAGTTATTAAATAATTACTAGATATATATATATCTTCGTTATAATTTTAAAAATATCTATAAAATTATTACCGATATTTAAGGGCTAAAAGTTAGGAAGTATATATAGAAATAGATAGAAAATAAGAATTCAATTAATAATAATTTAATTAACTGTTATTTTATTCTTTAATGAAATATATAGTAGTATATATATATATATCCTAGTACCTCTTTAAACATTTATACTAATAATCTTTTAGGTAAAGGTTACGTAATTAATCTAAGATTACTAGACTAAGACCTTTTATTATTATAAAGAACTCGAGGTTTTATAATAAATAATAGCTAACTAGTACTCGAGTTTATTATATACTTTCGTCTTTTCGTTTACTAATCCGGCTATTAATATTATTAAAACGGCTAAATAGAATAAGGAAGCAGATTTTATATTTTTAAGTACGTCGTCGCTTTATTATCTAACTATATCCTTCTTTATTTATCTCTAGTTACTAACTATATATTAGATATCTTTTCTAACTTCGCCGCCTGTATTAAATTTATAATAGATTAGTAGGCTAATCCCGATTATAAAGTAATATATATTTTTAGTTATTCTAATATTTTAAATACTTTTAGTAAAATAATAAGCTCCGATAAATTTATAGTTATAATTTAGGATTTAGTACGAGTATATTAGAAGCCTAAATAGATTAAAGCAGATAGTATCGAATCTCTAGGCCTAGATAATAATAAAATATAGGGTAAAATTAGTAAACCGCCTACCTTTTACCGTCGCCTAGAATATAAAGCTCGATAGTATTATAATAATCCCGATAATTCTAATAATCGTTAGTATAAGTAAGATAATAGTATAGGGAATATAAGCGATAATAGATAAGTACTAGATAGAGCTAGCGAAGATAATCTTATCGATAATAGAAATAGTAAATAGGAAACTAGCCGTTAGGATACTACGCTATTATAGGGTAATATATATTCCTAGCCTTTTCTACTTACTCTATCTTACTACGCTAATCTCTAGTACTTTAGTAGGCTAATCTAGGGGTTATAGTATAGGGTTATAGTATAGGATATTGAAATAGCAGTCTATTTCTATAGTTTATTTACTTCTTTTATAATACTTTATTTACTTTACGTCTATAGTACCCTAAATATTTAATAGCTACCGTATATCTAGCTCCTATTCTATAGCTTTATGGTATTTTTATTAGTTTTATTATCTTCCTATCTATTTCAGCCTCTAATAAAGCCCCTTTAATATATAGTTACTATAGCGATTTAAAAAGATAAGGTAGGAAACTAATAGCCTAAATAGCTAATATCTATATTAAAGGTAATACTCTATCTATAGCTCGCTATTTAGCTCGGCCCGTTAAGCCCCTATTAAAGCGCCGTTAACGTTATATAACGCCTAACGCGAATATAACGCCCCGTGAACATGATATCAGAAAACATACGGCGGCCCCTAAGGTATTTAATACTATTTATAGCTATTATAGACTTAAACAGTCTTCGAAGATTTAACTTTACCGCCTATATCTCTAAAGAACTCGACCTATATATATATATCGAAGTTTTTAATAAGCTATTCGATAACTTTCGAACCTATATTACCTTTATAAACTATAATAATAATCTACCCTACCTCTATCCTCGAGTACTATCCTACCTAAGCCTCGAATCTAAGCGCTATTAGGTAAAAGATAATATTAATAGCTTTTAGGATCGCGATATCTTTAGCCGCCTATAGCTAGATAGCGATAATATATAAATACGTATTAGGGTCTTCGCTATCTAGCCGTACCGCTAAATTAATTATAGGATCCTATAGAAATTCTAGAAATAGTACTATTAGAGCGCTATAATCGTTAATAATCCGAAAACTTATATTAATCCTCGAGGCTATAGTAAGTATCTCTATATCTAGGACTACCTAGGCGATATAACTTTTAATATATCGATAAAAGCTCGTAATATCCTAATAGGTACTTAATATACGCTCTTTAAATAAGTTAAAAAGAAATATAATATCTATACCCTATAGTACTTTAGCGGCGATAATAACGACTGCTAGTATCTATAATTTACTACTAAATAGGTACTTTCGATCGCCGAGGTTCTAGATACGCCTTTTAAGTTAGGCGATATCTATTTTAAATACTTTAAATAGATTTATATTATAAACTAGTATCTATACCAGTACTTTACTAAGTATACTACTGCTAGAGGGGGTTTAGAATACTATAGAAGCTATAGGAGCTCTATTCTTTTTTATCTAGACTTCGATTTTTATATTTTATATACGCAGATCTACTATAGGAGACTTATTCTTTTATTTTATTTTCTTCGTAATATATATCTACTATAGGAGCTCTTTAAACCTTATCCTTATATTATATATAAACTCTTTTTCCTATAGGTTTTTTAGCGAGTATATAGCGAGCCTATTTAATTTTTACTTTCGGTATATATATAGTATATTATTCGTATAGAAGTATTAGAAGTACGTATTATATATAATAGCTATACTAAAGCGCTAAGGGCGCTAGTATCGATCAGGCCTAGTAGCTCTCGGCGCTAAGGCCCTGCTAACTCCTTCTTATATACTTAGCTCAGGCGAAAGCCCACTTTAGTAAATCAAGCTTAATATTCCACACATATGATTTCAATATTTAAAGGTATCGGAAAAAAATAAAAGCTATAAAAAAAGTCCGGGTCGTCTTTAGATATAATAGAGAATAACTTTAATAGATAGTAATTAAAGTCCGGGCGTAGATAGCTTTAGATAGCGAAATCGATTTACTATTAGTTATATAGGAGCCTATAGTTTTTAATAGAGAATTAGAAGTTATAGACGGTTTAGTTTACCCGGAAATCATTAGATAGTCTCTAAAAAAACATTTATTAAGACTTTTAAAATTATAAAGATCAGTATAAAGGTTTAATAATAATGATACAGAGGTAGATATAAAGTTTAGAATTAGTTAAATAAAGTTTCGAAAGTTAAAACGATATCATAGTTTTTAGTAATAAATAGAAAATTTCAAGTTTTTATACTATTTAGGACTAGATAATATAGCTAGTAAAGCTAATGGCTATATCAGCAAATATGCAACCCGCTTATAGCATTTTAAAATGAAAAAAGCGCTCAGAGTCGATTAAGCCGGTTTGAACCGATTTAAGCAAGATTATCTTGTTTAGTAAACAGAAAAATTTGGATATATTCTAACAACGTCTATTTTATCTATATTTAGAATTTTAAAATTAAACTTTTTAAGGTTTAGTGCCCGTTAGCTCCCGTTTAATAACGGGAAGCCTCTAGTTTAGAAACTAGCAACGCTAGCGTTCTATAAATAAAATTTTTAAAATCTACGCGAAAAGTTTACTAGAATAGATATTTTATAGGATACTAGTAGCCCTACTAGATAGAGGGACTTAGAGTTTTTAAAAGATTTTTTTTAAAAATTTCAAAATTCGCTTAAAGCGCTCAGGGCGTTTATAAGCTAAAATTTTACTTATAAGCAGAAAGCTTGCTTATAAGCGCTTTTATAACGCGCTAGGCAGGATATAGGATCAGACCCGCTTACCAGTTCAGACCTGCTCAATTAACTCTGAGCGGGGTCGACATTTTTGGTGATGTAGGCTCGATAGCTCTAGTTCTAGAAGAAAGCGATAGTTAATTTAAAAGTAGTAGGTATTCGCTTAGACTATTAAAAGATTAGAAAAAATATAAAAGCTAGAAATATAGTCTATTAGCCCCCTTTTTTATCGGGGTCCTAGCCTATAATAAATTAGCTAGACAGTCGTTTTCCGTATTTATAATAGCTAGTAGAAGTTCGATTATCTAGATTACTATAGAATTTATACCGATAGCTAGTATTAGCTAGGCGGTAGAAAATAGGACTAATGATTATAAATAATCTAATTTCTAAAATCTAATTACAATATAAAATGGAATATTTAGATGGTAATATATCTAAACGTCGTAATACAACGATTTATATTCTATCCGAAAGCAAGGAAATTAGTAGTTTAGACGGCTAGAAAAGATTATAAGATAGGACGAAAGGGTCTATTTAGCAAATTATAGGTTTGGTAGTTACCGGAATATTTATAGATAGTAGTACGATTATAGATTTCGTCGTTTACTATATTAGATACTTTATACGGTTTAGTAATTTATATCGAATTCAGAAAGATAGATAAAATAGAAAATTCGATAAATATCTGAAAAAGGCGTTGAATATAAGGATATAATACTTATAAATAATAATGACTATTATAAACCAACTCGGTTTGAACTTCCGAGTTAATAACCTATTTAAATTATTGATATAGAGTATTAAGCTTAATTTACTAAAATATGCTTTCGCCTAAATTAAATATATAAAAAGGAAATCGTAGGGCTTTAGTATTTAGAACTACTAGGCCCGATCGGTACTAGCGCCCTTGGCGCTTTAGCACAACTGTTATGCGTAATACGTACTTCCAACAAATTTAGCCCTTTTATCTATATATTTTCTCAATCTTTTTCCTATATATTTTACTATTACCGATAGATTTTAATATCTTCTATCTATTTATTTCCTTTTATATTTTCTGTTTATATAATTTCTATTAGATTGGCTATCGGGTCGGGTTTTAAACCTAGGTTAACTAACCCGACCCGATCCGAATTAGATCGGGTTTTTCTACGATTCGACCCGCTAAAACGTTAAAATTATATATAAAAGTATAATTCTAGTATTAAAATATCATTCTTTTTAAAAAATATATTATCTATAAATCCCTATTTTTTTCTAATAATATACTAAAGACTTTAGATATTTCTAATATTAATATATTCCAATATTAACGTATACTATTTACTATTATCTATTAAATAGTTAATACCATTCGTATTATCATTTAATATCTATATATCTATAGTACCCTTCTATATTACTATTATAGAAACGTTATATAAAATATCTAATATAAATATCGATCCTTACTTTTTTATTTTCTAGACTAATACGTCAAGCGAGGGCTTTTCTACTAGATTCCCGTTGAGTAATATTTATTCTAATTAGTTTATAAGCTAGCTTCTAAACTGATCTATAATCGGAACTCTAGTTATATTTAATTACTTATATAGAAAGTAATAATTGATTAATAAAAATATAGTAGATAAAAATCGAGCCGACTATCTAGAACTAGTATTTCGGGATAGAAATAAATTTTTTTAACAGAATATAGATTACTATTAGGATTTCCAATAATAGTAATCTAGTACTTCTATCGCTATAGATATTAAAAATAGGATTTAAAAGAAAACAGCCGATTTTCTATAGGCGAAAAAGGCTTTAGTATAAAGATAGTCGCTCTAGTGGAATAAATTCTACTAGATAGTTTTAATAATGGATAGCCTACTTAATATTATATATAAATACTATTCTAAGGTTTTTAACTATTTTATAGCCTCTAGTTCTTTAAATATATCTACTATAAAGAGATATCTTTCAATTATTAGTAACTATAGATCTATTTAATATAATTTATAGTCCATTTTTAAAGTAGTACTTATCCGTATAAATAGTAAATAAATAGATAATATAAAGTTTATTTATTTAATAATAGAAGAAGAGCTATATTAAGCTAGATTCTACTTTCGACTAAAACGCCTAGAATAAATACCTATATAAGACTTTCTTAGATCTAAATCTACTAGTTCGGACTATTAAAAACGCAAACTTTAGAGAACTACTATAAATATTTTACCAAGATATATAGCTATTTAAGCGTATATAACTTATAATAATTATATTTAATAAATTTAAAACTATCAGCGACAGAATTAAGTCTAATTTAAAAACTATAGAACGTATCTTACTTATATTAGATACCTAGTTAACTTTATAGAAGGTCGCCTATTTAGAAGTTTTTATATACTAGGTTAATACCCAGTCTTAATTTCAGGAACGTCTATTTAGATTTATATTTCTACCTATAAATTATTCCGGCCGTTGAATTAATTTGTTTTGGTTTTAGTGCCCGGTAAACCAGTGGTTCGGTAAGCAAATCAAGCGTTAATATACCAGTATTAAATATACGATAGTAAAACTTATACTCTAGTTTAATTAGCGTAAATAAAAATTCTTTAGAATTGAAATTTAAATTTATTTAGTAATATAATATATCTTTCAACCGATAATTTAACTAATATAGAAATTTTTATAGATAAGTATACCTCGCAGTTATCGCTTCTTTTTCTTTTTCTTTTACTAGTAATATATGCTTAAAAGCCCTTACGTACGTATATACTCCAGTAATAGCTATAGCTATAAACTAAACCAGACAGTAGTATATCTACCCGCGTAGTCGTCGACGACTTTATTATAGCTAGAATAACTTATTTCGACTTTATTCTAAATTTCCTTCCTACTATTTTTAAAACGCGCTATCTAATCTTTCTATCTTCTTTTAATCTAATCGATCGGGTAAAACTCCTAGCTATAATAGCTAGCGTACTATCTAGCGACCCTTTTAAAACTAAAGAGTATTTTAATAGCTTAGCGGACCGTTTAGATATAGATTATATAATGAATACAGCCAAGGCGATAACTATAGATAATTATTTCGTAGTATAGTAAGTAGATATAGCGGAAATATTAGATACTTATAATTATTTATAATATCCAGGAAGGACTAGATAGTAGAAGATTCGTAATCGCGAATAAAAACGAAAATAGTTAAATAGAAGTAATTAACTGCGCTGGAAATCTTGCCTGACGAACTATATACCTTTAGCTGTAAAATTTCTTTAAACGTAAATATAATAATCGTTGCCGTATATAGCGTTGATGAAATATATATATATATATAAACTTAATCTAATTCCAGACAGGAACCTTTCAGGAGGGATTCCGGCCGTTTATAATATTAAAAACTATTAATATTTTTAGAGTTTTTCTAATTTAAATAGCAGCTTTTAGATATTATTATCGATAATACTTATTTAGTTATTTGTTTTGGTTTTGGTGCCCGGTGAACCAGTGGTTCGGTAAGCAAATCAAGCGTTAGTATACCAGTATTAAATATACGGTAGCAGAATTTATATCCTAGTTCGATTAGCGTAAATAACAGTTCTTTCTATAGATATTTGATTTAAACTTATTTAGTAATATAACGTATCCTTCTATCGATTCTTTTTCTTTTACTAGTAATACAAGCCTAAAAGCCCTTACGTATATATATATTCCCGTAATAGCTATAGCTATAAGCTAAACTAAATAGTAGTATATCTATAATAACTATATCTACCCGCGCAGTCGTCGACTACTTCGTTATAGCTAGAGTAACCTATTTCGACTTTAATCTAAATTTCCTCCTTACTACTTTTAAAATATACTATCTAACTTTCCTACCCCCCTTTAGCCTAATCGACCGGGTAAAGCTCCTGGCCGTAGTAGCTAGCGTACTATCTAGTAACCTTTTTAAAGTTAGATAGATTAGAAAGTATTTTAATAGCTTAACGGAGGGTTTAGGTACGGGTTATAGCCGATATAATAAGTATAGATAATTACTTCGCAGTATAGTAGGTAGATATAACGGAAATATTAGATACTCCTGATTATTTATAACGTCGAGGAAGAACTGAATATATAGTATTTAAATATAGTAGAGGATTCGTAATCGAATAAAGAAGGAAATAGTTAAATGGAAGTAATTAACTGCGCTGTAAACCTTATCTGACGAATATACCTTTGGCTGTAAAAATTTCTTTACTGCACGTGAAATACAACGATCGTTGCCGTATATAACGTTGATGAAACACACATGTATGAAAACTCAATATGACCCCAGACAGGAGCCTCCCAGGGGGGATTTATCTAGTATACCGACTTTATAGTACGTTTTATAATAATTTTACTAAAATATAGGAAATTATAAAGGCTTTAAACTATCTTTAAAAGGCGACAATACTAATAGTTTATAAAAAGGCTCTTACTAGGTTTGCTAAATATTATTTTTATACTAAAAGTAAAGGAAGACTAATATATAACTTTACGAAAATTTTTAATTCTATAATAAAGTTTAACCTTTATCGAAACTAGAATACTATTAAATATAAAGAAGATATAGAAAAATATTCGGGGTATATAGATAAATATCGAGACGAGTTATAGAATACTGCTATAAAAAGGAAAATAAAATAAAATAAAATAGTAATATATTATAAGTATACTAACTAGTTTATAGCCTGCTATAAATACCCTAAATAGTCTTTTTCGATAGCTCTAGCGTCTTCGAGTATCGATTTCTAAAGCTAATTAAAATCTTTATACTAATACTACCGAGGATAATCTAAAATAGATATTTTAAAAAAATAATATTTCGAACTTTCTAAAATTAATATAGATAGCTCGCGATTTTTTTTTCTATCTAATATTTTCGGTCGGAATTAAACGGACTTTTAGTTTCGCTAGAAGATTTTATCGGTAGAATCGAGTTTAAATAACTCTATAGTATATAGAGTAGGCGATAATAATTAAATACTATAATTCAACTATAGATTTAGATCCCGACGAAATAGTAGAAGAGTTATAGGATATATTTAATCGGGTAGAAATAGAAAATAGCGCTATATTTCTAGAAAAAAATCTATTTAAATAGGATTTTAAAAGTATATTAGATAGATTAACAAAGTATACCTTTATTTAATATTAGTATAGTAATATATATAGGAAATAATTTCTTTTTAGACTATTATTCCTTAATTTATATAACTAGTTAGATAGTTTAATATTCTTTTCTATATCTTTATTTTTATCTTCTTTTATATTTTTATTATTATCTGTCTCTATTTCCTTTTTTATATCTTTATTATAACTATTAAAATCAATACTTCCAGCTGTATTTTTATTATTTCTAAATTTCTATATAAAAGAATACTTCCCTACTATCTAATCCTTTTTATTTATTTTAATAATATTATCGCTATTTTTATTCTTCTTTCTATAAAGAAATTTAATATATTTATTAGCCGTATTTCTACTATAACTAATTTCCTTAATGAACGCCGTCTATTATTTTAAAAAGTCTAGAGTTCTAGCGGACTAAAGCTTTTAGAAGCCGGTATAATAGATTACTCGTTATTAGATAAAATTAATAATCAAAGCTATATACTTTATTAAATATACTCTATTCGGACTATTAATAGCGATATTAAACTAGAGAAATTATTAATAAAAAATATTTCTATACTATATAGCTCTATTTATATTTAATATAATATTCTAATATATTTTTTTACTCTATTTCTATTTTATCTACTAAATAGTTATCGCCTTTTCCGTATTTTCCGTAAAAGTTTTGGTATATAGATCGTTTTTATAGTATAATATAAGAAGAATTTTAGTACTTAGTTTAGTTTATATTACTTTATTATATTACTATAAATTCTTTTCTCGATTCTATAGTTTATTTCCTAATCTCTAGTATTCTATTCTATATCTATACTTTTCTAGAAATCTATTTCTTTAAATTTTTTAAAATATTTATATATTATAATATAGTCAGTACTCTATTTTTTATAGAATTTATATTCGGTATCGGACTACTTTTTACTACGTTTATAGTTTATACCTAATTTAGAATTTATAGATAGTAGTTTTATTCTAGATATAATAGATAGTATATTAAATAAAATAATAAAATAATATAATTAATGGTTTTAGAATTATCTAAAGATTTAATAGAATACGCTAGAAGTTTATAGAAATATATAGGCTCGTTTAGAATTTTAACTTTCTAGCTATCGTATAGCCGATAATTAACTAAATAACTTTATTTCATTTCTAATCTTCTATTTTTTAATAATTAATAACTATAATAAAATATTAATATACTATATACCGTACTATATTATATTATATTATATTATTAATCTTTCGTTCTTTTTATTTATTATAACGTAATAAATAATATATACGAATCTAAATAGAAGTAATAAATTTAAAGTAATATAATTAATTCTATAATAACGTTAAAACTATTCTAGATAAGAAATTAATTTCGTTATATAGAAATATAGTAAAGACCCGAAGAAATAAAATCAGAAAAAGTAAAAAAAAAAGTAAAAAGAAATTTTATAGAACTATAGTATCGGTAATATTCTAGAATAATATCTTCAAAATAATCTAGCTAATAATCTATTAAAAGAAATATAAATTAAAGCCTAGAACTATTATTTTTTAAAAAATCTATAGATACTAAAAGGGCTTTAAATCTTTTATTTTTAAAGTATTATTTACTAAATTATATTATTAAATCCTTACTAATATTACTACTATAAATATAAATAGAAAAATCGATAGGATATAAAATATAATATTAGTAGTTCTATATAATATAATAAAAAGATATATAATTACTTTTCTAATAAATAAATATATTTCTTTACTATATTACTATATATATCCGACTATATCTATTTTTATCTATTATTACCTATTTGTAATTTATACTAAACGTATTACTATTTAGTAGAAAGATATCTAGCTTATTAAAAGATGAATATAGAATCTAGAAATATAGCCGGAGATATAACGATAGCTAGTTAATAATAAATTCTAAAGAATTAGAAGTTCTAAAGGAAAGATTTAAAGGAAGATATTACTATTTATATTGTACCGGTATATAAGCTAATATTTATAAATAACTATTATATAAACTAGTATTAAATAAAATCTCTTTTTTATTTATAATTACTTTCGTATTTAACTATCGAATATAATTACGAGTCGTATCGGGTTGGATTTTTAAATCGAATTTTCGGGTTAAAATCTACAACCCGATTTAGAAGTTAAATTAAAATCTATAATCCGACCCGACTATTTAGTAAATCGAACCCGGGTCGGGTTACTAAAATCGGGTCGGGTACCCGACGGTTCGATAAAGATTCGACCCGAAGGGCGTCTTTTATTTTATAAATATAGATACTACAGGTCTAGATATTATTATCTAAAAATATAAAAATTTATTAATTCCTATTATATATAACTAGAATTCTATCCTTTTAAATAGAACCTATATAGTTCGTATAAATAAAATCTATAGGATCGCTACTAGAACGGATATAGCTTCTATAAAACTATTTATATTATTTACCCAAAATATATATTTAAAAAAAAATCGGATTTAGATTTAAAAACTTTAAATAGATTGATTTCTATCGATATATTCGCTAATTTATATAAATTCTATCTATTTAAATATTCAAGCCAGATATAATAGATACTTTCTATTTCTACCGATATTTTAGCGAGAACTTTTAAAACTATATCGGGTATTAATAGTAAAGATATAAAAAAAGAAAAAAAAAAGAAATAGAAAGTAAAAGATTTTACGGAGCCGTATTATATAGTATTAATATTTAATAGAAATAGATCTTTATATATATAGATTATTTATATTAAATCTGGAAAACTAAAACCGAAACTAAAACTATAGTTTTTAACTATTACTTTTGCGTCTAATATCTAAATTTATAATAATAGAAAAAGATTAATACCGGACCCGGGGATATAAAGAACATTATAGAATTCTATAAAGTAGTATTTACTATTAATAAGATAGCTAAATACGACGGTACTTTTAGCGATCGGTCGGAAGCTAATAGTACTATCGATAAATATTATAGACTCGTTTTAGATAGATTTTATACTAGATTCGATAAAAAGATACCGTTAAAAGGTAGTATAATAGTAATAGATATAGTTAAATATCTAACCGTTAGTAAAGTCTAGTTTATTTAATAAAGCCGATAAAGCCGTAAAAGCGAAAGTTATAAAGCTAAAGTTGGTAGAATAAAGTTTAATAACTTTTAAAACTCGATTCGATAGATTTATCTTTCGATTTATCGTTTCTTCCTTTATCGCTTTTATCTTTATTAAATACTATTACTATTGCCCCTTTAGCGTTTACCGCTACTATTTTTCTATCTTTCTACTATCTAAGCCTTATTTAATTTAAGATATAGATTATAGTAGATATCTTTTATAAAGCCGTTTCGATTATAGTAGAAATAGTATTCGATTTTAAAAGTTTATTTATTTAAGTTATTTATAGATAGGAAGGCTTGAATTCTAGTAGTAATAGATCTACTATTACTATTTTAGTAATACTTTTTACTAAAAATAGTACTAATAGTTAAATTAAAAGTAACTATCTTTTAATTCCGTCTATTTTTACTACTAACGATAACGTTACTTTAAATAAATAAGGTATAGAAGTAGCTAAAAGCGGCTTTAAAGCCCCGAAAGAATTTTAAAATAAAAAGGCTTTCTAAAATAATAATATCTATAGCTAAAATTTTATTAATAAATTTATAAAATTTAGCTATATAAATTTCTATATTTTTAAAAAGGTAATTATAATAGAGTTTATCTAGCTAGACGTCGAATTCTATAAATTTACTAGTATTATAGACTCTATATTATATCTAAAAAGTATCTAATATCGTTTCAATTTATAATATAGAATTTTCAATAATATTTTTAGTAATAGTATAATAGGTTATTTTAATTACTATATAGATATATCCTATAGATTTTTTTTAGTTAGAGGAAACCAGAAATAAAGGACGTTTAATAATAGTTCGGAAATTATTAAAAACGAGGTAGACTATAATAGTTTCCTTCTAATCCGAATAAATTTCGAGCTTCGGAACTATATTAATAGAGTAGTTAAAAATTTTTAATTGATAATTATAATATAATAGAAATAGATATAATATTAAATTTTATATTGGATTATAGAATACCGCGAAGAATAGCGTTATAGAAAAATAAATCTAAAAGAAATTCTAGAAACGAATATCTAGAAAATATAATAACTTTAAAGCCGAATAGATTATTCGAGTTTAAAAATATTAGAAAAAAATTAAAAACTATAAAAAAATCCGGATTATTTTTAGATATAATTAAAAGTAACTTCGATAAATAGTAATTAAAGTCCGGACGTAGATAGCTTTAGATAATAGAGTCGATTAACGATTAGTTATTTTTCCTTCTATAATTTTTAATAGAAAATTAGAAATTATAGATAGTTTAACTTATCCGGAGGTTATTAGATAATCTTTAATAGTCTGACCACTTCGGATCGGATTCCCGTCGAACCGTCGGAAACTCGACCCGAGTTTTAACGGGTCGGATCGAATCCTAGTATTAGAACCGAGAATCGGGTCGGATTATAGAATAGGATCCGATAGGAACCCGACCTAACCCGACTAATAATTATATTAGATAGTCGAATACGAAAGTAATTACGGGTAATATAAACGGTAATATATTCTATTTAATACTAGCTTCTATACCGATACTATATAAATAGTATTATCTTCCTCTAAATAATTCTATAGATATATATCTTTCCCTTAGAACTTTTAATCCTTTAGAGTTTATTATTAACTAGCTATCGTTATATCCCCGGCTATACTTCTAGATTCTATTATAACTCTTTAATAAACCAGGCGTCCTTCTACTAAATAGTAATACGTTTAATATAGATTATAGCTAGTTAATAATCTATAAAAAATAAATAAAGTCGGATATATATAGTAATATAGTAGAATAATATATTTATTTATTAGAAAAGTAATTATATATTTTTCTATTATATTCTACAGAGCTACTAATACTATATTTTATATTCTATTAATCTTCCTATTTATATTTATAGTAGTAACGTCGGTAAGGATTTCGTAATATAGTCTAGCGAAAGATACTTTAGAAATAAAAGATTTAAAGCCCTTTTAATATCTATAGATTTCCTAAAAAATAATAGTTCTAGGCTTTTACTTATATTTCTTTTAATAGATTATAAACTAGACTATCTAGAATATATCACTTTAGAGTATTACTAGTACTATAGCGCTATAAGATTTCCTTTTACCTTTTTTTTTACCTTTCCTTATTCTACCTCCTCGAGTTTTTACTATATTTCTATAGGACGGAATTAATTTCTTATCTAAAATAGTTTTTATATCTATTTAGATTCGTATATATTATATATTACGCTATAATAAACGAAAGAAATAAAAAACTAATAACAGAATAAAGTATAATACGGTACGGTATATAGTATATTAGTATTTTATTATAGTAATTTATTATTAAAGAATAGAAGATTAGAAATAAGGTAAAATTATTTAGGTAATCGTCGGCTATACTATAGCTAGAAGGTTAGAACTTTAAACGAGCCTATATACTTTTATAAGCTTCTAGTATATTCTACTACTATAATTTATAAAGTTTTTAGATAATTCTATAGCTACTAATTATATTACTCTACTATATTACTTAGTATACTATCTACTATATCTAAATTAAAACTACTATATACGAAATCTAAATTAGTTATAAGCCGTAAATATAGTAAAAAGTTGTCTAATACCGAATATAAATTCTATAAAAAATAGAGTATAGACCGTATTACGATATATAAATTCCTTAAAAGATTTAAAGAAATAGATCTCTAGAAAAGTATAGATATAGAGACGAGGGGGATCTATAATAATATAATAAAGTAATATATACTATACTAAATACTTTTCTATATATAGTATTATACTAAAAGAGTAATATATATACTAAAGCTTTTATAGAAGATATAGAAAAGATAATAATAATTAAGTAAGTAAAGTAGGAGCAGTATAAAGTAATATATTAGGATAATATATCGAATATAAATAGAGCTATCTAGTATAGAAATAATTATTTCTAATACTTTTTCTAATCTAATATCGCCTTTAATAGTCCGAATAAGATGATTTTAATAAAGTATATAGCCCTAATCGTTAGTTTTATCTAATAATAAGTATTCTATTATACCGGCCTCTAAAAACTTTAGTCTACTAGAGTTCTATACCCCCTAGAAAAATAGACGGCGTTTACTAAAAAATTTAGTTATAGCGGGAATACGGCTAATAAATATATTAAGTCTCCTTATAGAATAGAAGATAAGAATAGCGATAATATTTTTAAAGTTAATAAAAAAGATTAGGTAGTAAAGAGGTACTCTTCTACGCAGAATAATACTAAACTTAAAGATAATAAGGGATTAGCTAGAAGTATTAACCTTAATTAGGACGAGGATAAAAATAAGGATAAAAATAAGGATATAGAAAAGGGAGGGGATATAGAAAAGGAGGCGGAAACGGAGGCCGAGGACGATAAGAACAAAAATATAAAGGAGATTATTAAGCTCTCTAACTAATTATTTATATCTTACAATAGTCGATTTTGATAGATATATTACTTCGATATATTACTATATTATTAATAAAAGAAGTAATTTTATCTAAATAATATATTTTAATAAAAAATTATAGATTTAAAATCCTTAAATTCGTATATTTTAATTATTAAACTAATTTAAACTATATTTTTATCCTAAAATATATATAAATAGACCGAGGTTCTAATATAGAGTAAATCTGATACCTACGTATAAGATTTAGTTATAAAAGTTTAATAATAGAGAGTAGAGACTAAGAGATTAAACATTTAACATTTTAATTATAAATTTCTTTATTATAAATATTTATAATTTTTAATTTAGCTAGAAGTTAATTATCTCTTTTATAGCTGTCTTTACTTTAATTTTTAGCGATATAATTTTATTTAGAATATAAAAAGTTATTTCTATATAATTAAATTAAGTTTCGAAATTTTATCTAAAGTTTTAAAAAAGTATTCTATATAAATCTATTATAAAAGATTAATTAATAGTTTTTACTTTATAGTTTATTAATCCATTCGATCTATTCTAGAAAGATTTTAACTATATTTAAATAATCTACTATATAAGAAACCTTATTAAAATATAAAACTTCTATTTAATACGGTAAAACCTTAAATTCTTTTATTTTTTTAATATTTTTCTATTCATTAAAGTCGAAAATTTAGAATTTAATATTTAAATAGACGAAATAGTCTAAATATTAGAAATAGGTATTTATTCTCTAAGCTAAGGAGTACTTAGATTAATGTATTTAAAATATTTCTAAATTCCTCTTTAAAGGGATCCTATAGAATTCTATCCTCTAGTTCTACCCGGTTATATATATTCTATAGCTCTTTTAAAGTTTTTTCTACTTCTAAATCTATAGTATAGTTATAGTATTTAAATATTATTATCTACTCTATATACTCTAGAGTTATTTACGCTCGATTCTACTAATAAACTCTCCTTATAAAACTAAAAGTCCGCTCTATTCCTATCGGAGATATTAGATAAATAAAAATATTACGAGCTATCTATACTAGTTTTAGAAAGTTCGAAGTATTATTTTTCTAGAATATCTAATTTAGATTCTCCTCGGTAGTATTAGTATAAAGATATTAATTAGCTTCGGAAGCAGCTGCTCGAGGATACTAAAATTATCGAAGAATACTATTTAAAATAAATAAAATAGACTTTAGACTAATTAGTAAAGTTATAATATATTACCCTTTTATATTACTTTATTTTCCTCTATATAACGGGTTTTAGACCTTAATAAATTAATAGGCTCCCTATAGTATTTAGTAAAATACTCTTTAAACTTATTCCGATACCTATCTTTATATTCTAAAAAGTCTTCTATTTCTTCGTTATTATCTTCTTTATTCTAGTCTCGATAAAGGCTAAGCTTTACTATAGGATCTAAAATATTCGTAATATTATAAATTAATCTACCTTTACTTTTAGTATAAGAATAGTACTTTATAAGCTTTATATTAGTATTATTATTGACTATTAGTATTATTTCTTTATTAGCGTAGTTCGATAATCGAAAATAGTACTATAAAGTCAGAATACTAAATAGATTCTAACGCCTATAGTTTTTAAAACTAATAAAGTAATCTTATAGAACGGCTGTAATATACTATCTATAAGGAAAAGAAATTACTATTTATCTATATTAAGGGTAATCCCTTATACTTATAGGTCTTACGAATTTTCTTCTATAAATTTATTAATAAAATAGCGTAATTAATATACCCGACGAATTATAAAATACGTCGAATAATTTCGAATATAAATATCTTAAATTATATTCCTAGGTTAGAAATTAGGATCGACCCTTTTCTAAATTTCCTTAAAGCGAAGCTTACGTTAAAGGGGAATAGAAATATAGACTATAATAGTATAAGCCTAAAATAAATATTAGTCTTAAAACTTCCAAATTTATATTACCTACGTATATTACCTTTCTTACGATACTTAATAGGCTAGTACTAATAGGTTTTACTTGCTCTTTACCCAGTTCTTAGATAAAATCGTTACTAATTACTTATAATCTAATAGCTTTAATAAAGTTTAAGGCTACTAAATTAATTATATAAACTAGGTAAAGTAGGGAGTTTTAGACTTAATCCTATCGGCTATCGAACCGAGTAAGAGCTTTTTTAAGCTCTTTTTTTAATATATTATTAGAACTGGTCTTATCGGTAATAATACTTAGAAGCTTCGGCCTAAGCTAGAAAAATTCTAAAAGCTTTAATAGCTTCTAGTATTATAAACGGCTAGAGTAATTAGTAAAAAGAGGTATAAATCTAATTAGACGCTCCTAAAATTAAAAATAAGTATTAACCTAGTATACGAATACTTCTAAGTACGCGACCTTTTATAGATTTAACCAGATATCCAGTATAAAGGAAATATATCCTAAGGTTTTTAAATTAGATTTAATTTACTCGCGGATAGTATTATAGCCGTCGAAGACTATTTATATAAATTATATACAGCCGACGAGCTTTATATCTAGACGAAGTATTTATAGTAATAGCCTAAATCTTTTATTTTCGATAGTCCGAACTAGTAGATTTAGATCTAAAAAAGTATTATATAGATATATCGAAAGTAGACTCGAATTTAATATCGCTCTTCTTCTATAATTAAAATAAACTTTATATTACCTCTTTATATTACTATTAGCTATTTACGCGGACAAGTATTAATTTAATAAAAAACTATAAGTTACGTCGCTTAGTTTCTTAGTAAATAATAGTACTAAGATATTTTCTTATAGTAGATATATTAGAAGAACTGGAGGCTATAGGATAGTCGAGAATCTTAAAATAGTTTTTATATATAATCTTAGGTAGACTAACTGTTTTTAAGGTAATCTAGTTGAGCTTTTACTACTATTTCGACTATATATATCCTATAGCTTTTCTTAACTAGAAAGGATTAACTAGTTTTCTATAGGACTTATTTTTAATACCGATAGCTATAGAAATACTAGACTACTAATATTCGAACTCTTTATAGTAATCTAGATTCTATTAAATATATCTATTATCGTTCCGAAAGACTAATACTAGATAGTCGGCTCGAATCTTATTAGCTATATTTTTAATAATCTATTTTTATTCTCTATATAATTAATTAAATTTTAATAGTATAACGCTCGCAGATCGGCTCGCCGCCTGACTTATAGGATAGATCTTATCTAGAAAGGACCTGTCGGAAAGGACTTTACTAGGCGTAGAAGGATTAGATACCTTAGGCGACGCTGCTTGTTTCTAGATGGCCTGTTAATTGACTATTAATTGAATGTTATATAGTAGACTAAATAGATCGCTCGTTAACAGTCAAGTATATTATAACTACTAGTAGATATCCAATATTAACGAATAAAACGTTTCTAAAAACAGCAAGTTTAGTATTATTAGCTGTTTTTAGAAAAAGTCTATTAATAATCTGTTCTATAAAACTTGAAATTAAGTTTAAATAATCTATTTACTATTATAGCTAGTTTACTAAATATAATTTGTATTTAATAGCTTGTTAAATAAAACTTTAGATCTATTTAATATTAATTCGATATTAAAACGATATTTAAATAATATTTAAAACAATTTAATACCCTAGTATATATTTAATCTATTAATATAAAAATCTACTAGTAACTTTAGTCTAGATAGTAGAGTAGTATATAATATTCTATCCCTAGAAACTTATCCCGATTAGGATAATTCGGTAGGTTTAGCGTTCGAATCCTTCGGTTTTTAATTTTTTAAACTAATTTGGCGATTTAAATAGCCTAGATAAAATAAATCGACCTATCAGATTTTGATCTCGAAAGGCCGATCTATAAGCCGTTAGATCGATTTTTATATTTTACGGTAATTTAAAATATAATACGAACAGCCTGTTTTCGAAAAACAGTATATTTTTTTAAACAGGTATAATTAATTACGGTATATTCGTATTGCCTATACTCGATATTTTTAATCACGTGATATTCTTATTAATATGATTTAAACAGCGTATTAACAGGCCATCTAGAAACTAGCAGCGCCGCTTAAGGTATTTTATATTAGTCTTAAAGATTCAGGATTAATCTAACTTATATTTAGATAATAAAATAATATAGAAAGGTAATATAGATATATAGGTATTAACTGAATTATTATTTACTACTTAGTAGTAAGGAATCGACGTCTAACTAAATAGTATCTGAAGTATTAATATAAACGTATAGTTAAAGCGAGAGGTTTTAGTAGTTTTAGCGAATTAAACCCGGGTTCCCGGGTTCGACCCGGACCCGAGTCGGGTCGGGTTAGCCAACCTAGGTTCGAAACCCGACTCGACGGCCAGTCTAAATAAATAGTTATAGCTATTTTTCCGTATTCCTCTAGATCGATCTCTTTATTACTCTAGTAAAATCTATTACTAATCAAAATCTAGAGATTAGTAAAGACGAATTAGTATATTATTTATATTTCTTTTAGTACTATTTTTCTAACGCGGAATGAAATAGAAATCGCTTTTTAAAAAGACGAAGAAGCAATATCTGGATAATTACTATCTATTTATAATAAAATGAAAACCCGGGTTATTATAGTTTATTTTGGTATTGTTTAAATAATATTAACTTTCTATAAAGTTAAATATCTTATTATAGTCGACCCGGATCTTCTAGATAATACGGATAGATAGATAATTAATCGTATTTAGAGATACGACTAGAAATCCATATATTATATCTAGAAATTTTTTACCGTCGATGATTTTAAAAAAGTAATTATTAAATATTAGTAAGAAATTTAAACAGGGATTAAAGATAAAATATATATTTTACTATCTAATTATAATATTACTAAATAGAATAAAGATAGTAATAATAAATTTATAGAATATTTATCGGAATAGTATATCTATAGTAGAGGTTACGCTGGCTGATTATTAATATATTAGAAGTATTACTTCTAATAAAAGATATTAATATTATATTTATCTAAATCTGCTATATTTATATAAAACAAAATAAATAAACTAGTAAATACTACGAAGTTACTAAATTTATACTATTCGAGATTTATAATAAATAGTAGCTATTCTAGCTACGATAATAGCTCTATATATAAAACGTACGTTTATTATATTATTAAACGATCGGTCTATAAAAGATATAATTATAGAATCTACTATATCGGCTGCTAGCTAGTAGAATAGTAAAAGGTTTTAGAATATTTAAATATTTTAAGTAATTTCAAAAGTTTTAGTAATTTAGAAAACTTTGATAAATAAAATATTTTAGGTAAATCAGATAATTTAACGAGCTAAAAGCGGCTAAGTCTATTTTTAAAAAACAGAGATAAAGAAAATAGATTAAACAGTTTTGAATTGATATAGAAAAATATTAATAAAGTCGTATAATAATAACGGTAGAATAAAGTAAATATCTATTATATTATAATAGTTATAGTATTAATAGATATTATTGCGTTTTACAAATAGTAAAATTTTAGATATAATAAAAGTTTATAAAAACGTAATAATACTAGTTCTAATTGTTTTATAAAAAGCTTTAAACTATTTATCGGGTTTAGGGAACCCTAGATTCTAGAAGTGGAATATCGAAATAACCAAAGCTAATAGAGCCGCTAGAATTTCTATTAAAATTTTGGAGTCTTCTGAATTAAACTGGCTACTTCGGTATAGATTCCCGTCGGTATTACGGGAATCTGACCCGAGTTTTAGCGAGTCGGTTTAGTTCGACCCGTTAAACGGTTCAGATCGATTTTTAATATTAGTTAAATCGGATTATAAAATAAAAGTCGATTGAAATCCGATTCGATTTATATTTATATTAAATATTCGAATACTATAGTTTCTAAAAATAATTACTATTTTAGATAAATTATTTCTTTTGATATAGTTAAATAATATAAATAATATAAAACGGTAAATCGATTTATTTAAAACAAGCTAGTAGAACAGCTATAATCTATATGATTTTTTTCTAAAGAAATTCTAGATTATATAATTTCTTTCCGGATTTTATAATCATATAAAGTTCGGTTATTAACTAGTTTGTTATTTTTTTAACTATATATCTAGATTTTATATTAGTTTTTAAATAAACTAAAAACTTTCAATTTAGATAGTAAATTATTTAATGAAAACTATTAGTAATCTGATATCTAAATAATATAAATAAATCTATATATAAATAATTATATAATAAAGTAATATATTTATTTGCTAAATAAATAATCATATATTTTTTTAAGGAATTTTATAAATATATTAATATTATATTCTATATTTTTATAAATCTAGCCGAATTAACTATTTTTATAGCAATATCTTCGAAGATTTCGCGGTTTAGTCTAGTAAATAGTACTTTTAAAACTAGATTATTAAATATTTATTTAATAGTAATAAATATATCGGACTATTATAATATTGATTTTTTATTTAAATTTTTCCATTAATATATCATTAGCTATACTATTTAAAATATACTGTTTTTGATTATTATTCTTACTACTATACTAGCGGATTTTCTTTTCTTTTATTCGATTCTATTATTTCTAGTTTTTTCTTAATTTTTATAAATCGATTTTATAATATTTTTATATATTAGAATATCTTTTATCGCTATTATATAATCGATTAATATATTTTATAAAATGACGGGTCCGATTATTTTATATTATAATTATATTGATATAATATAATAAATAGAGCGACGAATAAATAAATTCAATATATATCATATTAAAAATTTACGGTAATAGTTAATTAATATAAAAAATGACCGAAAATAGAATTTAAAGTATTTAATATAATTATTAACTAGATTTCGGCTGAAATAAACGAATCTATATATATCTATAAATCTCTAGCGTATTTTACTATATATTTCTATAAGTTTTTAGATATTATTTTATATAAACTTATTTTAGTATTGATTATATTACTCTATTATATTATCTATACTACTATCTAGTATTTCGCTAAATCTAAACTAAATTTACTATTTTTTAAATCTAAATTGATTATAAATATCGAATACGATAGAAAGTAGTTAGAATCTAAATATATACCATTCAAAGTAAAATCTAGATTATATTACTATATTTAAACGTTTCTAGAAACTAAAAGAAATCGATATATAGAAAACTATAGATCTAGATATAAAGATCCTCTTAAAATAAAACGCTAGAAATAAAAAATCAGATTATAAAATTAGTAAAAAACTTTATAATAATATATTAAAATAATATAGATTATATTAGATATTAGTTTATTTATTATATTATACTACGAAATATAATTTCGTAATAAAATTTGTTAAAAAAAAGCGGAAAAAATAAAATTGATTAATTAAATAAAGTCAAAATAAAATAAAATTCTAAATTAAAATAATACATTAAATATAAATAGAACTATTCGATTTTTAGCTTATTATCTCTAATAGTTCTTTAAATCTACTATAGGGATTAATAGTATAGTTTAATTCAATTTAAATAAATATATAGTTCTAATCGTTTATTTTATTGATTAATAAATAATCTATTATAGCAGTTTTAAAGATTTTAAAACCGCTAGAATACTAGAACTTTTATAAAAATGATCGAAGTTTATTAAAGAATCAAGCTATAGTAGTAATACAACTAATTTATCTATCGAGTTTTCGTATAAAAAAGAAACGAATATACTAATAATATTATTAAAATTAATAATAAAAATTAGATAGTAAAAAGATACTCTATTGAATAAAATAATACTAAATTACAAAATAATAAAAATATAAAAAGAACTATTAAATAATTCAACTAGTTATCTATATCTAGAAATAGTAAAACGAGATAAATAAATTATTTCGATATGTTATTATACTATTAATAAAAAAAATATATTTTATAATATATAAAAAAATATTATAGCTATTTTAATAAATTAAACCTGGGTTTCCGGATTCGATCTAGAGCCGAATGGAATTAGATTTTAAAAGAATCTAATCCGATTCGGTTCGGTATTTAAAAAAGTCGGAACCGATTTAGATCGGGTCGATTCTTTTTATCTAGATTTAAAATCCGACCCGACGGTCAATCTATTCCGAATACTTTTTCGGAAACTCTGATATTTCTATCTATTCTATAGAATAAACTTCGTATACGCGATTTATAGCCAAAAATCTAAAGAAATACGAATATTTTAGTATTTATTCGTTTAATTATTACATTCGATAACTTAAAATAAAATATCTCTTTAGATATTTTTATTAGGATTTTATACTTTCTAATATAAAAGGATTTTAAAAGTAAAAAGATGAATTTTCTATTTAGTTATTTGTTTTGATTTTGGTACCCGGTAAACCAATGGTTCGATAAGTAAATCAAGCGTTAGTATACCAATATTAATTATACGATAGCAGAACTTATATCCTAGTTTAGGTAATATAAATAACGATTCTATAGAATTTTAATTTAAATTTGCTTAGTAATATAACGTATTCTTCTACCGATAATTTAATATAGAAATTCTTATAGATAAATATATCTCGCAGTTATCGCTTCTTTTTTTTCTTTTTTTATCAGTAATATAAATCCTGTAATACTCGCAAGTACTTTAAATTACTAGAACTCTTTACGTACGTATATATTCCCGTAATAGCGATAGTTATAAACTAAACTAGAAAGTAATACTTTTATATATTATAACTATATATATTATCGAAGACGTCGACTATATTATTATAGGTAAATTAATCTATTTTAAATATAATAAATACTATTTTTCTACCGTTTTTAAAATATACTATCCGACCTTTTTACTTTCTTTTATTTTAATAGATCGAATAAAACTTTTAGCTGTAATAGCTAGCGTACTAGCTAGCGACTCTAGTAAAATTAAACGGATTAAAGAATATATCAATTATTTAACGGAATATTTAGATACGAGATATATAATAAATTTATAAATATAGCCCAAGCGATTAGTATAAATAATAACTTTATAGTATAGTAAATAGCTATAGCGGAAATTTTAGACTATTTATAACGTCTAGAAAAAAATATATAGTATTTTAACTAGATCGAAAACTGCGAGTAATAAAGATATATCTATATAATAGAGGATTCGTAATCGAATAAAAGAGAAAAAAGTTAAATAGAAGTAATCAACTGCGTTATAATTTTTGTTTAACGAATATATTTTTAGCTATAAATATTTCTTTATATATAAAATACAATAGGCGTTGCAATATATAATGTTAATAAAAATAAAAATATAAATATATATTTATATATATAATATAATTTAAAATATAATCTTTATAAAAGAATATATAATAATATCAAATATTTATTCACTATTAAATTGACTGGTAATTTCGGATCGGGTTTCCGTCGATATTTCGGAAACCCGATCCGAGTTTTAGTAAATCGGTTTAATTTAATCTACTAAACGGTTTAGATCGATTTCTAATATTAGAACCGAGAATTAGATTAAATTATAAAATAGAGATCAATAGAAATCTAATCTAACCTATTAATTCTTTTATATATAATATAATATTTCAATTTATCTATTAACTAATTAATTAAATCATTTTATAAAAAGATAATATTCTTAGATTATATATTTAGTTCAATTACAATCTTTCTAGCTAGCGTAGTTAATTAACTGGTAGTCTTTTATATAGTTAGATATAATTTTTATACTAGAATTATATTTTTTTACTTGAATTCAAAAAGTTTGGCGGTTTTAGTAGATTAAACCCGGATTTTCGAATTTAATTCGAAATCGAATTAGATCGGATTAGTTAATTTGGATTCGAAACCCGACCCGACGGCCAATCTAAGAATTTAGTCCAGATCTAGTTGTTTCGAAAATTCTAAAGTTGAATTTTTGGTAAATTACTAAAGTTTACTAAAAAGAATTACGTGATCCAATCGATTAGTATCTCTAATATTAAATTATAATAGTTTAAAATTCAAAAATCGAATAATTAAACCGTATATATAAAGAAGACCAAATAATACTACTATTTTTTGATAATACAATAACTTGCTAGTATATTAATATATTTTATATTAGATTCGGCGTTACAATTTAATTAGAAAAATAGTTCTAAAAAATATATTATCTTTAATATAAATTAATACTAATTTTATATTAAAAGTAATATAGATATATTTTATCTTTTAAATTATCTACTTGATTAATATAAAATTTAGTTTAGAAAAACGTTTTTGATAATAGATATATCATGTCTGCTAGAATTTAAAATTCAGTTTTCTAATTTTTATATATTCAATATAGATATCGAATATTTTAATAAAAGATTTATAAATTTTTTTTTTTTAAAAAGTCTTGATAATATATATCAATTTCGCGATAGAACTATTTTATTATAAATTATAATTCGTTATAATTAAGTAATATTTAAAAAAAAAAGTTCGTTTGATTATTGGATTTATATTCGATTAATCGCGAGATTCGGAAAGTATATTAGTAGTTCTAATACGTTAATATAACGAAATACAATATAAAATCTTTGTTACTAAATTCTAATTGATATTTCTAGTAATTTAATAATGGAAAAAAGTAAATATATTTAGAATTACGTCAATAATCCATTTATAATAGATAGTTTTTACCGTAATATTACAGATTTTTATATATATAAAGAGCTCCTAGTTTTGTTTGTAATAACTATTGTTTTTTAATATTAAATACGTATATTTAGATTATTTTTTTTGGTTTTAGTATTCGGTAAATCAGTGGTTCGATAAACAAATTAAACGTTGGTATACTAATATCGAATATACGGTAGCAAAATTTATATTCCAATTTAATTAATTTAAATAACGTTTTCTTGGAATTTTAAATTAAATTTATTCAACAATGTAAATTATATAACGTATCCTTCTATCGATAAACATTTTTCTACCGATAAAGATTCTTCTACCGATAAAATACGTATATAATTTATATAAATACTAAAGTTATAAATTATTTGTATTTATAATACTTATATAATTCGTACTATTAGCTACTACTGTAGATACTATAAACGGTTTTCCATTATATTATCTACGGATTCCAATTCTAATACTAATATCGTCAAATTTAAATCGAGTAAATCTTTTTCTAATTTTTTGATTCGATCAGATTGTTATCTATTATATCCTATATTATAGAAAAAGCCATCTAGTAAACGAAATAATTAGAAAATCGAAAGATTATCGAAATAATTGAGTAAAAGTAGATAGTATATTTTTAGAAATTACGATTATAGTAAAAGAAATACCTTTTTATACTAAAGATTGATATAGATAAAATCTTTCCTTTATTTACGTAATCCAAAAACTAGATATTAAATAAATACTAACAGAATAATAAATAGAATAGACTAGAAAAATGGTAACGACGTTTAAAATCTTCATTAACTATATATCTTTTATAAAATAAAAGTTTTTTACTTATACGATGGCTTTTATAATATATAAAAACGGTAAAAATATTATAAATTCTTTTTAAATTCAAATATAACTTTGGATAACCTTTTTATAAAATAAAAACATATTTATATAAACTATATTCTATATTATATTCTATTTTATTCTCGGTAGTTTTCTTTATATATAAGAGTCTATAGTGAATATTTTAATAAATGTAAATTTCACCTATCTTTTCCATTATACGCTACTTTATTTACTTCTATAATAGTCATTGTAAATTTATTATCTTTCTATTTCAAAAAAATAAAAGATTTACTACTATAACTATAACGTCTCTGTATATCAGAAGGCGTTACGCTCGAGCCTAGCTATAGCCGTGGACGTAGTCCGAGCTACTAAATAGTAAGGAAGTCCTAGTATAGATTATTATAACTATTCCTATATAGCCGCAGAGGTACGGTTATAATATTATAAAGTATCTTTATTATAAAGTAATTAAAAAGCGAATAGTAGAAACGTATTTAATAATTATATTAATAACTAATAAAAGAAACTATCTATAGGAATAATAAGCGATATATATAGTAAAAGTAGCTATAAAAGCCGATAGATAGCTATCTACTAAAAGTTTTATTAGAAAAGGCGGCTATAGCGGCTATAGGCGGCTATAGATAATTAGGCTTACTTATTTAACTAATTTTCTAGAAAACCTTTATAGAATTATAGACGTAATACGGCTCTCTTTATATCGCTTTTTACCTAGCGTTAAAACCGTCTATAGAATATAAAAGGGTCTTTTTTTTTCTTCTTTCTTTTATTAATATCTTTATTATATATTTTCGAAAAAAAAATTAACTAAAATCTTTTTATTATATCTAATTAAAAGAAGTTATAATATTATTTCTTTATTTTCTATATACCTATAATCTTTTAAAAGAATATAAAGTCGAAGTCGGTAGTAATATTTATAGTAAATATACTCGGGTTTAGAAATTATATAATTTTCTAATATCTAATACTATCTATATATTAATTTTTTTATTTCTTTATTTCTACTAACTCTTATAGGAAAGTATTTTAAAAATAAAAAAAATAAACTTTATTCTAATATCGCGGGTATTTTTAATAAATATTCTAAAGCTCGCCGTTATATTAAATCTTTTTTTAATTTTAAAAAGGAAATTTATAATAAACGTTTAGTCTAGGAGTTAGATTTCCGCCGATTCTTTAATAAATAAAAGTATTTTATTATTTATTATCGCGCTTTAAATAAATATAAAAGTAATTTTATTATTTAGGAGTAATATATACTTTCTAGATTTAATAAACTTAACGATCCGGTTATATTTTATTCTTCTGTTATTTTTACGCTAGCTATATAAGAAATATCCGTTAAATTAATATCTAGATTTAGTTCGGATAATCTGGATTAAATTTTAAAAGATTTTAATTTCTTTTAACCTATAGAAAATATAGAGTTCTAAAGAAGGTCTAGTAAAAGGCTTTTTTACAATTTATTTTTATATATTCCGGGTTATATATCTATATTATAAATTATTTCCGGTTTCTTTAATAGTCCTACTAAATTTTATTTTTTAGTAACTATTTCGTCCTATAATAATAAAGACGGATATTAATCGAATTTTTTATTTCTAGATTAAATACTAAATATTAGGTCCGGTATTTCTTGATTCTAGTCTATTTAGTTTAGTTTATAGTATTCGATTTTATCTATAGCTTTAACTATACTATAGTATACTTTTCTAATATAGTTTATTTAAAGCTATTTAATTATTTTTTTACTTTTATAATATTTTTTAGTAAATTATTAAAGAAAATAATAGTAATCTTTCTAAATCTTTATTTCCTAAATTTCTCTATCATCTTTAAATTATTTATCTAAATCTTTAATTTCTTCGTAATTTATTATTAAAACTTTATCTATTTTTTTATATAAAAGGTTTTTATAGGCTAGGAAATATATTATTTATAGTTCTAATTTCCTACCGATAGTACTTTTTTTTATTAGTTTTTTTAAAATCGATTCTTTTTATTCGTTTCCTAAAATAATATAATTTTTCTAACTTTCGATTATAGTAAAATTTATTATTCTAATTAATCTATATTTTATTTTAATTTTAATATCGAGAATTCTATTATTATTTATTATTTATCTATAAAGATATCCTTTAATCTTTTTATAGAATCTTTTTATAACCTTATTATTTTCCTCTCTATTTACGAAAGCTATTATTTATTAACCTCCGATTTTAACTTTATATACTATTATAAGAGATTTTTTAGTTTTATATAATTTAAAATCGATTATTAGCTTTATTCCTTATATTTTTCTAGGTTCTTTAAAATAATATTTTTTCCCTTTTTATCCGATAAATAGATAGAGTAAATATTATTATAGTAGACTATCTAGCTTTTCGCTATATATTTATTAAATAATTTTTCTATTATTTTAAAAAAATATTTAATTATTTTAATTATTTTTTTAATTAAGTAATTCTTTTTAAAATATCCCGTTTTTCTATATAAATAATAAGTTTTAGTTTTTAATCTTTTAATTTCGATAGTATCGAGTTCTATTAGATATTTTCTAAGCTTTTTTTTAGTAGATCCTATTTTACTAAACGTCTATTTATCTAAATATATTTTATACTATCTAGTATCGATCTTTATTATAAATTTAATAAGATCTACTAGCGAATTCGATTTTTTAATTATTACTATAGCTTCTTTAACTTTTATCTAGAATTCTTTATAGAAGTAAACTTTTAGAGCTAAATCTTTTTAGTCTATTTTATAAATTAATATTCTAAACTAAATAGTATTAATAACTACCGATTTTTACTACTTTAAAACTATTAGTTTTCTATCTATTACCCTATCTTTATTATTATTTCCGAAGGTTTCTTTTATAGCTATACCGAAAGTATAGAAAATCTATAATATTTTATTTTCTTTCTATTTTTCCGGGTTATCGAGATAATCTTCTATTCGAAGCTATATCTAATTAAAGATAGCTCTTCCTAGATATAATACTATAAATAGAACTTTAACTACTTTATTTAAAAACTAATTTATTTATAATACGAAGTAGATATTTATCTAAATAATCTATAGTTTTAAAAATTCTTTATTTCCTTTATAGATATTTAATATTACTATTTTAATAGTATTACTTCGATCTATAGATCGGGATAATAAAACTAATATAGTAATTTATTAAAATATAATATCCTTATATATTTAAAGGCGTTATATTTAAACCTAGCTATAGCTATAGATATAGTCCGAACTACTAAATAGTAAAGGAATCCTAGCGTAAATTATTATAACTAATTCTATATAGCTATAGAGGTATAGTTATAATATTATAAAATATCTTTATTATAAAGTAATTAAAAAAAGAATAGTAAAGACGTATTTAATAATTATATTAACGACTAACGAAAAAAACTATCTATAGGAATAATAAGCGATATATATAATAAAAATAGCCGCGAAAGCCGATAGGTAGCCGTCTACTAAAAATTCTATTAGGAAGGGCAGCTATAGCGGCTATAGGCGGCTATAGATAATTAGGCTCGTTTACCTAACCAATCTTCTAGGGAACCTCTATAGAGTCGTGGACGTAACAATAACTATAGATACTAATTTTTTTTTTATAAATTTTATAACGTATTTTATTACTAAATACTTTATATTGATCTTTAAATTACTATTTAGTTTGATAGTATTCTTTTTTAACAATTGTTTTTTATAAATATTTCGAGCCGCGTCAAAGTAACTAGATTATTTTAGTAACGATTTAAACTATTTTTTTAAACGAGAAATAACGATTTCTATAAAATATATAAGATTTAGTAATATAAAAATCTAATTACTAGATTATTAAATATCAGACGGCTACTTTATATCTACAATCTTTTATTTAAACATTGTAAGTTCAGAATACGTTAAATGATTTTTAAAATCATCTATAATTTATTATCTAATTATTTAAATGAAAAATTTTGGTTTTAGTACTCGATAAACCAATGATTCGGTAAAAAAACTAAATGTTAGTATACTAGTATCGAATATACGGTAATATAATTTTAGTTTAATTCAATTAATATATTTAACAGTTATTTTAGAATTTTAACTTTAATTTATTATATAATATATATTTACGATTCAATTATTCGAATTTTGATTTTAGTCTTTTACGATTTTATATTAGAAACGTTAAATCGATTAGATTACGTAATTGTCTGATACTTATATATTTTATCGTAAATTCGAATTTAAAATTTTCGAAGAAACTAGATTTGGACTAAAATTTAGAGGGAAACCGTAATCTATTCAACTCTAATTAATTTAATTTACTTCGATTAGAAACGGCTAGGCCGAGACAATTTACTATATAAGCCTTCTATATAAAAACTCTATATAAAAATCGATCTAGTCGATTAGAAAAAATTCAAATATTAGATTAGCTTTTGAAAGATTCGAACCTTCGATCCGCCGGATTAACTCCGCTAATTCCGAAATAGAGCGCTAGATCCGTTAGGTCGCCAGGTTACGCAGTTTCTACTATTACGTCATCTAGACTTTATTAAATAATATAACGTATTTTATTATCGATAATTTACTATTGAAATTTTTATAGATAAATATATTTTATTGTTATCGATTTTTTTTTCTTTTATTAGTAATATAAGTCTAAAATCTTTTTCGAACGTATATATTCATTTAATAATTATAATTATAAAATAAACTAGATAATAGTATTTTTCTATATTTTTAATAATTATATCTGTTTTTGAAAATATAAAGTAGATATAATCCTAAAGCAGTATACGATTATAGATCAGACGAAAGATATATTATAGAATTAACTTATATTCTAGAAAGATTGGAATATAATCTAGTAATAAAGAAAAGAAAAAAATAGAAAAGAATCGAAATCCGATACGCTAGTAATATTCTAGCGACTAGACGGCAAGTTTCGTTTCCAAGTATTCTAATTATATTTCTAAAGTCTATATAACGCGTTTAATATTTTATAGTTTCTTTTTTTTTAGCGATATCGTTTTTGATATTATATTATATCTATTTATATAATTATAATATTTTATAAATTAATCTATTAATTTTATAGTCCGTTATAAAAATAAAAAAAAGCAAAAAAAAAGTTACTTTTTAGCTATTTTTATAATCGATTTCTATTTATATATAATTATATATTTAGTTGTATAAATATATACTAAAATAAAATTAATAAAAAATATAAATTACTATAAATCGTATATAGATTTTTTAGAATTTATAATATAATTCGGATCGTATTACTACTATATTAAAATATCGGATAAATTGATATTATAATACTATTTGGATATATATAGCGATTATAAATAATATTAGATAAATGTTCTAGAAAATATAATTAAATTTAAATCTAATATAAATATTCGAAACGATACGATTCCGACGCGCTAGTAATAATATAATAATATTTTATTTAGTAGAAATTCTAATTTCCTATATTTTATTTATTCGAATAATTTTTTTTCGCTAATACGAGTTTTTACTTTTATATATATAAATATATCTCGTCTATCCTATATTTGATATCTCTATTATATAAATAGTAATAAAAGTAATATAACTCGTTTAAATCAGGTTTTCGATTATTTAAAAGATTATTTTACTAATATTTATATTAAATATCGGAAAAATAAACAAAGTTTTTTTAATTATAAAATAGTATACCTTTCTCTATTATATTAGCTTAAAGTTAACTATAATAGATTTTTTATACTTTTGATTCGACTATTAGATAGTTAATTCGTACGTATTATTTTATAATATAAAACAGTAAAAAATGCTTTTTAATTAACTATAAAAGTATAAAAAAATTTACTCCAAATATTATTAACGTTTTAAAATATATTTCTCTTTTTAATATAATATTTTATAATTTTATATATAAATCCGATTTCTTTAAATACTTTATAGAAATTTTAAATTTAACGATATAGCGACTAGAAACCTGCGAATACGCTAGTAAAAGCCTAGTCCGAAAGAATATCGCTATATAAATTAAATAGATTTTTTTAGAAACGAAATTTCGAGAGTTTAAAATCTAGTAGTTTTTTACTATACCCGTTTCTTCTAGTTTACTATTTTATAATTTCAGTTCTTTACGTAATTTTACTTTACTATCACTATCTCTATTTATTTTATACTTTCATCGCGAAAGCTCCGTCCCGCTAATAGTATCTAGGCCTCCTTTTTTCGAAGAAGATACTACTAGTACTCTAGTAGTAGTTTTAATATCTATAGCCGTATTATATTTAACGGCGATAAATCTAGATTTCCTAGATATAATTTATAATTATCTGAATAAAGTAGCAATATACTAAAGCGTTATTATATAATCGGATTATATTTTTCGGATTATAGTATTTCCGGTTATAAAATAAAATAAATATTATATATTTCTATCTAATACCGTCTATAAAACTCTAGATAATAGAATAGATAAATCTATTTAGACTCGAAGGCCTATAATAGAATATCCGATACTAATAATCGAGTAACCTATACCGATTATTATTAAGGTTTCTTTATATAAAACGATTTTACTATTTATAATACCTTTAGATAAATTCCGCGTCTTAGATAATTTCGATAATAATAAATTATATCGAATTACTTTTCCGCGTATTATTAAAAAGAAAATTTTATTATCTATCGCTCTACTATAGTCTCTGTTAATTCTTTTATCTATCGTTTTATTATAGTTTCTATTAACTTTTTTATATATAGTTTTAAAGGCGCCGAAGATATTCGAATTCTAATTTCTAAAAATTAAAACTACCGATACTCCGATCCTTTCGGCGGTTTCTTCGCTAAATAGTCTAATATTTTTTAATATTTTTAACTCGGTCCGTAAACTTCTATAGACCGTCTTTTCTATAGTATTAAGAAAATTTACTTTTTCTACGTCTATTCTATCTTCCTTATCTATTACGGGATAGAAAAATAGCCCGGAATAGAAATTTACTATAAAGTTAGATCGCTTATACCGATATAGATATCTAAAAACGAGAAAATAGAATATATATTATAGTAAGTAGAAATCTAGATATTATAGGCTCTATAAATAATTTAAATAAGTTTTATTAATTATAAAAATCTATTTTTGAATATATATATTATATATTTATTCTATAAATATTTAATATCTATAATTATAATTCACTTTTACAAATTCTATCTTTTTTTATTATATTTTAACTTACGCCTTTTTATTAAAAGGTTATTCTAATTATATACCTCGATAAAATTTTAAATATTTTTAAAATTTTTTATAGCTACTAGAAATTATATTCTTTTAGTTAATTAATTTATTTAATTAAATATTTTGCTTTTAGTTTCTCGCTTTTTTTAGATTTTATAAATTTTTTATTTAAAATAGATTCTATTTCCTATTTTTTTATTATCGATAAATTTCGATAATAGATATTTCAGTTATTTACTATTTTAATAGCGATAGAAATTTTCTAAAAAAAATATATAAAAGATATTATAGATTTTTAATCTAATTAGAAAAACGAACCGGTAAAGTTAAAAGTTTATATATTTCGAAATTCGATATAATTTTATAAATTTAGAAGTTATCTTTTTTAATTATTAAAACTTTAGATTTATTATAAATAATAGTACTAAATTACTAACTTTATATTCTATTAATTAATATTTCTTATTATAGTATTTAATCTAGTTTATTTAAACTTTATTTTAATTTATATATATCGAATTATATATTTTTTATAAATTTACGACTTTTTTTTTACTATTAGTACTTTTATATTTATTATTTCTCCTTCCGTAGTATTTTTTTAATAGTTATTTATATTATATTTAGATTATAATCTATATATATTTACAAGATAATATTTTTATAATATTATATTTACTATTATTATAGATAAATTTAGCTAAAGGTAGAAGTTTAATCCAATTTTTCTATTTTTTATAAAAATTTATCTATAGATAATATTCTAGCGATTCATTCTATTATTTAATCTATCTATTTATTTAAAGATATAATATAGTATTTAAAATATATCCAACCTCTAGATAATAGTAGACTTCTAACTAGAATTCGTTCGTAAATAGCGAGCTTCTATCGCTAATAATTCTATTAGAAATAAATTTTTTATATTAAAATTTCTTAATAATAAATTCTATAAAATCCTTCGCGTAAATTATTTTTTAATATAAAATATACCTCGCTATTTTAGTAAATCGATCGATAGCTATTAATATTAAATCTATAACGTTTCGACTTTATTAAATGGATAGTAATCTAGTAATAAAATCTATTACTATTTCTTTCTATAATTATATAGAATATAGAAGATTTTAAAGCTTTCTATATAGTTTATATCTATATACTTTCATTTATTAATAGATATTATACGTTTCTATAAATTTTTTAATATATTTAAATAACTTTAGCTAGCTATAGCTGCGCCGAATAAGCGATAAAATCTTTTTATATCTAAAATATTTAGCTATAGAATTAATATAGTACTTTACTATAAATTCTATATACAGTATTTTATTTTCTGATATATATAAAAACTTTTTATAAAAGAAAAAACTAATTTTTAATTCTATATTCTATATAGACTGGCCGGTTCGGGTCGGATTTCCGTCGAATTATCGGATACCCGACCCGATTTTAGTAATTTGATCCGAGTTCGATCCGTTAAACGGTTAGATCGAGTTATAGATTTTAATCTAAAAATCTAATCTAAAAACCCGATACGATCCGATATATAATCGTATTTAATAATCAAATATAAAAGTAATTATTGATAATATAAAATAGTAATATATTCCATTTAATACTAGTTTATATAATAGTTATCTATAAAATTTAGCTTCTATACCGGTACTATATAAATAGTATTATTTTTTCTTTAATAATTTTATTGATATATATCTTTTTTCTAGAACTTTTAATCTTTTAGAATTTATTATTAACTAGCTAATATTATATTCTCGGCTATATCTCTAGATTTTATATTAACTCTTTAATAAACTAGGTATCCTTTTACTAAATAGTAATACGCTTAATATAGATTATAGCTCGTTAATAATCTAAAAAAAATAAATATAGTCGGATATATATAATAATATAGTAAAATAATATATTTATTTACTAGAAAAATAATTATATATTTCTTTATCGTATCCTATAGAACCGCTAACGCTATACTTTATATTCTATTAATCTTTCTATTTATATTTACGGTAGTAATATCGGTAAAAATTTCGTAATATAGTCTAGCGAAAGGTACTTTAGAAATAAAAAATTCGAAGCTTTTCTAGTATCTATAGTTTTTTTTAAAAAAAAAAAACGGTTTTAGATTTCTATTTATATTTTTTTCGATAGATTATTAGCTAGACTATTAAAAATATATTATCTAAAAGTATTACCGATATTATAGTAATATAAAATTTCCTTTTATCTTTTTTTTTACCTTTCCCGATTCTATTTCCTCGAATCTTCGCTATATTTCTATAGGACGGTTTTAATTTTTCATTTAAAACAGTTTTAATATTATTATATAATTAACTATTTTATTTCATTATCTTTTTTCTATTTAAAATTATACGTACTATATATTATATTGAAATAAATAAAAGGGTCGAAATATTAATAACAATAAAAAATATAATATAATACGGTATATAGTATTTTAGTATATTATTATAGTAGTTAATTATTAAAAAATAGAAGATTAGAATTAAAATATATCGATATTTTATATTACGTTTCTATAATAATAATATAGAAAGATAATATAGTTAAATATATACTAAATAATAGTATAAATAATATATATTAATATTAGAATGTATTAATTATAGAAATAATTAAAATCTTTAATATATTATTAAAAAAGTATAGAAAATTATAGATAGTATAATATATAAACAGAATTATATTTTAATATTAGAATTTTACTTTTATATACGATTTTAGTATTTTAGCGGATTAAATCCGGGTATCTAACCCCGATCCGGATTCGAATCGAATCGAACTATAGAAAAACTCGATCTAATTCAAGTCGGGTTAGATTTAACTATAATCCGATTCGGATCGAATCGAATTAGTTAATTTAGATTCGAAACTCGACCCGACGGCCAGTCTAATTCTATAGCTCGGCTTTTTTCCTCGATTTATATTAGATAATCTATAAACGTTTCTAAATATCGGCGATTTGATTTTAAAACTAAATAAATATATTATATATACTAGAAAATATTTTACCGTAAACTATATTATTAATAGCAGACATTCGCGCTATTTAATAAAGAATATTAAAGCTATAGTATATATTTTTAGTAATAGAATTTATTCTATTATTATATTCTTTTTCGGAAATAGTTATTACTAATCTATTACTATCGCGTCAGCGGTCTATTATACCCGGAAGTAATCTCGATATATAAAATATATCGCGTTTTTTTATTAATAGTAAAAGGTTAATTCTATTATTTTTAGAGTTTTTAGATTTTATAAAAGGTTTTCTAGGCCTTTCTATTATTCGCCCGTAGAGAACGTAGTTAATTTAAACTATTTATAATAAAAATAGATTAATATTAAAATTCTATTTATATAGATTTCATTTCCGCTAAAGTATAGATAATATTCTTTAGATTTAAAAATTAGTATTTTTATTATCCGGCTTTTTAGATAACGGATTAGCTAGATTTATTTTTTTTGAATAATAGAAGATATCGAAATCTATAGTAGCAAATTTAATAATCTAGCGATATTATCGATTATTAAATTTTTTAATTTTTATAAAATTTTAAAGGTTATTATAATCTATTTAGATTTTAACTATTTATTTTACATCTTTGAAATAATATATCTATTATTTAAAAACTTTAATAATAGTAAATATATTAGTATTATATATCTTATTATTATATTCGATAGAAATCATTTTCTTTAACTAGAATATAACTAGACGCTAGCGGCTATTTTTATTAGATTAAAATATAAATTTCGTTAATTTACTTCTAGAAATATTAGTTTCGATATAGATTTTTTTTTCTAGATCGAAATACTATAATATTCCGACGGTATCGAAAGTACGTTTTAGTTTTTTAGAAATCTTTTAAGTTTCGATAATCTAGCGAAACGGTTTCGATTTTTTTTCTAATAATATTCTCTACAAATAAATTTATTAAACGCGTTATAAAACGGAAATATTAATATATAAAATACCGGTAAAAGTTTATAAATTCTAAAAAAATCTATATTTTATAGTAAATTGTCGAAATCGGCTATTTTTTAATAGTTACTATTTATTTCGAATCTATCGAAATATCTTTTAAAGATATAATAAAATTTAAAAATACTATATTTTCAATTTTAAAAATATACTTTTTAAAATTAAAATATAGTTATATATTATAAAACTTTCGAGCGATCTGTTACGTCCACGATTCTATAGAGGTACTCTGGAAAATTGGCTGATTAAACGACGCTAATTATCTATAGCCGTCTATAGCTACTATAGCCGACCTTCCTAATAGAATCTTAACGAGACGGCTATCTATCGGTACTATCGGCTACTTTTACTATATATATTACTCCTTTATTTCTATTAGATAGCTTTTCTCGTTAGTTATTAATATATAATTAAACACGTTTCTACTATTTTCTATTAATTACTTCTATAACGAAAATACCTTAAAATATCGTAACCGTACTTTTACGGCTATATAAGATTAGTCGCGATAATCTATATTAGAACTCCTTTACTATTTAGTAGTTCGGACTACGTCTATAGCTATAGCTAGATTTAAGCGTAACGCCCTCTAATATATAGGGATATTATATTTTAATAACTTATAATATCGGTCTTCTTATTCTACTCTATAGAACGAAGCGATACTATTAAAATAGTAATACTAAACGTCTATAAAAGAGATAGGAAATCCTAAAAATCTTAGTTTATTTAGATAGATATCTACTTTATATTATATATAAACCAGTTTTTAAATAAAGCGGTTAAGATTCTATTTATAATAACCTATTTAGGAAGAATAGTCCTTAATTAGGTCTAGCTCTATATAGAAGACTATTTCTATAACTCTAAAAGATAAAAAGAAAAAGAAATACTTTAGATATTTTATTATTTCGGTAATCTAATTATAGCTATTTAAGAAACCTTCGGAGGTAATAATAAAAATAGAATAATAATAAGGAAATTAATAGTTCTAAAGTAATAGAAGTTAGTAACTGCTTATATTATTTAGTTTAGGATATTAGTTTATAAAATAGACTAGAAAGATTTAGTTTTAAAAGTTTACTTCTTTAAAAGATTTAATAGTAGAGTTAAAAAAGCTATAGTAGTAATCGAAGAATCCGACTCGCTAGCGGATCTAATTAAAGTAGTAATAAAAATTAATACTAGGTAGTATAAATAATATATTAATAAATAGGAGCTTATTAAAATAGAACCCGCTAAAAGATAGTCTAAAGGAAAACTAATAGAACTCGATACTATCGAAACTAAAAGATCGCGAACTAAAGTTTATTATTTATATAGAAAGATAGGATACTTTAAAAAGAATTATTTAACTAAAAAGGTAATAGAGATAACTAAATATTAATTTAAAGTAACGGAAGAATTATCTAGAAAAAAAACTAAGAAATATATACCTAAAAGTTAGATAGCCTGCTATAATAATAAATACCTTATCTATCTATCGGATAAAGAGAGGTTAGGATAGTACCCTATAGAACCTAGAAGAGTAGAGAAAAAACCGGTAGTAGAATTTAAATTATATAAAATAGAGAAACTCTTTATAGTAGTTTTTAAAGTCGAAATCGGAAGTTATAAGACGATAGCTCTTATAAATAGAGAGGAAGAAAATAAAATTATAAAAGAACTATATAATTAGATTAAAAGATATATTTAGAAATATCTTTAATAGGATAACAGAATTATAAACGTCGAAGTTAAAATAAAAAACGGACTTATTAGAATATCTAACTTTATAATAATTAAAAGCTTTAGATAGTATATTATTCTAGAAAAAAAATAAAAAGAATCGATTTCGGGAATACTAGTATAAGAAAATACGGTCGGAAAAAGAATAGAACTATAAATAATATACTTTTTCGCGTATAAAAACCTTTTATATAATAAATTAGATATTAGATTAAGTATAAATTATAAGTAAATTAAGGAAATTAATATCCTTTTTAAATAAAGAGGCGAAGTCTAGGAAATAGAAATCTGGAAAAAATACTACTATTTACTAATATAACTGGCTTTTAAATATAATAAAATATAGAAGCTAATCTAAAAACTATAGATAGAAGATATTAAGAAAATCTATCGAAGTATTATTAAGAAAATAGAAAAGGTCGACTATAGTCTTATATCTAAACTACAGGAATTTCTAGATAATAATATACCGGATCCTATACTTAGTATATAATTAAAGAACGGATAGTTTCTAACTTTATTATCTTAGAATAAAATAATCGCTAAAGAATAAAAATTAGCGGAAATTTCTAAAAACCCGGATATAATTTATAATATTAATACTTAAGATTAGAATAAATAGATATACTACGAAGAAATCTTTAACTATATACTCTTTTATACGCTTCCTAAATCTAAAAGCTAAGAAGAGTTAAAATCTTTTAGAAACTAATTTAAATTAACTAAATTATAAACCGGAACCGATTTAATAGATATCTTTTATATAGCTGGTATAAAATCTATAGAGGAGTAAAATATAACTAGATTATAAAATTCGTCCAAATAAGATAATATATAGTATTTCTAAATAATAAAATTACTTTTATATTTATTTAAAACGAGATAATAAGTAATAAAATACCTTTATTTCCTAAAAAGTCGACGGAGATCTAATTCCTAAATAAGATATTTATTACGAATTTTCTTTTTAAAATTAAGAAATAACTCGATATAGCGACGTACTTTAGTATACTTATTAAAAACGTTTCTAATATTAGACCGGAGTTTATTTTTTTTATCTTTAAAATATTTCCCTGCGGATATTAGTAACTAGAGAAAATATAAGAATAAAAATAGTCTTATAGATAGCGTTAGAAATTAAGAAATTATAAAACTTCTAAATACAAATATATTCGCTATAAATATTATTATCTACTTTAACTTTATACTCTTTTAAAAGGTTATAAATATAAAAACTATAAAGAAAAGATATAATAATACCTAGACTGGCCGTTTCGGGTCGGGTTCCCGTCGAACCGTTAGATACCCGACCCGATCTTGGTAATCCGACCCGGACCCGACCCGATTATTTAATATATTTAATATATTATTATTTTAATTTTTTAATAAAGATAATATATCGAGGTAATATATTTAGTTCTACTACGGACTTTCTAGCTAGCGTAGTTAATTAATTAGAATTTTTTTAGTAAATTCGTATAAAAATTATACTAGCTTTATACTTTTATACTAAGGCTTGGTATTTTTTCGAGTCGGGTCGGGTTACGTTTTCGTCTAACCCGACTCGGGTCGGGTCGGATTAACTAACCCGGGTTCGAAACCCGACCCGACGGCCAGTCTAATAATATCCTTCGACTAAATTCGATAGAAAGATTTTAACCGATTACCTTTTTAAGAACGTATAATAAAAATATTAGAGAAAGAAAATAGAAGAAAAGAAAAAAATAGGCCTTTTAAACTCTATATATAAAAACGCTAGATAAGAAGCGATATAGAAGGGGCTGTATTATATTTATAATTTTATAGAGGTACTCTAGAAGATTAGCTAGCTAAACGAGGCTAATTATCTATAGCTATTTATAGCCGCTATAGCTAACCTTCCTAATAGGATTTTAGCGAGACGGCTACCTATCGGTACTATTAGCTACCTTTACTATATATATCGCTCCTTTATTTCTATTAGATAGCTTCTCTCGTTAGTTATAAATATAATTATTAAATACGTCTCTACTATTTTCTATTAATTTTCTCTATAACGAAGATATTCTATAATATTATAACCGTATCTTTACGGCTATACGGGATTAGTCGCGATAAGCTATACTAGGACTTCTTTACTATTTAGTAGTTCGGACTACGCCTACGGCTGTAGCTAGACTCGAGCGCAACGCCTTTTGATATACAAGGACGTTATACGATCTACCGAATATAATTCTAATATTTTTTTTCGAATTAAAAAAAATTAGGATATTATTTAGATAGATTATATAATAAATATTAATTTATATTTCTAAAAACTAATTAATATAGGTCTAGAATGTTATAGATATATTAATAAAACTAAAACATATTATGAAATATTTAAAATATCTATATTTTATATAAAACGCGGTTTTTTTTATTACTTTTTTTAATCCGAATTAGAAAATAGATATTTTTAATATTATATTTAGAAATATATTTTATCTTTAATAATCGATCTAGGATTTTAGAAATAAAAAGTGGAAAATAACGGTATTCAATCGTTATTTTATTGAAATCCTTATAATAGATATATATATAAAAATTACTATTTTTTTTAATATTAAAAAGATTAGAGTTTTTATAGAAAATATTAAATAGCGAATCTATATAATTATATAGCTCGTTAAATTTATATTTCGATAGACTATAGATTAGATCATATAGCGAATTCCGTTTATCTAATTCGATTATATAATTAGTTTTTTTAAACGGCGGTAGAAATTCTACTAATTTTATATTCTAAACTTCGATTTCTTTATATAGAGATTTCGGAATCGGTTCGAGCTATTATATATTTTTATTATTTTTATTTTTATCGGCGCTGTTAGTTCCTTTCTATATAGCGATATTATTATTAGATTTTATATATAGAGCGGTAATCGATACTATATATATTAATATATACCTTTCGGCCTTTAATATATAGATAAAAACTATCGAAAAATTAATATTAAAACGAGTTAATCGTTATCTATCTTTTGGTTATTTTATATTATTTTATTATAGATAGAAAACTACTATTACTTTAATTCTAAAAATATAACTATATATATATAATATAATATTAGTATATCTAGAACGTAGAATCGCGATATATATATTTTCCGATAGTTTTAATCATCTATTATTTTCTATTTTAAGTTATATATTTTATAATAGATAGCGTACTAATTTTTAATATATTAAAAATAGAGTTTATCCATTTTTTAAATAGGTTCTAGGTTGTATTAAATCATAAAAAATTATAAAACGATATCAATCTAAAAATTTAGATTTAAAAATACTTCAGTATTACTATATCTTTTTACTAGTAATTTAATAAATACTTTTATTAAAAAGCCGGTTTTTATTTTAATTTCTTTATTTTAGGCTATTATTGAAACTATAATTAGTCTTTTTAGTTTTTTAACTAGTTAATATTACTAGGAATATCTTTTATTATAGTAATAGTAGATTTTTTAAATCATCTATTATTATTACTATAAGAATTATAAATTTTCCGGTTAATTTAACTATAGTTTTGGTTTATAGAATTATTTTTAGACTAATAATTTTTACTATTATAAATAATATATATACTAGATTTATTTTTTTATTTATAATTTCTAGAATCATTATTATCGATATTAGAAATACTTTTTCTATCGACGCTATTTTAACTATTCTATAATCACCTTTTCTAGTTTCGGTTTTCGAATTTTCGGAATTTCTATTTACTATATAGAAGTAGATAGGGTTTTTTAATAAAAGAATTCTACTACTAATCTAATATTATTTTATCTATATTTATCTATCGGATAGTTTAAACTATCTATTTATTATAGCCGAAATTTTATAATTTTATATTTTAAACGCGTATAGTATATTATATTTCTGGATAAATTAAAAAAAAAAAGATCGAATATTATTTTTCCGATATAAAAGATAGTTAAATTTCTAGTAATATAAAGAAATTATAAAATTTTAGAATATTTTTTTATTCTAGATTATATAAAAACACTTCGTCGCGGTATCTAATAAATAAAATTTGAAAGAAAATCTATCAATTTATTCTATAATATACTATTAAAAGTATTTTTATTAATAAAAAATTTCTTTTTTTCGAGCTAACGATTTAATTTCTAATTTTTAACGAAAGTTAAAACCTATCGAATTTAATCTATATAGATAGATAAGGCGTCGGATTTATAAAATTAATTTCTATAAAATTCGATCTATTTATAGTATTTTTCAATAATTATTTTATCGCTAAATTTTTTAAACTCTTTAATTTTAAATTTTAGTAAAGTTTAAAGCGCTCGCGAAGATCTAATAGCTAGTTTTAAAAAAAATTATTTATTATCTTAAATATAGTTCGAATCTATTATATAGAAAATTTCTATTTTATAATATATTTTTAAAAAGGTTTTCTTTTTTACTATTATTTAAATTTCTATAACTCGAAGTTCTTTATTATTATCGGGATTATTACTATTATCTTTATTATTATTCGTAATATTACTACTATTCGGCGGCTGACCGGGATTAGATTTTCTAAAAATAAATATTTTTGAAGAAATACTTCTATTAGATTATAACTAACTATTTATCGATTACTATTAATAGATTTAGCTATCGGAAACAATATAATCTCCTAATATACTAATAACGAAATTACTATAGAATTTCGATTAGGTTTTCTAAATAATAGAAAATAATCTAGAATTTTTTTCGTTCGGTATTTTCGATATAAATAGGTTGAATTTTATTAATTTAATTTATAATATCTATAATCCGCGGTTTAACAGCTTTAGTACTAGTTTTAAATAGTTCTATATTAAGTATTTCATTACGATTATAGCTACCGCGAGTATTATAAATCGATATTAATATAGTTATACTATAAATAATATATACTAAACCAAAATCTTTTAAAAATAGATATATTTTTAAAATGGTATACGATTATAGATTAGACGAAAGATATATTATTATACTAACTTTTACTCTAGAAAGACTAGAATATAGTCTAGTAATAAAGGAAGAAAAAAAGCGGAAAAGAATTAAAATCCGATATACTAGCGACGCTCTAGCGACTAGACGGCAAGCCTCGTTTCCAAGCGTCCTAATTATATTTCCAAGGCCTATATAACGCGTTTGGCGTTTTATAGAAAACGTCGACTATTTTTTTATAGTTAAAGTAATCTATTTCGACTTTAATATAGACTTTTTTTTACTATTTTTAAAACGCGCTACCCGACCTTTCTATATTCTTTTATTTTAATCGATTCGGTAATTCTATAGTTTATAAATACTAATTCTAAAGCTTTTAGCCATAGTAGCTAGCGACCTGTTTAAAATTTTACGGGCTAAAAAATATTTGAATAATTTGACGATATATTAAGTTATAGATTTTATAATAAATATAATAGAAACGAGCCTAAAGATATTAACTATATAATATAGTAGATAGCTATAGCGGAGATGTTGGATATTTATAATTTTTATTAAGTCGAAAAAAATAGTAGAGAATTTGTAATCGAATAAAGAAATAAATAGTCAAATAGAAATAATTAACTGCGTTATAAATTTTATCTAACGAACTTTGACTATAAAAATCTTTTTATACGTAAAATATAATAATCGTATCCGTAAAAAATATTAATAATATTTATATATTTTTTTTATAAAATTTCAATCCGAGATTATAATTGAATTATTATATATATACGTTTTATCATCGTAGTATTTATACGATAACAATAATAATTGTTTATATAGCAAATATTTTTCGTAGTTAAAAGTTAAATAAAGTTTACAGCGTAGTTAATCGTTTTTATTCTATTATATTCTCTATTTAATTATTATTTCTTCTCTATCTAAGATATCCTTATACTAGTTCGAAATACGTACGATTATAAACTACTAATATAGCTTTAACAACTATTTATTAGACGGTAATACTATCTTTACTTTTATTATCTCGTCTTCGTCTACGGTCGTGCCTGAATCTAGACGGTCTATTAATCTATCTAAATATTCGATAATTACTAGTTCGGATTCTAAGAGAATAAAAATTATAACTAGATTTTTAATATAGTTACTAAGACCGTATAGCTCCGGCGGATTCGAAATACGAAGCTTTAATATCGTAGTTAGAACTAACGGATCTCGAGATTTAAAGTCTGTTATAATAGGCGGACTAGCGAAGACACGGACAATTTTATTAAATAATTCGAATTTAGTGGTTTTAAACTCTATTTCTTCTAATTAGAAACTAATAATTATAGTTATTTATAAAAAATTCTATCGGCGACTACTTTAAAAATTACTAGAATTCCAGATCTAGTATTATTAATAGAGATTCTATATATATTAGCCTGCAGTCTAGATTGTTACAGAAAATATATACGTTAGATATAATAGTAGATACTAGTAAAAAAAAAAGGAAAAAGCGACTATAAAATATATATATTACAAAAACTCTAATACGATATATTTTAAATAAATTATAAAAGTTTATACTATAAATATATTATAAAATAGGTTCGAATTAATTTTATATAGTTTTTCATTTAAAATTTATTGAATTAGAATATTAGTTTTAATATCGTATACTTAACGCTTATATATTAATACTAAAGTAAATATTCTACGGAACCGACGGTTAATCGAATACTAAAAAAATAAATAAAATAAAGAAATATATATATTCAATATATTTTAAATAGAAATTATCTAATTATAATATTTTTATATTTAAATAAATGATTTTGGCTTAGATAGCGTAGTGGCAAGAACTACGTTATTCAAAAATTCAACGAATCCAGCGTTTTTCGGAATTAAAAATTTAATCCGACGAATCGAAAGTTCGAAATCTTCGAAAACTATTAATATTTAATTTTTTCATCGATTAGAGAGATTTTATAGAATCTTTTATAAAGAAAAATAGTTATACGACGGATCGTACGATTCAATTAAATCGTCCGATATTAAATTAATAATCAAATTAATTAGATTATAGTTATTTTTTTTTTTATAGAATTTTAATTCAATTCTAGTTTTTTCGAAAGTTTTTAGATATTCGATATAATATTTAGATTTACTAAAAATTCATTATATTTTCAATTAGTATTTCTAGTATTAAATATTAAAAAACTTAAATTAAAAATTCGAATAATTAAATCGTTTATTAAAATATAACGTTATCTATATTTATTTTTTCGACAAATGATTTTTTTATCAAGCTAATAACGTTATATTCGTAGTATTTTTCTTATTATTAAAAATACTAATATAATATTACTAATAAACGATTTTCTAATATTATTAAAATTTATTTTAAATCGTAATTCTTATATTTAATTAGTAATACTTCGATATAAATGTAAATATTGATATTATAAATATTTTATATAATTTTCTTTTTTTTAAATTATTTTTGAAATACAATTATAGAATAATATATTTACATTCTATAATTTATCTAATAAATAACTTTTATAATTAAAAATCAAATAGAACTTCCAGCGTTAGTTGTTTTTATTTTATTATATTTTTTAATTCATTACTTTTTTTCAACAATATAAATATATATTTTATTACTCGCAATTTTCTATTTATTAAAATTTATTTATATTATTTCGAAAAAGATAAAATTATAAATTATTAATTTAATTAATATGGTTTTGATTTTCGTACCCGGTAAATCGATGATTCGGTAAATAAATGAAACGTTAGTATATTAGTATTAAATAGACTGGCCGGTTCGGGTCGGATTCCAGTCGAATCGTCGAATATTCGATTCGATTTTAGCAATCCGATTCGAATCCGACTCGATTAAAATATATATTTAATATATTATTATTTTAGTATCTTAATAAACGTAATATATTCAAGTAATATTTCCTTTCGAATTAGAATCTTTCTAGCTAGCGTGGTTAATTAATTAGAGTTTTTTTTAATAAATTCGTATAAAAGTTATATTAACTTTATATTTTTATACTAGTGTTTGGCGTTTTTTCGGGTCGGGTCGGATTAGCGAATCCAAGTTCGAAATTCGACCCGACGGCCAGTCTAGTATTAAATATACGGTAATCGTATTTTTATTTTATTTTAATTAACGTAAATAATAGTTTTTTAGAATTTTAATTTAAATTAATTTATTAATATAATATATCTTTCTATCTATAATTTAATTCACCGAAAAATTATTATTGATAAATATACCTCGTAGTTATCGTTTCTTTTTTATTTTTACTAGTAATATAAATTCTATAATATCTTTCGTAAATATTACGATTTACTAAAATCTTCTACGTACGTATATATTCTCGTAATAGCTATATTATAGCTAAACTAGACGGTAGTACCTTTCTATATCTTTAATATTTATACCTACTTTTATAGACGTCGATTACTTTATTTTAGCTAAAGTAATCTATTTTAACTTTAATTAATATCTTTTTTCTACTATCTTTAAACCGCGCTATCCGACTTTTCTATACCTTTTTATTTTAATCGATCGATATTATAACGAGGTCAAATATAGATAATAATTGGGTTTATAGAGGTTTTTGTTCTATAGAGGAGGCCTGCGGGTATAAAAGGTGCGTACTAAGGCCGCTATCTAATCTAGCGAGCCGTACTAAATCTAATCGGGTAACTTATTATATACCTTTCGGCCTTATAAGAGCTTACTCTATAATAAATACTCTAAAAAGAAAAAAAGGTATCGTTTTCGATACTATAACGAGCGCTAGCGAGATTAATAACTCTACTACGCCTAGAATACGCCTAAATATATCCGCTATTTCTTCTATACGCGCCGTATAGCTCCTAGAGCTTTCTACTTTTCTAAGCTCTTCTCTATATATATAGACTTCTGGCTAGTTAAATCGAGGCGTTAGCGCTAAAATAAGCGAGAGTATCGATAGCGGCGTAGCTTATAATTAGACGAGGCGACGTAGATACAGCGTTTATATATATATTTAACAGAGGGGGTAGAAGCGGAGCTAGTTACGGAGTTCCTAGAAGCTAATTAGTCCGTTTTATTATTAGTTAAGTAAGCAGGAATTTAAATTTCTAAAGAACTTATTTACTTTTAATTCTAATTAGCTAGAATTAAATTAAATATAGCTTTTAGCTTCGGTTTACTTATCGTTTTCGTTAATACTATCTATATTTCCTAGCGTTCCTTATATATAATAAATAGTAGCCTTAAAATTCTAATATATATTAAGGGAATTATATTCGAATTAGCGTTTCCGGAATATATAAGCTTAACTTCCTTCTCGCTAATAGTTATAATACGTCTTTTAAAGTATAGAACTATATCGAGATCCTCTAATTAGCTTAAGCCGATAATAAAACCTATTTATAGATTATCTACTAAATATACTATTATAGATACGTTAATCTCGCCTCCTATAAATTAAATATTAAATTTAGTAACTCGATCGTATAGTTAGAGACCGTAAATACCTTTAAGGATAATCGGTATCGTTTTCTCCGTAATTATAGTTAAATTAATACTTTTAGGCAGGAGAAAACGGTCGATAATAGAAGTTCCGCTATCTGTATCGATATATACGTTTAGATTCGTCTTATTAAATATAGTAGTATTCGTAGTAGTATACCTCTAGAATCTAGATTTAAAGGTATATATATTATCGCGTATATATTAATTAAAATCCTATTATTTCTTTATATATTTCTGGCTAGAAGATCTGGGATCGATACTATAGAAATAAACTCTATAGTCTACGAGCTCGTCAGTATTACCGAAACTCTAGAGAATAGGGTATAAATTATATATTTATAGCTGTAAATCTTACTAAACGTCTCTAGTATTATTAAAATTAACGGAGAAGCTATATACTAGATAGGCCTCTAGAGAAAACTCTTCTCTATAGGAGCTATTATTATAAGTATCGTTACTTCCGGCGTCTTTAATAAATATATAGGTATCTTCCTCGTTCGCGCTACTAAAATTAGTATTAGCCTGCTAATTATAATTTAGATTTAGCTTAGGGCCCTAGTTACTTCGCGGCGGAGCCTCGATACGGCGCTAAATAGATTAAGATAACTGCTAGGAAGACTATTAAAAAGATTACTAATTCTACTAGCGAGATTCGTATTAGAACGAATTATCGGGCGGTCCGCGATATTAATAATATAGTTATTAGGATTAATTCCCCTATAAATTATATAACGGTAACTATATATTCTTACAAGATAGTACCTAATTCTAATAGCGCTAAGTTTATTAAAGTTTTTCGGGGAGCTTTAATATATAGAATCTTTTCTAGGCGGTTTTTTTAGCTTTAAGCTTTTATATAAATGACAGGAGGGTCGTTATTTCCGTTAGCTAATCGATATTATACTATAGACTCGGTATTAGATAGTTAAATATCTAGAGAACCTACTACTACTCGTCCTTAAAGCCAGTATTACGGCTATAACGTACTACTTACTATATATAATTAGAAACCGGGTATTACTAGTATACGTTATCGATTATATATTTATTAGCCTTTAATAGATCCATCGTATCGCTAGTTCTTATTTTAAACCGTTAGGTAAACAGCTTCTCCTATATCTATAGATTTTTACCGTCTTAAAATACTATATTATAAACGTTATTAAGTTTAGCAGCGTACCAGGCCTAAGCCGTACCGCGGAAGTAGAGATAAAGATACTAGCGAATAAATAGAGCTCTCTAGATTTTCGCCTACGTTTTAGCCTAGCCTATAAAAAGATATACGTCCCGGAACTATATATTTTAACCTATATAAATCTAATCGCCTTTACCGTACGTAGTTTATAATAGGTAAGGATTAAGATACCCGATATCTAATACCTTAAACTTTTTTTTACCGCTCGAAGGATTTATATTCTTAAATACCTATAATACTACGATAATAAAGTCTTAAAACTTGTTCGGACGGAGCTAGAAGCGTTATTTATCGCTGTTAAAGCTTTAAGATAATAGAGATAATTACCTAGCGGTACCCTAAATTTAAGCTTTAGTAGGCGATAGCGGTAAGGGGATTTCCGCCGCTTATTTATAAGGAAACTAAAGCTACTTATTCCTGCTACCTAAAGATTAGATAAGGAAGTCGATCTTATTTTTAAGCGAGGTAAAGCCGTTTATCTTATTTTTAAGGGCTTTAAATCTTAATTCGATAGATAAAGCTCCGGCCTGATTATTTATTAATAAGCCTGCGAATAGCTAACTAAGGCTAGGGTATCTAATATTATTTAATAGGTTATAATATATAGTACTAGGCCGTTCGTCGCCGTTATAGCCTTCGGAGGCAGATTCGAAGCTAGCCGGTACTATACTAATAATAGCGAGGTTAAAGTAGGATAAAATAAAGTAAAGGCGATTAACTTTTATTTAATCCCGGCAGAATTAGCTTACGTTTACTAGGAAGTAGTTAGAAATAATTTAAACTTCCGGAGGGTTTAGAAGACTATACTTGCTAGCGTAGATTTAAAATAAGCCTATATATAATAATATAGGATAATCAAAATACCTTTATTACTATTATTTATTATAACGAGGTTAAATATAGATAATAATTAGGTTTATAGAAGTTTTTATTCTATAGAGGAAGCTTGCGGGTATAAAAGGTACGTACTAAAGCCGCTATCTAATCTAGCGAGCCGCACTAAATCTAATCGGGCAACTTATCATATATCTTTCGGCCTTATAAGAGCTTGCTCTATAATAATCGAGTAAAGATTTTAGCTATAGTAACCAGCGTACTATCTAGTAGTCTTTATATTACTAGTAGTTCTTTTAAAGTTACGCGGGTTAGAAAATACGTTAAAAATTACTAATACGTTTAGATATAGATTAAATAATAAATATAGCTGATATAATAACTATAGATATTTAATTTTTAATATAGTAGATAAATATAGCGGAGATACTAGATACTTATAATTATTTATAATATCGAAGAAAAGTAGATCGAAAACTGCGAGTAACGAAGTTATATTTATATAATAGAGGATTCGTATTTAAATAATTAGAAAAATAGTAAAATAGAAATAAATAACTACGTTGTAAATTTTATCTAACGAATATATTTCTAGCTGTAGAATTTTTTTATATATAAAATACAATAATCGTTGCCTTATATATAAAATAAATATATTTATAAATTCAATATAATTCCAAATAAAAGTCTTTTGAAGGAAATAAACTATTAATATAATTTCTGAAACTGTCTACTAGACTATAATATTATCTTTCATTTTCGTTACTTTGTTTTCGTCTATAATTATATCCGAATCCAATCGATTTACTAATTTAACTAAAAATTCGACGACTATTAATTTAAATATTTGCTCGAAATCTAGTTCGGATTCTAGTAGAATAAACGTTTCTAATAGAAATTTAATACAGTCGTTAAAACTATACGATTCCAGCGAATTCGAAATACGAAGATTTTAAATTAGATTTAGAATTAATGGATTTATAGATTCGAAGTCCGTTATAGTAGACGGATTAGTAAAAATACGGTCGACGTTATTAAATTACTCGAATTTAGCGGTTTTAAATTCTATTTTCTTTTTAAATTAAAAAAATATAATTATCGAAATAGTATTACTAGAATCTTTATATCGATTAATTTATAGATTAAACTATTACTATAATCAAATATAAAAGATATGATATTAATAATTTTAGTAAAAAAAGACGAAAGAAAAACGTACGTTCTATTTTAAATAGATTATAGTAATTTATACTACGAATCTATTGAAAAAAAGTTTAGATTTAATATTATATAGTTTTTTAATTTAAATTTATAAAATTAATATACTAGTATCTATACAGTATATCTAATACTAGCGTACTAATACTAAACTATTAATAGAATTATCGGTTAATCGTATACGAATAAAAATATGTAAAATATTATTATAAATCTAAAAATTTATTATACTCTATAGATTTATTATATTAAACGAAAATCGATATTGAATAAAGTTTTTAATTTTATATCAAAGTTTTCGAAAAGTGATTTTGAAAACTTTATAATTTTAGTAGCAACTTTAGAAACTCGGACGTATTTTAAAAGTTTCGAACGTTCGAAAAACTATTAGAAACGTTTAAAGCGTTTCGGATTCGAAAAGCGTTTAATAATACTAGCCGCCGTCTAAACAAAAGATTTCAATAATATTACGCTAGAGATTTTAAATCAACGTTATATAAAACGAATAGTTAATACTAATCAAATCGAAATTTAAAAATATCTATAAAACCGATTTCTTTTATACGTATCAAATTTAAAGCTATTTCTAACGTGGATAATATATTTTATACAAAGGTTAAACAAGATATTCAATCTCTTTTATATAAATATATTTTCAATATATAGTTTATCGTCAAGAAATTACTAGAATAACTCGAAACGTTTTAAATATCTAGAATATTCTATTGAAAAGCCGAGATTTTTCCGAGCTAAATTAATAGTCTCGGGCGTTTTAGACGTTTAAAGCCAATCCAACGTCTTTTAAAACCATCTTTCGAAAATTTCAATATAGTAATATATATTTCTTTTTAGTATTTTTTTACTATAATAAATATTTTATCCATTTAATTTTCTTTTAGAAGATTTTTATTGGAAATTACATTAAATTTTTATAAATATATAATATTAACGTCATTTACGGCAACCATCATTATATTATATATATAAAGAAAATTTTTATAGCTAATAATTTATTCGTTAGATAAAAATTATAGTTTAGATAATTACCTTTATTTAATTGTTTTCTTTTTTATTTAGTTATAAATTCTCTACTATTTTGTTTTCGTCGTTATAAATGATTATAAATAATTGTATATATTTAATATTTCTGCTATAGTTAAATATTATACTACGATATAAATATCTATAGTTATTATTTCGACGGTATTTAATATATAACTCGTATTTTAACGTTTCGTTAAACTATTAAAGTATTCTTTTACTCGCGTAACTTTGAAAAAATTACGAGATAATACGCTAGCTAATATAGCTAGATGCTTTATCCAATCGATTAAATTAAAGGAAAGCGGAATAATGGAATAATATATTTTAAAAATAATAAAAATAAAATATTTATTATAGTCGAAATAAATTAGTTTAGCTATAATAATATAGTTGTCGTTTTCGCGGATAAATATAATTATTACGGATTAAAGTACTAACGTCTGATTAAATTATTAGCTATAGCTATTACGGGAATATATATATATATATAAAAGATTACTAGTTTATAATATTAGTAAAAGAAAAAAAAGCGATAACTGCGAGATATAAATATCTATAAAAATTTTTACGTTAATTAAAATATCGATAGAAAAATATCTTATATTACTAAATAAATTAAATTATAATACCAATTCTATTACTATATATTCGATTCTAGTATATCTACATTCAATTTATTTTTCGAATTACTAGTTTAGCGAATTTCAAAATCAAAACCAAAATTAATAAAATCTATTTAATTAACTATTCTTTTTTCTATTATTATTTTATTGAAAATATTTTTTAGAATTTATTTATAGAATATAGTTTTAAAAAGCTTTATAAACGTATATATATATTTAATTAATAGCTATATTAGATTTGGATGGCGTAGTAGCAACGTTTACGTGATTTGGAAGCCTGAAAGATCCAACGTTTTTCGGAATTAACGGAATTTAATCCGACGGATCGAAAGTTCGAATCTTTCGAAAGTTAACTAAAATTTTGAATTTTTTCAATCGATTAAAATCTATTTTTATATAGAGTTTTTATATAGAGAGATTATTTAGTAGATCGTTTCGTATTCGTATAAATCGATCGAATTAGAATTAAATCTATAAATTTAAATAAATTACGATTTCCTTTAGAATTTTAGTTCAGATCTAGCTTTTTCGAAAATTTTAAATTCGAATTTTCGAAAAAATACTTGAAAATCAAATAATTACGTAATCTAATCGGTTTAGCGCCTCTAAAATCAAAATCCGAATAGTTAAAATCGTATATATATATATATATAAATTCTTATACTAATATCGGATTGTCTAACAAAGTATATAAAGTTTTTAAATGCCTTTTATCTGGTGTATACTGAGTCTACGAACACTAATTTCATGAATCTGGCGTCATTTTCACACGCCTCAAACGACTTGGTAAACTCGCGACCCTATTTTCAATGGGTGGAAAAGCTTTCCCATCACAGAACTGCTTGACACCCATCAGACAATCTAAGCTGCAGCAGCAACTCCTCGCAAGCGAATCTTGATTTGGACAAGCGGCGAGGAGTTGCTGCTGCAGCTAGTCTCGAAACGACGACGGCACACCAAACGTAACGCTACGACTCGGTCTTCGTTAAGAGCAATTTGACACAGCCCCGTGCATCGCGTTTGTGGCATCTATGAATGTTTCGTTCTTCGAATGATGAGCAGTAGTCTGGAGCTCTACAACCAGTGAAAGCACATGCATTGCGAATTGAGCCAGGAGCCGAGATCTTCGCATACGCAACACTGCTACTCAACGAGACGGCAGTTAATCAGCCAAAGAGTCTCCGAAGTGCACGTCGATCGTTGCATTCGATCCGCAGGTGATTGGTAACGTACAAAGCACCTATGCAGTCACTCAATGAAACTATACGTAAATGGTCCGTACAGAGCTGTTCCAGAAGGTCGGATCCCTAAGAAGAACAACGGGAGACATGGACCACCCATATCCGATGATCAAAGACGAGCACCTACACAACAAGCAGAAGTTGCGATGAAATATGGCCGCCCCCATACTCACGGCGTAATTATACGCGACCGGTGGGCCATACATGAGGCACTGCAGCCTATAAGAGCGCCACATTGCTCCTACCGTTTGCACCTGCATGCAGTCTGACATGCAGTCTGAAATACAGCAAGATGACATGACACGGCACCGTCGGATGCGCATGAAATTGACGATATCTATTAAATGTTGAGTTTTGCCATAGATAATAACTTCAAAACCTCGTAAGTTCTGGCTTTCAAAGATATTCCACTCTTAATACAATGAACGTACTTTTCAGCGTCCAGGTATGGGCCGACTTTTCACTGTGGACTATCACCTGCATCCTAATTTGCCTTGCTTGCATAATCTTCAGGGTTGTTAGAAAAGCGCAGTGGACCAGACTAGACCGTGAATTTCGGTCTTTCGCGTCAACCAGAAACTGTGCACTGCCATCGACCATTCAAGGCTCATTGCTTTCGGGTATTCGACACAAATGGAAACGTCTCCATCATCGCGGTGATATGTTCAATGACTACATGCATTCCGTCTTCCGCAAGAACGGTCCGACTCACGCGATTCTCGAACCCTCTCGTGGCGACACGAAGACGATATACACCATTGAACCAGAGAACATCAAGACAATGTTGCATACAAATTTCTCAGACTATCACCGTTCAAGGAATATGCCCAACGCACTGGATCCTGTAATGGGTCAGGGTGTATTTACCAGCAACGGCAAGGCATGGGCACACAGTAGAAGCCTGGTCAGGGCTCAGTTCTCAACGCAGAGAGTCAGGAATGTCGCAAAGATTGAACCATATGTGCAAAATGTCTTCAAAGAGATCGGAAACATTGGGAAAGATGGCTGGACCGAGCCGCTGGAGGTCCTGCTTACTTTCAATCGCTTCACCTTGGATTCGGCGACTGAGTTCATGTTCGGTACAAGTGCAGAGTCGCATCGAGTAGCCATGAGAGAGAAGGAGATGTTCATTGCGAAAAAGAAGAAGAGAGGAGTTAGGGCCAAATACCAGCTCGTCATGACGGACTTTGGCACCGCTTTCGACATTGCCCTGGATTATGTTGCCCTCCGTCTCAAGCTCGGACGTTTATGGTTCCTTGCTGATGGATTCTGGTTTCGAATTGCTTGCTACAAGGTCAAATCCTATGCCGATAATTACATCCGCGAAGCTGCCGCCCACGCCGGCGAGGCTGCAAAGCGTGCCCAGAAAAAAAAGAAAGGAGCAGCTGCTCGAGATGTGGATTCGGAAGCAGTGGATTTGGACGACCGTCGGTACGGCCTCATTTCCGAACTGGTAGGTTCGTACCCCGACAAAGTTGCACTTCGAAATCAGGTCATGCAACTCCTTGTTGCTGGAAGAGATACGACTGCTGCCACTTTGACATGGTCCTTCATCCTCCTCGAGGCCCATCCCACTGAGTTCAACCGCCTGCAATCGAACATCATCGAGCACTTTGGCACCGAATCCAATCCAAGCCGCCCGGTGATCTTCGAGAACTTGAAATCTTGCGCATATTTGCAGTGGGTCATTTCTGAAGTTGTCCGATTATATCCTACCGGCCCACTTAATGCGCGAGAAGCCTTTGTCAATACTGTCCTGCCCGTGGGCGGTGGCGTCGATGGCAAGTCTCCAGTAGCTGTCAAAGCAGGTACGACGGTGGCTTACAACACATACTTGTTGCATCGCCGCGAGGAGCTATGGGGCGAGGACTCGTGGGACTTCAAACCTGAACGTTGGGAGGGGAGAAGGGCAGGTTGGGAGTATATCCCCTTCCATGGTGGTCCTCAAACTTGTCTTGGACGTAAGTTGCTTTTTCCAACTCCCGTGAGATGGCAAATGGGTCAGCTAGATGCAACTTTCTGTTGTTAACTTGATCTTTAGAACAGCATGCGATGACGGAGATGGCTTATGTCCTGACTCGAATGTTGCAACGGTACGATCGAATTTCCAGCTCTACACGCACGACGAATTTCGAGAATGGTATTCGAACCATCCTCGTCCCGAAGCACACCGTTCTCTTTCAATTCCACTCGCGAAGTGAGAAAGCTCATAGCGAAAATATCGAATGATGGGATGTCAGGCCAAAGTTACTATTGCATCAATCCCCTCTGGGGGGCTCCTGTCTGGGGTCATATTGAGTTTTTATACATATATATATGTTTTATCAACGTTATATACGGCAACGATTGTTATATTTATATATAAAGAAATTTTTACAGCTAAAGATATATTTATCAGATAAAAAAGATTTACAGCGTAGTTAATTACTTCTATATAACTATTTCCTTTTTTATTTGCGATTACGAATCCTCTACTATATAAATATAACTTCGTTACTCGTAATCTTTAGTCTAGTTTAAATACTATATATCTAATCTTTCTTCGACGTTATATATAATTATCAGTTTTTAATATTTCCGTTATATCTATCTACTATTTTAGAAAGTAATTATCTATATCTATCGCGTCGGCTATATTTATTATATAACCCGTATTCTAACGTTTTATTAAACTATTAAAGTATTTTTTAATCTATCTAGTTTTAAAAGGATCGCTAGATAATACGTTAACTACTACGGTTAGAAGCTTTACTCGGTCGATTAAATTAAAAGAAAATAGAAAAATCGAATAGTACGTTTTAAAAGTAGTAAAAAAAAAACCTTTATTGAAATTAAAATAGATTATTCTAATTATAATAAAATAGTCGATAACCGCGTAGATAGATATAGTTATTATAAATATAGATATTATCGTCTGGTTTAGTTTATAGTTATTTATTTAGTTAATTTGTTTTGGTTTTAGTATTCGGTGAACCAGTGATTCGATAAGCAAATCAAGCGTTAATATACCAGTATTAAATATACGGTAGTAGAATTTATATTTTAATTTAATTAATATAAATATCGATTCTTTTTATTGAATCTTAATTTAAATTTGCTTAGTAATATAATATATCCTTCTACCGATAATTTAATATAGAAATTTTTATAGATAAATATATTTTATAATTATCGCTTATTCTTTTTTTACTAGTAATATAAGCCCTATAATACCTTTCGTAAATACTACGATTTACTAAAACTTTTTACGTACGTATATACTTCCGTAATAGTTATACCGCAGCTAAACTAGACGATAGTATCTTTCTATATTCGTAATAACTATATTTACTTTCGAAGACGTCGACTATTTTATTATAGCTAGAATAATCTATTTTAATTTTAATAAAAATCTCTTTTTTACTACCTTTAAAACGTACTATCCGACCTCCCTACCGCCTTTTAATCTAATCGACCGGGTAAAGCTTCTAGCTAGCGACCCTATAGCTAGCGATCGTTTTAAAGCTACGCGGGTTAAAGAATATTTTAATAGTTTAGCGGAGCGTTTAAATATAGGTTATATAATAAATATAGACGAAGCGATAACTATTCGTAATTATTTCGTAGTATAATAGATAGATATAGCGGAAATATTAGAAGCTGATAATTATATATAACGTCGAAGAAAGAATATATAATATTTAAAATAGACCGAAGACTATAAGTAACGAAGTTATATTTATATAGTAGAGGATTCGTAATCGCGAATAAAAAAGGAAATAATTAAATAGAAGTAATTAACTACGCTATAAATCTTGCCTAACGAACTATATACTTTTAGCTATAAAAATTTCTTTAGTAAAATAGAATAATCGTTGCTATATATAACGTTAATAAAATATATATATATATATATAAAAATTTAATATAATTTCAGATAGAAACCTTTCAGAGAAAGGTTTATAGCTATAGCTTTTATAGAAATATATATATATATAAAAACTTTTCGTAAATTGTAATATTTACGAAAATATAGTACTATAGAATTTATATTATTAGTAAAAAAAAAGAGGAAAAAAGCGATAACTACAAGGTATATTTATCTATAAAAATTTCTGTATTGAATTAACGGTAGAAAGATATATTATATTACTAAATAAATTTAAATTAAAATTTTATATAATTATTAATTATATTAATTAAACCAGAATATAAAATCTACTAATCTATATTTAATATTAGTTTACTAACGTTTAATTTGTTTATCGAACCACTGGTTTACCGAATACTAAAACCAAAATAAATTAACTAAATAAACTATTATATCAAAAATAAATTAAACATTTGATACTTTATTTTTTTTTTCACTAATCGACCGCGTGAAAAAAATACTATTACTACAACTAAGCAATTCGTTTGTATTTCTATCTTTGATAATTAGAAGATTTTCAATTTCGATATTCGTTTTCGATTGCCATTAAAAATATATTTAACTAAATCGTAACGATTTTACTTTCGCGTATATATACCGTAAAAGATTACTTAATAGTATTCTACTTAATAGTATTTTAATAGAAATAAATGTAATAAACGCAAATTTCGATAGTAGATTAAATACGTAGTAAAATAAAAACTATAGCAAAGTAGTTTTAATATCGATATAGTATTAATACTAGCAAAAAAATACGAAAAAGAACGTAATAGAGAAATAACATTTCGTTACGTTAAAGACGTATTGAAATCGCTAAAACGTTAATTTGGATATCGTATAACGCCAACGTCTTTATTACTATAATAAATCCGAAGTCGAATTCGAACGATTTATATAATATTCATCTGTAAACGTATTTTAAATAAAGTTAAACTATTTGTAGTAGTATAGATAAACAATATATTAGATTAATTATCGGATCGAATTTTAAATCCGAATTAAAAAAAATCGATCCGATCCGAATCGATTCCGACTTTTCTAGATACCGAATTAGATCGAATCTAGAAAAAAGATTTAATTTAATAAAATTACTAAAATTTCCTTTTTTATATTATAAAATCTACTTTTATTGATTAATAATATAGTAATATATCGATATAATATTTTAATTTTAATCTACTATTTATAGATATAGATAATTAATAAAATAATTTAAGAATTTTTTTATATTTTTATTACCTTTAATTTCTATTTCTATTTTTTTTATATTTCTTTTTTTTTCTTTATCTTTATCTTTATTTTTATCTAGTTTTTATTATTTACTTCGATAATATTATTAATATTTTCGTTTTTCTTTTTATAAAAAAATATGTTTATATAGAATTTCGATAGCTATATTAGCTATATTACTATTATAGCTAAATATTCTAATAAATTTCGACTATTTTTATAGGAATTCTAGTATTCTAGCGATAGACTGGCCGGTTCGGATCGAGTTTTCGTCGAATCGTCGAATATCCGATCCGATTTTAGTAATCCGATTCGGACTTTACCCGATTATATAATATATTTTATATAATAATATTTTATTATTTCAATTTAAATAATATATTTAAATAATATATTTCTTCGATTTAGAATCTTTCTAGCTAGCGTAGTTAATAAATTAGAATATTTTTAATAAATTCGTATTAAAATTATACTAGCTCTATATTTTTATACTAAAGTTTAATGCTAAAATTCAATTTTAACGAATCGGATCGGATTATAATTTAAAATCTAAAATCCGATCGGATCGAATTAGTCAATTCGAATTCGAAATTCGATCCGACGATCAGTTTATCTAACGGTTTCAAATTTCTTAAAATTACTATAAAAGATTATTTATTATTAGATAAAATTAATTATTAAAACTATATATTAAATTGATATTATTTTATTAATATTTTTAGTAGCTATAGTAGTTTTAAAAAGATATTAGAAATAAAAAAACTTATAAATTAAATAGTTTTATTTATATTTAGTATATTAATTTATATATTATTTCATTTCGTTTATCTTTTATATAATCGATAAATATTATTTTTATTACTTTTCTTTAATTTATTTAATTAATTTATTTTGGTTTCAATATTCGGTAAACCAACAGTTCGATAAGTAAATTAAATATTAATATACTAATATTAAATTTACAATAAAAGAATTTAAAATCTAGTTTGATTAACGTAAATAGTAATTTTATAGAATTTTAATTTAAATTTATTAAATAATATAACGTAAAAGATTTTATAGATAAATATACTTTATAGTTATCGCTTTTTCTTTATTTACTAGTAATATAAACTCTATAATACTATACTTAGTCAATTACTTCTATTTAATTATTTCTTTTTTTATTCGGGATTATAAATTTTCTACTATCTAGTCTTTCTTCGACGTTATAAATAATTAGAAATATCTAATATTTCTGCTATATCTATTTATTTAATACGAAGTAATTATAAATAGTTCTCGCTTCGGCTATATTTATTAAATAATCCGTATCTAAACGTTCTATTAAATTATTAAAATACTTATTAGCCCGTATAACTTTAAAAAGGTAACTAGCTACTATAGTTAGAAATTTTACCCGGTCGATTAAATCAAAAGATAGTAGAAAGATCGGATAGTACGTTTTAAAAACGGTAAAAGAAAGATTTTTATCGAATTTAAAATAGATTACTCTAGCTATAACGAAGTAGTCGATATCCGCGAGGATAGATATAGTTATTATAGATATAAAAAAATACTATCGTCTAGTTCAACTATAGTACAGCTATTACGAAAATATATACGTACGTAAATAATTTTAGTAAATCGTAGTATTTATAAAAGCTGTAAATCTTGCCTGACGAACTTTAACTATAAAAATTTCTTTATACGTAAAATATAGTAATCGTTGCCGAATATAACGTTGATAAAATATATATATATATATAAAAACTCAATATAATTCCAAATAGAAATCTTTTAGAAAAAACTTTTTTTTAATAAATTTTGTTACGGAATTTAGTTTCGTAATATAATATTAAATATAAATTAGTATTTATTTTAATCTATCTCTTTAAAAAGTTTTTATTTGAAATTATATTGAGTTTTTATATATATATATATATATATATTTCATTAACGTTATATTCGGCAACAATTATTGTATTTTACGTATAAAGAAATTTTCACAGCCAAAAGTATATTCGTCAGACAAGATTTATAGCGCAGTCAATTACTTCTATTTAACTATTTCTTTCTTTATTCGATTACGAATCTTCTACTATATTTAAATACTTTATATTTCGTTTTCGACGTTATAAATAATCAGGAATATCTAATATTTCCGCTATATCTATCTACTATACTACGAAGTAATTATCTATATTCGTCGTATCGGCCGTATTTATTATATAATTTATACTCCGCCAAGCTATTAAAGTACTATTTAATCTATCTAGTTTTAAAAAGATCGCTAGATAGTATACTAGCTACTACGGCTAGAAGCTTTACCCGGTCGATTAGATTAAAAGAGGATAGAGAGATCGGATAGCGCGTTTTAAAGGCGGTAAAAAAGAAATTTAGGTTAAAGTCGAAATAGATTACTCTAGCTATAATAAAGTAGTCGACGATCGCGTAGATAGATATAGTTATTACGGATATACTACCGTCTAATTTAGTTTATAGCTATAGCTATTACAGGAATATATACGTACGTAAAAGCTTTTAGTAAATTATAATATTTGCGAAGGGCTTATATTACTGGTAAAAAAAGAAGAAACGATAACTACGAAGTATATTTATCTATAAAAATTTCTACGTTAAATTATCGGTAGAAGAATACGTTACATTACTAAATAAATTTAAATTAAAATTCTATAGAAAAAACCGTTATTTATATTAATTAAACTAGGATATAAATTCTACTACCGTATATTTAATACTGGTCTACCAACGTTTAATTTGCTTACCGAACCACTGGTTTATCGGGTACCAAAATCAAAATAAATAACTAAATAAATTATAATCTATACTATTTAATTTTATTACTATAAAATTTTCCATTAATTTTATAATTCGTTTTCTCGTTTCTAGCGTTTTATTTTAAAAGAATTTTTATATTTATATCTATAGTTTTTTCTATATCTTTTTCTTTTAGTTTCTAGAAACGTTTATATAACGTCTTTGTATATCAAAAGGCGTTACGTTCGAGCCTAGCTATAGCTGTAGACGTAGTCCGAACTACTAAATAGTAAGGGAGTTTTAGCGTAGATTATAATAACTAATTCTATATAGCCGCAGAAATACGGTTATAATATTATAAAGTATTTTCGTTATAAAGTAATTAAAAAAAGAATAGTAGAGACGTATTTAATAATTATATTAATAACTAATAAAAGAAACTATCTATAGGAATAATAAACGATATATATAGTAAAAATAGCTATAAAGACCGATAGGTAGCTATCTACTAAAAGTCCTATCGGGAAGACGGCTATAGCGGCTATAGATAGCTATAGATAATTAGGCTTATTTACCTAATTAATCTTCTAAAGAACTTCTATAGAATCGTAGATATAATACGGCCTTTCCTATATCGCTTTTTATCTAGCGTAAAATCTATCTACGGGGTATAAAAAAGGTCTTTTTCTTTCTTTTTTTTCTTTTTTTTATTAAAACCTTTATTATATATTTTCGAAAGGAAAATCGACTAAAATTATTTCGTTATATTTAGTTAAAAGGAATTATAATACCTTTTCTTTATTTTTTATATATCTATAATCTTTTAAAAGAATATAAATTTAAGGTTAGTAGTAATATTTATAGTAAATATATTCGGGTTTAGAAATCCTATAATCTTTTAGTATCTAATACTATCTATATATTATATTCTTTTATTTCTTTATTCCTACTATCCTATATAGGGAAACGTTTTGATAATAAAAAAAATAAACTTCGTTCTAATATTATAGGTATTTTTAATAAATATTCCGAGGTTTACTATTATATTAAATCCTTTTTTAATTTCGAAAAGGAAATTCGTAATAAGCGCCTAGCCTAAAAGTCGGATTTCCGCCGACTTTTTAGTAAATAAAAGTATTTTATTACTTATTTATATACTTTAGATAAATATAAAAGTAATTTTATTATTTAAAAATACCGTAAACTTTTTTATTTTAATAAGTTTAATAATCCGGTTATATTCTATTCTTCTATTAATTTTATACTAGCCGCGTAAAAAGCGTCTATTAAATTAATACCTATATTTAGTTTAGATAATCTAGATCGGTTTTTAAAAGAATTTAATTTTTTTTAGCCCCTAGAGACTACGGGTTTATAAAAAAGGTCTAATTAAAGGTTTTTTTTCTATTATCTTCGGCGTCCGAGTTATATATCTATATTATAAGTTACTTTAGATTCTTCCGATAGTCTAGCTAAATCTTATTCTTTAGCTACTATCTTATTCTATAACGATAAAGATAAGTACTAGTCGAAATTATTATTTTTCGGTTAAATATTTAATATTAGATCCGATATTATTTTATTGTAATCTATTTAATTTAGTTTATAATATTCGATTTTATCTATAGCTTTAACTATACTATAGTATAGCTTTCTAATATAGTTTATCTAAAGCTATTAGATTATTTTTCTATTTTTATTATATTTTTAGATAAGTTATTAAAGGAAGTAATAGTATTTTTTTAAATCTTTATTTCCTAAATTTTTTCGCCTTCTTTAAATTTCTAGTTTAAGTCTTTAATCTTTTCGTAGTTTATTATTAGAACGATATCTATTTTTTTATATAAGAGGTTTTTATAGGCTAGAAGATATATTATTTATAGTTCTATTTATTTATTAATAGTACTTCTTCTTATTAGTTTTTCTAAAATTAATTCTTTCTATTTATTTTTTAAAATAATATAATTTCTTTAACTTTTAATTATAATAAAGCTTATTATTCTAATTAATCTATACTTTATTTTAACTTCGATATTAAAGATTCTATTATTTTTTATTATTTATTTATAGAGATATCCCTTAATTTTATTATAGAATCCCTTTATAATTTTATTATCTTCTTTTCTATTTATAAGAGCTATTATTTATTAACCTCCGATTTTAATTTTAAGCGCTACTATAGAGGGTTTTTTAGTTTTATATAGTTTAAAATCGAATATTAGCTTCGTTTTCTATACTTTTCTTAGTTTTTTAGGATATTATCCTATCCCCTATTTATCCGATAGGTAGATAGGGTAAATATTATTATAATAGGCTAACTAGCTTTTCGCTACGTATTTAATAGGTAATTTTTTTATTATTTTAAAAAAGTATTTAATTACTTTAGTTATTTCTTTAGTTAGATAATTTTTTTAAAAATATTTCGTTTTTCTATATAAATAATAAACTTTAGTTCGCGATCTTTTAGTCTCGATAGTATCGAGTTCTATTAAATCTTTTCTAGACTTTCTTTTAATAGGTTCTATTTTACTAAACGCCTATTTATCTAAGTATATTTTATATTACCTAATATCGATTTTTATTTTAAATTCGATAAAATCTACTAATAAATCTAGTTCTTCGATTACTACTATAGTTTCCTTAACTTTTATCTAAAGTCCTTTATAGAAATAGACTTTTAAAACTAAATCTTTCTAGTCTATTTTATAAGCTAATATTCTAAATTAAATAGTATAGATAACTACCGACTTCTACTATTTTAGAATTATTAGTTTCTTATTTATTACCCTATCTTTATTATTATTTCCGAAAGCTTCTTTTATAGCTATAATAAGATTACCGAAGATATAGAAAATCTATACTATTTTATTTTCTCTTTATTTTTCCGGGTTATCGAGGTAATTTTCTATTTAGGACTATATTTAATTAAGGATAACCTTTCCTAGATATAATATTATAAATAGGACTTTAATTATTTTATTCGGAAACTAGTTTATATATAATATAAAGTTGATATTTATTTAAATAATCTATAGTTTTAAGGGTCTTTTATCTTTTTTATAGATATTTAATATTAATATTCTAATAGTATCGCTTTAATCTATAGATCGGGATAATAAGACTAATATAGTAAATTATTAAAATATAACGTTTTTATATATTAAAAGATATTATATTTAAGTCTAGCTATAGCTATAGATATAGTCCGAGCTATTAAATATTAAAGGAATCCTATTATAAATTATTATAACTAATTCTATATAGCCGCAGAAGTACGGTTATAATATTATAAGATATCTTTATTATAAGGTAATTAAAAAGAGAATAGTAGAAACGTATTTAATAATTATATTAATAACTAACGAGAGAAACTATCTATAGAAATAATAAATAATATATATAGCAAGAATAGCCGTAAAAACCGATAGATAGCTATCTACTAAAAGTCCTATCGGAAGGGCGGCTATAGCGGCTATAGGCAGCTATAGATAATTAGACTCGTTTATCTGACTAATCTTCCAGGAAACCTCTATAGAATCGTAGACGTAACAGTTTATATATAGTAATAAAATCTATTTTTTACTACAATTACGATTTATAACCGATTAAGATTTTATAGATAGTAATTTTAATTTATATATAGCAGGATACTAGATAGTAATATAGATAATAAAAAGAATAATATAATTATTACCAGAGAAAATCTATATAAAATAGTAGCTAAAAGTATATAAAGATATATAATAGAATACGCTAGAAATTTACAAAAATATATAGATTTCTTTACTTTAGCCGAAGTTTAACCGACGAATATATTAATTAATTAAATTCTACCTTTGATTTTTCTTTTATTATTAACTAATTATTATTATAAATTTCTAATATTATATATACTTTATTTATATAATTTATTATTTTATTTATTATATTATATAAATTTAATTAAAGTATATATTAATCAGATTAGTACTATAATAAAATAATATTATAAACTATTAAATAGCGTTAAAAGATATTCTAGTATATAAAAATATTTTAAAACCGATTTATAAAAATCTAGAAAAGATTAAAAATAATAGAATTAGATAAAAGAAAAAAAACCCGTTAATATAATAATAAAAATAAAATTTAAAAATAATATCTTCTAAAAAATCTAGTTAATAATATATCGATAGAAATATAAATAAAAAACTAGTACTATAATCTTCCGAAATCTTTATCGCTACTAAAAAGACTTCGATAATTTAATTCTAAAAATACTATTTACAAGATTATACTATAAAATCTTCGAAAATATTACTATAAAATAGTTAATTCGGCTAGATTTAATAGAATATAGAATATTATATTAATAGTTTTATAAAAGTCTAGAAAAATATATATTAATAATTATATCAAAAAAAATATTATTTTATTATATTATAATTTATATACGACTTTATTTATTTCATTTAAATATTAATCTAATAGTAATTTACGTTAAATAAATTATAATTTTAATTAAAGATTTAGAAATATAGTTTAAAAATAATAAACAAGTTAATAACCGAATTTTATATAGTTAAAAAATCTAGAAAAAAAATCTATAGTCTAGAAATTTTTTAGAAAAAGATAAAGTAGATTACTGTCGTTATATTAGCTAGTATATAATAAAATATATTATCGCTTTATATTATCTAAATTATTTATATTAATTTTAAAAAATAATATATCTAAAATAATATTTATTTATAAAAATTCAAGTATTCGACTATCTAATATAATTATAAATCGAATCGAATTAGATTTTTATTAATTTCTATTTTATAATCCGATCCGATTTACCATCAGCAAATATACAATTCGCTTATAGTATTTTAAAATAAAAAAAGCGTTCAGAGTCGATTAAGCCAGTTTAAACCGATTTAAATAGAATTATCTTGTTTAGTAAACAGAAAAGTTAAGATATATTCTAAAAATATCTATTTTATCTATATTTAGAATTCTAAAATTAAATTTTTTAAAATTTAGTATCCGTTAGTTCCCGTTTAATAACGGGAAGCCTCTAGTTTTAAAACTAGTAACGCTAGCGTTCTATAAATGAAATTTTTAAAATCTAGATTAAAAGTTTACTAGTATAAATATATTATAGAATACTAGTAGCTCTACTAGATAGAAAGACTTAGAATTTTTAAAAGATTTTTTTTAAAGATTTTAAAACTCGCTTAAAGCGTTCAGAGCGTTTATAAACTAAAATCTTGTTTATAAACAAGCTTTCTGCTCGTAAACGCTTTTATAACGCGCTAGGCAGAATATAGGATCAGATCCGTTTACCAGTTCAGACCTATTCAATTAACTTTGAACGAGATCGACACTTTTGATAATGACGGTTCTAATATTAGAAACTAATCTAAACCGTTTAGTAGATCGAATCGAGCTAATTTACTAAAATTCGGATCGAATTTTCGAAATATTAACGGGAATCCGTATTAAAATAGCTAGTCTACTATATATATAGTTTGAAAAAACGAAATCGAAAATCGATTCTAGTAGAAATACGGCGTTAAAACGACGCTGACTGAAAGATTATAAAAATTTGAATTAACGTAACGAAAAAGTTAACGATAATTTTATCGTTACGGTAATCGATTTATTTATACTTTTAAATCGTTACAGCGACTTTTACGTAACGATTGTTTTTATAATATATAGATTGTATATATCTGTTAATAAAACCACGTAGACGAATAGTTAGATAACGGATATCAATATTAATAGAATTGATTTTAAATCGATATTAGAACTATATATTATAGATTTCCGCGTATTATTAAAAAAAATAACTCTAAAATAGATTAGCCAGAAATCTTTTTATTCAAACAAACAGATATCTAATATACGCGGCTAGATTTGAATAAAATATATCTTTTTAACGTCGTAGACGTCAGAACTTTCTCTGAAATAAAACTAATTTAATATAAATTCCGGATTTAATTCCGTTTTCAACCGTTTTTTCCGTTCGAAACCTCTTCGATTATCTCTATATATATATCTAGTTTGAATACTTCCGGCGATGTAAATAAATAGAATTTTATATATTCAATTCAGCCTTTATTCGAACGTATAAAATTGATTCAAACAGATCGCGCGAAAGTAATTACGATTATCGAAAGCATCGAACTAGTATTTACATCTCGAAACGAGTTGAATCGGATCGAATTCTAGAATTTCTAATTCGATCCGAACCGTATTAAAATATCTCCGGATTAGATTATAAACGAATTAAAATATAAACAGATTTTCGCGGGTTTATTTCGTTTAAAACACTGATTAATTATTTATCGTACTAGTATATACATTATATTAGTATATATCGACATTTCTAGTATTTTAGTATAAATAAAATTTAAAAATTATAATTAGATTAATCTAACGCCTGTATTAAATTAATAGAAATTGATTTTAAAAACTACTATTTTTTGTTAATCTCGATCCGAATATAACCCGTTTTAATTCGGATCGGATCGATATTTATATAATCCGATCCGAACTCGATTTAAATCCGTTCGAATCGAATTCGAATTAGAAATTTCAATATCCCGTTTCGAGTTCTATTAGTATTAACTCTATCTATAATAATATTCTATTCAATTATATTAATATACGAAAACGAACAACGAAATTGAAATATTAATCGAAAGACTTAGAATAAATATTCAAAAATGATTAAATTAAATTAGAATTTATTAATAATATATTTAAATTAATTAAAGAATTTTATTTTATATATTTTGCATTTTTTTAAAGCTTTTTAAAACTAATAATCAAAAAAACTTTTATAGTTCTATAGTATACAAATATTTTATATTTCGTTTATATATTCTTTTTTAATTATAGATTATTTAATTTATATTTTTTCAATTCTTTGATATATTTAGAAAATATTATTATATAATAAATACCAATCGATTATTCAATTAACGTAACGAGATATTGATATAAAAATTTACTTCGATATTATCTATTACTTTTCGCTAGATTGAATAATATTAATATTATTACTTATAAATAAATATATATTTCGACAATAAATATAGAATAAATTGAAATATATAGAGAAGTTTTAGTTTTAATTTTATATAATAACTATAACGTCTTTTACTATTACTAAAATCTTATTTCGTTTGATTTATTTCGAAAAGCTTTTTACGATCGCTAATAATATTAATAATATTATCAACGTTTTTAAAACGCGTTATTCCATTTTTTTTACACTTTTTTTGAAAAAAGACTATTAATAAAATATAATAATTAGCGGTTGTAGCTATTATATAATAGAAAAAAGCGTTAAAACATTTTTTGAAATTGAAAAAACCGTCGACTATTTTAAAAAACTAGCTATATAAGTAAGTTTCGGCTATATATTAAAGGAGTAAAACTTAATAATAGCAAACTACTATTTTGTAGCGTATAGTGAAAATTTACGTCAGAACGGGTTTTTCAAACGTCGATATACGTCGGAACGAACTTTTTAAACGAAAAAATAAAATTTTTTAACGATTTCGATTCTAATTAGACTGGCCACTTCGGGTCGAATCGATTCGACTCGCCAAGCGGTCGGGTCCGGGTCGAACCCGGATCGAATCCGAGTATCCGCCAAACCTTTTTATTTAATTATATAATAATATAATATATAAATTAATTTATTAATTAATTATATAAAAAGGTAATATAATTAGATAATATAATTAATCCAACTAGGACCTTTCTAGCTAGCGTAGTTAATTAATTAGAATTTTTTTAAATTATTCGTATAATTTTTATACTAGAATTATTTTTTTATACTAGAGCTTGGCGCCAAGATCTAGTCTTGGCGGGTCGGATCGGATTAGCCAATCCGGGTTCGAAACCCGACTCGACGGCCAGTCTAATTCTAATTAAATAAAGTTATAATTTAATATTATAGATTAAAAATAAAAATCAGAGAAAAGTTTTATTTAAAAACGTTAAATACTTAATATCTAAAAGCTAGATCTAATCGAAAATAAATTAGAAAACTATTTAAAATACGAATAGAATCTTTTAAAAGATTTTTAATTCGATTTGAATAATAACTCGTTCCGACGTATATCAGACGGAAAGATAGAAAATTTTCAAACTTTCAAATTTACTTTCGGAATCGATTTATCGAATTATAAAATTATTAGTAAAAATGAAAAATTTACAAAATATCTTCGAAAATAACGTTATATTATATTATATTGAATATTTTTATAAGATATTCTGTAATATATTTTTATTAATAATTATTAGTCGATTATTTAAAATAGTTTTTATTTTATTACTATTATATTTATAATTCTTTTACTAAAAATAATTTTCGTAGTTATTAATTTAAATAAAAAATATATTATAATTATTAAAATTTTATTTTTTATATATTAGAATTTTAAATTCTTTTTAAAATTCCTTTTAAAATCTATTATTATTATAAAAATAAAGATATTTTATAAAGGTTTTATATTTTATATATTCAAAAAATCGCTCGTATTCTATTCCGCGGACTTTTATTTTTAAAATTAATATTTCTAATATTTGTTTTAGTAATTATAGAAATAAATAAATTTAGTTTTATAAAATTAAAATAGATTTGCTATTTCGGTATAGATTTCTATAGATATTACGAAAATTCGATCCGAGTTTTAATAGGTTTATTTAATCTAATCTACTAAACGGTATATATTAGTTTCTAAAATTAAAACCGAAAGTTAAATCGGATTATAAAATAGAAACTAATAGAAATCCGATTCGGTCTACTAAGTTTTTTATAAATAATATAATACTATAATTAATAAATTAATTAAAATTAATAAAATATAATAAATTTAGATAATATATTTCGTTTAACTAAAATTTTTCTAACTAATATAGTTAATTAACTAAATTTTTTTTAGATAGATAAATATAATTTTTATACTAGTATTAAATAGTTTTAATAAATTAAATCCGGAAATCTAAATTCGATCCGAAATTAAATCGGATCGATATTTAAAAAAATCGGAATCGATTCGAATTAATATTTAGAAAAGTCGAAACCGATTCGAGTCGAGTCGGTTTTTTTAATTCGGGTATAAAATCCGATCCGACGGCCAGTCTAATCTAGAAATTAGATACGATTTTCTAATATATCGCTAGTTTTCGAATTATTTTAAAGGTTCTAATACTATTATCAAATATTACTATATATTTTATTAACTTTATCGATATTATCAATATTATTGCTTTAATTCGTATTACTAGTAATAGTACTAGAAAAAACTATTTACTATAATCTAATTTTACGCGTATTACTACGTATTATTTTTTTAGAAAGATATTTACGATTAAATAGTCTCTATATTTCGGATTAATTAAAACTATAAAATTATAATATTATTTAAAAAACTACGTTGTAGATAAATACGAAAAATAAAATATCTAGAAATTAGAACTAATTAATAGCGAGAGAAAACGCTATCGTATAAAGTTTTTATTTTGTTAAAATTTTTAGCTAGTAGCGCGTTTGATATTCGAAAATTTCGCAGTCGTTTCGTAGTATAGTAAATTCTATTGGTTTTATAAAAATTCGTATTATAAAAAGTCCACTTTTAAAATCTAAATAATATTATTTATCTATATATAGAAGCTTAATTTATATAAATAGAATTTTAATATTAAATTACCTTTATTATAAACGGTTCGAATTATTTATTTAGAGCGAATATATAATTAAAGGATTTAGAAAACCTTTAATAGAATTTAGAAACTTTTAAAATAATAAAACTAATTTTTTATCGCTAAGAAAAAGATATAATATATTTTATTTATCGGAATTAATTCTAAATTTAATTGATTTCTAACGTGGTAGTAATAGATTAGTAATAACTATTTCTAATATAAAATATAACAACGAAACAAATTCGACGATTATAAATATATACTATAGTTTTTTTTCTAAAAGATTTCTATTTGAAATTATATTGAATTTATATATATATATATATATATTTCATCAACGTTATATATTATAACGATTGTTATCTTTATATATAAAATAACTTTTATAGCTAAAGATATATATAATTCGTCAGATAGAATTTACAGCGTAGTTAATTACTTCTATTTAATTATTTTTTTCTTTATTCGCGATTACAAATCCTCTATTATATAAATATAACTTCGTTATTCGCAGTCTTCGGTCTATCTTTCTTCGACGTTGTAAACGATTATAAATATCTAATATTTCCGCTATATCTATTTACTATACTACGAAGTAATTACGAATAGTTATCGTTTCGACTATATTTATTATATAACTTGGACTAAAATATTCCGTTAAACTATTAAAATACTCTTTAGTTCGTATAGTTCTAAAACGGTCACTAGCTATAGAGTCGCTAGCTAATATACTAGTTACTATAGCTAGAAACTTTATTCGATCGATTAAATTAAAAAAAAAGTAGAAAGATCGGATAGCGCGTTTTAAAAGTAGTATAAAGATAATTTTTATCGAAATCAAAATAGATTACTGTAGCTTTTATAAGATAATCGATATCTATATAAATAGATATAGTTATTATATATAAAAATACTATCTTTTAATACAGCTGCGGTATAATTATTACGAAAATATATATATAGATATAAAAGATTTTAGTAAATTATAATATTTACAAAAGATATTATAAAATTTATATTACTAGTAAAGAAAAAAAAGCGATAATTACGAGATATATTTATCTATAAAAGTTTCTACGTTAAATTATCGGTAGAAAAATACGTTATATTACTAAATAAATTTAACTTAAAACTTGATAGAACTATTATTTACGTTAAATAAATTAGAATATAAATTTAACTACCGTATATCTAATATTGATATACTATCGTTCAATTTGTTTATCGAATCATTGATTTACCTGATACTGAAATCAAAACGAATTATCTAAATAAATATACTATAGTTTAAACATTTTATTATAATTATTAAAAAAGCTATTATTAATAGATCGATTTATATTAAAAAATTTCTTCTATATATAATATAATTTTATAATTTCAAAAACAAAATATCGATATATAAAATATTTAATATTAAAAAAATCCGGACAATAGAATATAAATATAGAAACTAGTTATTCTTTTATAAAATATCTTTATATATATTTGAAAACGAAGTATTGTAAATAAAATACTGGGTAAAATACTACTATAATTTTCTAGCTAATTATTTTAAATATAAACGGATTTTATCGACTAGTTATTATAGCTATAACTAGATGAAATTATTTTATTAAAAGAAAAAGCTTATAAAGTAATATACTATCGACCAACGAGTTATAATCTTTAAATATTAATTTTATAAAATTTTTTAAAATCTTTTATATTTTGTATAATTTAAAAAAAAAAGTAAAAGATCTTATAACTAGATATCTAGATATTGAAAATAGTCGTAATACTATTGATTTATTATTAATGGCTATCGGCTAGAAAAGCTATATATAATTAATATCCGAAGCAATTAAAAAATAGACGAAGAAATTATATTTAAATAGAAAGGTTCGAAATTTTTTTTAATCTATAATTATAATATTTTATTTACATATAGACTAGCTACTTCGGGTCGGATTTTTATCGGTATTTCGGAAATCCGATCCGAGTTTTAACGAGTCGGTTCGATCCGATCTACTAAACGATATAGATCGGTTTCTAAAATTAGAACCGAGAATTAAATCGGGTTATAAAATAGATACTAATAGAAATTTAATCCGATCTGTTAAACGTTCTATATATAATATAATATTATTATTATAATGATATAAAACTATAATTAATATAATATATAATAAAACAATTAATTTTATCTATAGATAATATATATAGATAATATATTTCCTTTTATTAAATTAGTTTTTAATAGATAGATATAATTTTTATATAAAAATTATACTTTTATACTAGAATTATACTTTTATACTTGATTTTAGCGGTTTTAGCGGATCGAATTTAGAAAACCGGGTTTAACCCGGAACCGAATCGGGTCGGTATTTAAAAAAGTCGAAACCGATTCGGTTTAAATCCGGGATACGAATCCGAGTTCGAAATTCGATTCGATAGTCAATCTATTTATATAGTTTCTAGTAGATTAATATTTCGATACTTTTTTTATAGGCAAGATTTCTAACAATATTATATAATTATACGACTATTTAAACTTCTGTATATATATTATAATATTATTTCTATCAAATTTCTTTATATAAAACTATTTATTCCATCTATATCTATTAGTAATTTATATTATATTCGATAGTCGTTACGGTACTTTATATTTTACTATTATTACTAAAATATTTTCTATAATATAAATTCTAAAAATCTAGTAATATTTATAACTGGCTAATATTATTTTTAATATTTAGATAATAATTACGATACGAAAGATATTAACTAGATTTTCTAATATATAAATAAAATCTAAATTATAGTATTTGGATAACTTGTCTATTTATTTATAAAAAGGTTTACTAATATTTCTTCCGTCGATACGGCTAATTACTAATTTCTAAAACTATTTCGTTAATAGTTTCTTTTTTTCTATATTTATCTAGTTTTTCCGCCGAAATTATATTTCTAGTCTATCGAAGTTGATTTATTTTAGATACTGTATATTTTAGCTTAAACTAGAAACGTATTAATAATATCTAGTTTCCTTTAAAATTCTATAGTATTATCGGTATAAACTGGTTTAAAAAATCTTTATTTAAATATATTTAGAAAGTATTTCTTAAAAATTCAAAGAATATTTTAAAATGAATTTTATAATAGTTTTAATTTATTTAAATACTATAATATAATCATTATAAATAATTTTCCTTTACCGCTATTTCTTTTTATAGATAGATATAATATCTAAAAACGTTTTTTAAAATATTAGATCGTTAATAGACGCGAGAATTATAATATCTCGAATTTTTAATCCAGATCTAGCGCGTTCGATATCTATTTAATAGATATAGTTAAAAATATTAAATTAATTTCTATTTGATTTTAATAATAGATAAACGTAACGTTTAAATACGCGTTTTAATATACTAGATCGTTAATAGACGCGAAGATTATAATATTTCGTCGCGTTATATCGAAAGATATTAGTTTATAATATCGATATTTAATATAGATATACGAGTAGATAGACGGGTGATAATATTAACTAGTTTTTTTTTTAAAAAAAATTTAAGTTCTATAATTACTAACTATAATTAAAGAATCTTTTTCGATATTTTTAATTATTTTCTAGTATTTTTTAATATTATTCGAAGTTTTTAAAAGTCTACTATTAATCTATATTTTACTAAAATAAATCTAATAAATTTCTAATTCGTTTTATTATTTTTTCTTTAGTTAAAACTATTTCGATTAACTTTTATAATTATTTTCAGTCTTTTTATATATTTTAAATTTCTAAAAATCTTTTTTCTATTATAATAAATTTCTATATATTTTAATTATTTATTTCGATTATTTTTATATTTTATATAGAATTCAGCTATATAATATATATAATCGGAAATTATAAATAATTGTATATATTTAAAATAAAATATAATATTAACAGCGAATCTAATAAAATATATTAGAAATATCAAATATAGAAAAAATATAGTAAAATTTATTTTCTATATTTTCGAAATAATCTAGCGTTCTAGTAAATTTTATAATTAATTATAGAATATTTTATCCACTTTATATTTATAATAAAATACTATTATATAATATACGAAACAATTTTCTAATATATAACTAGTATATATTAAATTAGAAAATAATTTTAATTAGCTATAAATTATTTAATATTTCTATCTATATCTAATAGTATTTACTTGAAACTATATCTTTATATAATAAAAATCTTTTTTTTAAAATTCGTTTCTATTACGCCGAAAAACGAATATATAAAAAAATTGTAAAATTAATAGAAAATTTATTTATTAAAAAATAAACGAAATATAATAAATAAAATATATTTATATTTAAAAAATTCTACTATATCTATATATTTTCAGATTTCTATTACATAGTCAAAGTCTATAATAGCTATAGAAATAAACTATATTTTCTTTATTTAAAATCTAGCGACAAACTATATTAATATCTAGCTGTAGAAATATTTAAAATAGCTATAGATATTAGCTATCTTTTTTATATACGGATTCTAGTAACTAATATTTTAATATCTAATAGTAAATACTAAATACGATTATATTCTAATTTTCTAAATTCTTTATTTTATTTAAATTTCGAAAAAATATTTCGATATCTATATACGAAAGTACTTTTATATAAAATAATATTTCTAGATATAGATGATATTATAGGAAAACGTTTAGTCGATTTGGAAAGTATATCTTTATATATATAACGAAAATAACAAAATCAGTTCTATTATTACTAATTAAAAACGTTATAGAAATTATATCGTTTTTTATTATCGTAGCCGTAGTTTTATTCTACAAATTTTATAACGTTAGACCGAAATAGCTATAGTATCGCTACTATTTCGGTATTTATATTACTCGATATTATCTAGCTTCGAAACTTTACTAATAATTATACAACGATTTTACAATATAATTTATAAAAAATACGGACGGTACGAATCTTTTTTATATTAAATAAAATCTTTTAGAACGGAAAGGAAAAAGGCGCTAGATATATTTAAAGTTCGTTATACGATCGTAGAAATTAGAACTAGTAGTATTAAAAACGGGTTTTTTTATTATATATATAATATCGTAGACAGAATTTTATTACTAGTATTATATAATCTTTATATAATTAAATTTTTTTTTTGACTGCGATAGAATACATTTCTATTCTAATAATACGTATAATTACTATAAAATATAAAATAGCGTATTAAAAACTATTATAATCTCGTCTATATATATTATTAGAATAGTATTTAATTTCAATTTTCTTTAATATTATATCGCTTTTAAATAAAAACTAACTTTATACTAAAATTAAATATAATATATTATAAATATTTCGAAATATTTATTTATTTAAAACTATTATAACTATTTTATATAAAAATAGAAAATTAAATCTAACGTTTATACGTATAGATATTATTCGAAATTATCTTTTATAAAAATATTTTTAAAAAATTTCTAAAAATTTATTATTATTGATTACGTTATATTAATAAAACGTCTAGTTATAGCTAGTATATTGTTTAGAAATCGAAGCTAGATTTTAAAGTATAGAGTTTTTCTGTATTTAAAATATTATTTATTCGAAATTTATTCAAATTACAATTTTTTTATTAGCCGATAGTATTAAATATTTTTGGAATAACTAAAGTAGAATTAAATAGAAAGTGAAAAAATATCTAATTTATTATTTTTAAATAAAAAAGATTCTAAAACGAATGATTATTATTATTTTTTAAATTTTTTTTTAGTAAAATTTGTTATTTCTAAATACGAAAAACGGGAAATTTTCTAAATTTCTATTTTGAAATCTATTTCTTTCTATAATTAAATGGTGAAATTTTTTTAAAATAATATATTAAACTAATAATTATAATATTATAGACGTAGAAATACTAGTTATTTATAGTAGAAACGATAGATAAAATTGATTTCATTAGATTTTTAAATATTTTCTTTTATTATCTTTATATAATAAACTATTTCAGATTGATTAGCCGTATATTATCATTATATTTGGATTTTTTAGTATAAACTTTAACTATTTCCATATTTTAATTATTATTTTTAATCGTATGATATTATAATATCGATTCTTGAATTTAAATTTTAATTCGATTAACAATTTTGAATATTTAAATAGTAGTTATAAAATAAATAAAAGATTTTTGATCAAATTATTAAAAAATAATAATTAAAGAAATAGAAATCAAATTTAAAGTTTTAAATTAAATTAGATACTAAAAACTAAAGTATATAAAATCTATTTAAATCTATTCAAATAAACTAAATCCGATTAGAATTCAACAACGGAATATATAATCACCAATTGTATACTTCGAGCCGAAGCATTCAAACGATATGTATACGAGATCTCTTTTGAATTCCTCTCACCCCGGACGGGGCCCCAGTGACCAGCCGGTGTCTTAATCTCTGATTCGCTATCTTCCTATCCAACTCCAGACATATCCAAACATATCAAGTCTGAGTTATGAAAATCTTTCTTTCACTGGACTGTTCGGGCCTGCTGAAGACGACATTCTTCGAGCATTGACCTTCCGGCGAGCGTCCGACACCGCTTTAGCTAACTCCTCCTCATGCTCCTTCTTCTCCAACACCGCTTGAATCCAAACGGGAGATGTTGGAAATAGTGCGCTGCCTTGGTGAACGCGGACGCTTTCGCCTCCTGATGTAGTTTGGAGAATGTTTGGGAAGATACAAAGCGGTGTGATACTCGACGTGTCAATCTTCTCGTCCAATGGCATAGATAAGTTCTCAAAACCCCGGGTATCTTCCGCTTGCCAATTCTCTTTGTCACTAGGATCGGGGTTCTTTTGAACAGTAAATCTGGCCTCGTCCTTCCGTGCGGCCTTCCATAGCGTGATCGACTCGTTGATAATCTTGAACAAATCCTTCTCAAATCCTGCCGACTCTGATGGAACAGTTAACGGTTGAAGGATCTCGAGTACTCGGTGCATCATGGGCTCTACCCCGCTTGATTCTCTACTGAGATCGTCAATGCCCCGCAGAGTAAGGACTCTCCATGCGCTCTCACTTCGTCCGCCCGAGGCGGAGAGTGAGTTGGACACTGCTTCCAAAAACGGACCCACCACCTCGCCGTTCGGTAGTTTATCTTGCGGAAGGAACGGTTGCCATATGAAATCGCACAGGCAAGTGGAGATGACATGTTGAACGTCCTTCAACCTGAGGAAATCCGAGATCTCGCTCTGCCAGATAGGCGTCGAATCGAAGATGGGACTCAACTTGCTTAAGTCCTGTTGAACAGCTTCCGGGTGCTGTGTCCCCATTTGCGTCAATAAGCGAGGAGTAATCGAAATCAAGGATTACGCGGACGTTCACTTACCGTTAAAGCCCGTCCTGGTAGCTTCTGAAAGTACCTTGACGACACGACCTTAATGGCATCAGATATGTGCTGAAATTTCTCCGCACTGAAAACGCGTTAGCAGGCGGCTGTTATTGCTTTATAGAAATGCATAGTACAGACTAATACTCGACCGGCTGCCCTTCGACCGGGAATTCGGACTTTAGTTGCTTGAGCTCCGCAGTCAGTTTCTTGTTGTCCTCCTCCAGGCTCTTTTCCACTCGAGCATGCCGTGCCTTCTTTGCCTCTAGCTTCTTTTCAATTTCCGATAACCGTTGCTTCAGCTGTTCATTCATTGCGGACAGTTCTGCATTTTGGTCTCCCAGCTCTCGGACTCTCTCTTTGCTTTCAGCTTCGATTTCTGCTTTACTCGTCTTTATACGCTTCTGAGTCTTGTCTTTCTCCTCCTGCAGCTTCCGCTTGTACTCTTCCTCCATATCCGCCTCTGCCTCGGCGTACTGAGCCTCCAACTCCTCCTGCATTGTTCGGTATCTGGTTCTTTCCCGGTCACAAGCTTCTTGCCCATTTAGGAGCTCCTCATTCTCACGTCGGAGGTTTTCCATCTGCTCGCTCTTTGAATGACTTAATGTCTCCACAGCCTCACTCAATCTTTGGATTTCAGCCTCCTTGTCCACCTCCGTCCCATACACTCGCTCAACCATATCCATATCGGAGGTGGATATGGATTCGAAGTACTGCGTGAAAGCTGCGAGGCGTTGTATGGCTCCATTGGAGGAAGCTAGTATAGCGGCTGAATTTCGAGATCCTTCGGTGTTGCCGTGGCTGAGGACAAGATCGTTGGAAGACCTGGGTTCCTGATCCTTCCTTTCATCCGACGTTACATCCCTGCGCCTAGTTGATCCGCCACGGGTATTGTTCGTGTGTTTGGGCATTGTATTTCGACCCTGGAGAACTCTTCAGTTCTTCGGCTACTACCAATTCGCAGATTGCAACTTCATCAGAATGCGTGGTATGGCAGAGTTTCGCTTACTCCTGTTCGACTTTGGAAACCGCTGAACGAAGAAGAGTCCGTGCGGGTAGAGAGGCGACGGAGGAGACCGTTAAAGGCGGAGTGAGTTTTTGAGACGGTGCGGCTTCCCGCGTTCGGAATGTTACGATCGGTGATCCGTGGAAGCATAGAGCCTCTCGAAGCCCTGAATAGATCATCGAAGGCATTCGGGTGGAGAAAGACTCAATATAAAGAACGCAGCTATCCATTAACTGACTCTGGAATTTTGGGGGGAAGCCTAGGATACGTAACGCCAGATGGAGACAAGGTTGCGTTGAGGTGTGGAGGAAGGTCCCAATTGCGTCGGCCAACGTGGCAGACTGGTGGATGGTGGACATGGCGCTCAAGAGGTTTGGCATAAGCCTGCTCTACCAATCTGAGAGTCAACCGCATGCTATCTTCGCCCAACCACAAGATATCCTAGAAAGCTGGATTCTTATGGGGAATATATGCTGCGTGGCACACATCGACTGGTGAGTTTGAGGCGACACTGCAGGGCACGCCACTGCGGGGTAGAAGTGAAGAAGGACAGGTCCGATGGTGCCAACGATGGTCAGGCCGAAGACGGATCCCGAGCAACGCTACAGTATTAATGGGCTTAGCATGGGCCTAGGGACAAGCACGGTCACAGGGTTCCAGTTGGAGGCGATGGTGACGGTCAGTGACAAACTCGAGCTTTTTCTGTATCAGAGCTGACGTTGCAATTCCAGGAGAGCAGAACCCGTGCGACATCCAAGTCCTTCAAGTTCCAGTGCACTCCTCCCTCCTTCCTTTGAACCGCAGAGGTCGTGGTAGACCCAGACCGTTCATGAGCGAGGGCGACAGCGACAATGACGAAGACAACCCGCAGACAATATTTGGTTCGGGAGTGGACCGGCTTTACGATAGCCCCCGCAAAAGATTCGCCCTCTGAGCTAATTATCTTACCCCAGGGGAAATAAAGAGTGATAAAACGGAAGCTAATCTGGGGACCCTTCTAAATTTCGATCCCTCCAACCTTAAAAGTTTACAGGAGTATTTATTAACGACGCTTAGATATAAATTCTTATAAAGCTCGTAATAGACTTATAGATTTATATACTCGATATATATAAGCTTATAGGAGCTTTATAGGTTTTATCGTTAGTCTTTAAAAGATCGTAGTAAAACCTGCTGTAAGGGGCTCCTACGGTCCTACTAGCTACTACTAGAAAATTAAAACCTTTATAACTTACCTAGACCTTGGCTAAATATAGTAAAACTTGGATATTATAGTCCTTATACTATAGTTACTCTATAATATAAATTATAAACGGTTCCGACCGGTAGTTATTAAGTACAGTACCTACTGTACTCAAGACTGATCTGGTTCACGGTGCGAATCTGACTGGAGGCTCCGATCAGCCTGGATTCATTAACAATGAAAGCGGCCAGAATTGTGTGTACCTACACGGCAATCATCGGCTCCAGGTAGCGAGGTTGTTCTTGCCTACCTCCGACGCGTGGGTGGCAGATTTGTACTCCGAAGGTAATCGAGATCTGGATTGTTTGCTGGCTGGCCGGACGTGACTGATATCGGCTCAGATCTCAGTGAGAAAAGAACAGCGCATTCTCAGCCCCTAAGCTAGATAACGCTGGGATCCTCTATCTTTCCCTTCATAAAACGTTCTGCGAACGTGTACTGTCTGGCTCGAGGCCTTGCGATGATGCCGGTCATCACCCCACTTCTCAACATTTCAATCACCGCTTCATTTCTGGACCAGACAACATATGCAAAGCTGCAGCTAAAGAGCGGAGCGACGATATCACAATTGAAAACACAATGGACCAGTCCCACTGACATCCTTTCTTTGTTAATGCTTCTCGGACCTGATGTCATACAGCGAGCACTGGCACAAGTCGTAGGTCGACGTGTCACACCCGTGGCTTTCTCCTTTGGATGGTTTCCTATGCTGTGAACGCCTTGTTGTCGGCGGCTGGTGGTTAGCATGAACTGTCTGAGATCTGCGTGTACTAGCTTTATCTGATGAGGAGCGTCCAGATCGACGACTCATGCCGCCACCAGATTTCAGACGCACAGTTGTGGGCGCAAAGAGCGGACATTCGCGGGAAAACAAATCGTGGGTCATTGGCCGTATATTGCGCGACTATAAGCAGCGTGCAACTCCGCATACGCAAGACAAGAAATCAAGCAGCTGGGAAGCACTTCGGGTATCTATCTTCAGGATCAAAGCCGAACGATGACCGGAGTTCCTGCATGCGACTGGGTATGGTTTTCTGGGCTGGGGGTCGCCTTGGTTCAAGTTGTTGTTGCCCTCGTGCCGCTTTTCTTGCATAGAGAATGGATCGTACTTTTGCTGACCTGCTGTGGCACGCTTCTCGCTTTCTCAAATGGTCTCCTGGCTCAGTGGGGCGACGAGAAGTGGGACTGTCCTAAATACGGCGGTGGAGACGTTACGATCACGCAAGGAAACGGTAGCCGCCATGCTATCGTGATACTCGGTGGGAAAATGCCCCAGACCTGGAAATCCTGGCACATAGCGATAGCGGCAAGATATCTTCGTTGTCCACTCGTGTTGTTGCGGGACTCCAAGCCTTGCTGTGGGTGCTGGTTGTGATCACTGTGGCTGGATTGAAGCAAGGAGGATGGTGTAAGTCTGAGTATATGGATCAAGGCCACCGACGCCAGGAGAAAATGGATGAACCTTGGTGCTTCCCCGCCAATATGTTAACAATACTGTCCATGAGAGGAGCCCCCCAGGCAATGCTGTCAATTAATTCCTATACTATTGCTGCATTGAGAGTAATGCCAACTGGTAATCTGGTCAAAGGCTTCCCATGACTGGTGATCGAAGTGACGATAATAGCTAGCAGAGAGATAGTAGAGATTATGAGAAGCTACTAACTTTTAGGTCTGTGTCATATCTCCACGAGATTTCTTCGCTTTCCCACGGCATCGCAGGCAAGAAGCCATAGTTCAAGGCCGCGTGATATGGCACGACGAGGCCAAGACTCGGGTTGCAGATATAGTCAACTGGTATCGATCGCAGAGAATAGGAGGTGGGTAATTCTTTGATCCAGGAAAGAAGGAGAGCCTTGCAAACATAAAGAGTCAGGCAATATCGGGTGGCCTGAGACAAGCAGATGCTGAATTTATCCCGAGCAGAAACCGAGCAGAGAGTCACACCCTCTTGACCCTCGCTGATACACCGCCGACAGAGTCTACCTTGGACAACACGTCACAACCAGCCTCCCAGGTATCGCAGAGATAATGCTAACTTCAGCTCAGCCTGGTATCACATACTCATTCCAATGATAACAAGGCTCTGGGTTGTCTTCCTACAATCCTGGCCGTGCTCGAATATCAAGCACGAGGTGTTCCGGGTGGTTGTCGCTGTGCTCAGCAAGACCAGCAGCCTTGGAAAAGCATCAGGGAAAATATTTAATTCGGTGAAACAAGTCAGGATGCTCGGCTTTGGAGCTTGGAACGGTGTTGTCCTGTCGATCAATGATATCATCGTGTGGCTCAGGGCTTGGGACCCAGTCGCCAATATACATGTTGTAAAGCATGCAGGTCTCCAGGCCGTCGTAGATAGAATGTGGATATCAAAGTCCGCATGAAGCTGTAGTCTGACATGTATGAATTGTGTAGTTGAGGTAGCAGACCCCCTTTCTTCTCCGCCGTTTCTTCTAAACTTCTAGGGGACTGACAAAGTTTTGAAAATAACACTACCTTTCACGTCCGCCAATTAATTTGTGGCTTTCATACATGGAGACCTATAAAAGTTACATCTCAAGTACCTCAGGCGCACGTGAAATGGTTCATCTTCAGCCATATTTATTCTATTACATTCACGCCAGATGCCCCTTCTTTTGCCTGTTGGCTCTGGCTACCGTCTCAGCCATACTATGATCCACAAGACATTGGCATTCTAAGCTGATGGATTAATATTGATTCCTCATCACAGCGGCTGAGATATAGCACATCAACACAAGGACTTTTAAGTTCGAAGAGTTCTGGAGTGAGGATTCGAAAAGATATACTATCCTTTCGTACCGCAGGGAGGAAAGAGAAGTCAGCTTTAGAGACATACAAGATTTAAACGCCGCTACCCTTTAAAAAGATTCTATCAAGATCCAGAATTCCTGTAAACTCGCAATTAAAGATGACTTTGAGTATGTGTGGGTAGAAACTTCCTATATCAATAAAGAGAGCAGTGCTGTGATACGAATAGCCCTTCACACTATTGAGGGTCTATACTGCAGAATCAGCTTGATGGCTTATTGATCATGGACGCTCTTTGTCCCGAATCTTGACCAGCTTCGCGGCGTACCCGTGATTCGGGCGGTCTTATCAATTGATGAGTCAGGCATTCGATACCTCAATTGCCATACCAACAGTATACACTGTCAACGCATCTACCTAGAGCATGTCGTCTGGACTGATACGAGTGTCCCTATCGCTTCGTTGAGACTGTGTAGCGACTTCAACTCGAGTCGTCATGAGGTCGTTTCGCAGTGGATGCTGCATCGTGTACCTTTTTTGCGGCTGCTATAACTTCTTGCAGACTCTTGTGTTTCAAGGCTTCCACTGCCGAAGGCCTTTTGCGCGGATCCCATGCCATCATATGACTAATCAAATTGCCAAGTGGTTCAGCACCAGACACCTGACCGGCTTTGTCGTGGCGAAGCACTCTTTGCATTTGCTTGTGATCAGCTGCATTTCTTGGGTGGAGAACTTTAGTTTGTGGCCACCAGCAATACGTCAATGCCAGTCCGAGCATCCAGATATCCAGCGTCTGGTCGTATGGCTTCTTGGGACCTTCTTTTTGCAGTTCGGGAGGTAGGAATTGCCAACCTGCAAGTCTGGTGTCGGTAGCCGTTAGGCTCTGACAAAATTTGCCAAGGTCACAAAGTGTAGCCTGTGCAACGTTCGCGCCGGGGAAGACGAGGATATTCATGGGTGTGATATCTCGATGCATGCAACCCTCTCCATGAATAGCCGTAAGTCCCAGCAGTAATTGATAACAGTGAGCATTTGACATCCCAGGAAATAAGACTCCAGTCATATTTATCGAAGGCAACTCCTTTATAATGGATGAGATATACATCCAGTGGGTATTGAGAGACTAAGAGATCTTTGCCTTTGAGTGCAGTCCGCCAGTCTACCAGCTCTACGATACCCTCCCGACCGCCGAATCGCTCGAGAGCCTGTATTTCTCGGCTGACGTCTGGTACTTCTCGCGCAGATTTTACTATAATGCGTTTGGCGACCATCAGTTCTCCATTACTCGGGTCGAATCCTTCGTAGACACAACCAAAAGTCCCACTGCCAATACCATGGCGAAAGACAATCGAGTCAAAGACAGTATCGCCTTGGAGTGGGATACCAGATATTTGGGTATAGGGTAGAGGATATCCCTCCTTCTGGAGTACTCTGTTCCGTTCCTTAATATAATCCTCTTCTAGACTGGGCGTGTTTATTTCGAACCGGATGAGATACTGCATATCGAGGATCTCAATTCTAGTCTTGGATTGATGGAGACAGACAGCCTGATCTGCTTGGATGGTTTTATCTTCCACTTTTATATTTGCGCCTGCCGTGAGGGTCCATGCTCCCGAACGTGGATGAATGCCAAGGTACACATGAGCAGCCTTGAGAGCCGGGAAACCTTTGGCGCCTGGCGCAACCAGGAGTATATCTACGTTGCGCGTGGGTCCAAACTTCTTGCCTGATACTTTACCAATGATCTGAGTACTTGTCAGATACGTATATCTAAGAAATAGAGAGTGAAACGGCGAGAATGGAAGTCATCCTGTGATGGCACTAAGATAGGGATGTAGGCGATTCAGAGGAGAAACGAACAAGATGTGTAAATAGAGGTACGGATATAGAGAGAGCTTATATATACCCATGTGGGTCCTTTGGAGATTGCAGGTAAAGTAAAATGCACGCGAAAGTGACCGGCATACAACATGGTTGGCGGGTCACTGGCTACCTCATCTGTTGTCTCGCCACTATCGTTCGTTGCCTCTGAGAGATGACCAAGCGGACATTTTCCGGTCACGTGAAGGTATCGAGTATGGAGTGGATCGAGAGAGCCTTTCTCTGCCGATAGGGCTACAGTGTGAAAGGCACGCCGAGCTTCTGTGTTGAGAGGAATCATCCTAAGGACATCTTGGACCTCCGGTGAAGCAGTAGTCAAGTCCGGTCGAGAAGGACTACTAGCTGTGGCTGAACCTGAATTGGGTGATCGAAAGAGGTCCTGTCGGGCAGAGTTGACCTCCGTCGGAGGGCAGGAACCCTCGCTCGACGAAAAAGGCATTCTTGGGAGTGGAGCCAAAGTTTGCCGTCTGGTTCATCGATAGATTGATCCACGTTCACGTCACGCGTGTACTTTCCGTGGATGTGTTGTTTGCAGAAGGTACGTAGAAAACGGCTTTTACCCCGCCATTAGCTCGATCACGTGTCAGGCACGTGACTCCCACGTCGCTTCTACTAGCTCTCTCTCCCTCGTCAATACCTTTTCTCAAAAACCAACTTCACTCGGTCGACCTACCACCATCATGGCACCATCCTGCAATCATGAAATACTCTATTGCGTCCATATGACATCTTGGCCAAAGATGTGCCAGCAAGATACCATGACCTCCCGGCGCCTGTCGATAAAATGTCGCGATTACGAGAGATCCCTGGAGCTGATATGGGCAAGGATCAACGAACACCAGCCGGAGATCTTCTCAGACAACGAGACCGAAGTCGATATGGAAGAAGCAGAGGACTATATGAATAACCTTCCATCTCCCAAACAGCACATGTCCTGCTTGTGGACCCCCGAATACCAAGCTCGACGGGAAGCTCGAAAGCGACTGTGGTCTCCACCCCTCACACCCCCCATGGCCGGGATGCCCTCATACTCCCTACAGCCGAGTCAACGCCTTCCAACTCCGACCCGCCGCCATCAGCCTCACCCTGCCCGTCGCCAGCCCTCAGCATCTCGAACCTATCCACCGCCATCTCCGCCGCATCTATCGCACCATCTCCAGCTGCACCTTCCGCCCAAAGCGCAGCACAGCAAAATTCGCAAAGCCAGACCGCCTCCAAGACTTCATCGCCCAATCACTCGCTCGATGAAACCTACGAATCTGCTGTCTTTGCATAATCGCAAGGGTTATCTCGAGGTTTGGTCTGCTACTGGCCTGCCACACTCGACTACTTTCCAGGAATGTCTTGATATCGTAGCCTGGTTCGTACTTCCTACCCTGTACTCTTTTCTTCCTCTGTGCTACAAGCAAATCTTGCAGACATGACAATCGAGCTATTGGTTGCTCTACATGTAGAGTGGAATTCACAGGACTGAAAAATTCGCTAACGCCTATGAAAACAGAGCGTCTCTACCACACACCCCTCTTTGCCCCTTCCAACACAATCTCACACCTCCGGGGTGTAAGTACTGGGCAGCAGACATACATCCATCACGCCACACACAACTTTACAGGAAGAGATTTTACTTCATGTGGCATCAATGTGATTCTGCTGGCGTCCTCGGATCATATCCACTACTCCGATGGTTTACCGCGATCTCGACAGCATACGCCTGAAGTCATAGCTAGGCGGTGTAAGGTATAAAATTACTTGAAGAGCACATGGTACGTCACATTGGGAACAGCAAGAGACGGTTGTTGAATCAAGTATGTCGGACAAGCTGGTGTTGTTTTGGGGAACCAAGGAACAATGAGCTTCAGGTCATGGCAAAAGCATGCCATGGTCAATAGTCGTACCTAGGCAACCAGCGCTCCAACGCCGCATACAACCTGCAGCACGGTGGCTCAGTACCCACCCAGTTCTCAAATAGATTCTCTCCAGCCCTCTTAAAGCAATGCATCGCAGAGACAGATGAAATCCGCATGCGATACTACGTGCTACATCACCCATGCGACACCGCCTTTTCCGTCAACAAATCGCCCATAGCCTGCAGCGCAGGTTTCGCATCCTCCCACGCTTCCTCTCCTTTGATGAAGTCGGACAGATCATACATGGAAACACCAACAGAGACATCAACAGTGATCCGACACCCGATAGTAGTGGCATACATACCACGAATCATGGAAATGCAAACGGGTTCTTGGATGGCGCGCTTCCTCCCGGGACCACAGAACCTGGATGGCAACTTCTATCAGGGGAACTACACCAACGGGACAGATGAAGTGTCGTTCAGTCCTGTGGAGCCAGTCGCATTCATTGGCATGCGTCTGCGTGGGGGTATCTATGACGCAGAAAGCTTCTCGGATCTTCTCATCAATAAACGTGATAGTCGATGCCGAGTTTCCTCCGATCGATACAGTATAGATGCCTAGTATGGCCCTGGGAAGGCTGGCCATGTTGGGAGACAGTATAGCTACTTTATGGAAGATCTGAGTATGGCCTATATGGATGCTAGTTTCGGGTTCATGGGCAAGCGCGAAGCTGAAGCGATAGATCTCCAGCGACGACTTCTGCTCGAGGTTGTGTACGAATGAGGAGACGTACCGCGTCACTGGGTACGGCGAATCGGTCTCTTACGAGTTTGACTTTAAAGGGCTGAGGTAAGCTACAACGAGCAACGCACATCGGCCCTCAACGCGCCAAAGGGCAACTACAACGAGGAATTGACGCAGCGGATCCGATTTGATGATGGAACGCTGTAGAGTATTTTTGAGAAGATATACGGCCCAAAAGGCCTATCCCAGGCGGTTATAAGCAGGGTTGCAGCAATGAGAGAAGTCCGGATCTCCGCGGAATTAGGGGATCACACCGCGTATACATTACCAAATCTGAAGAGTTCAGAGCTGGGGATGGACAACATGATACGGAGGGGGGAAAGGTGTTGCACAAGAAGATTATAGAGACGCCCTCCCAATCCCTCCATCTTCACCATTCGTCTTCTACTCATATCGCGTCTTTGAAGTCTCTTTTCATCGCCAGCGACTGCTCGCTGGTGTCTTCTTCTATCTTCTCTGCGAAATGAGATTTTAATTCCTCAAATGCTTTCATCATCCCATTAATCCTCGCCTTTGGTGTTGTGACGATCCGAGCAGAATCGGAACTTGTTTGCTTAGGCTGGGGTCTCATCAGCCCTGTCATTGGCCTCATATTTCATTTCAAGCCGAAGACCTTGGATAAGGCCGAGGACGCCACTGTCGCTGCCGTCGATAACGCAGTGCAAAGCATTAAGGATCTGCTTCAATTCGACCTGACCCACAATCCAGTCGTGGTCACCTACAATCTCCTCAAGGCAACAAGTCAAGCTGGTCTCAGACAAGGGGCTCAGTCGCTCGCCAACACGACAAAAGATTTCCAAGATCTTACCATTGGTCTTGCAGAGGAGTCCGTCAAGTTTATCAGATCATGCGGGTCGTTAATTCGGCTTTTTGGAGTGATGTTTCCCTCTGCCTGATCAATGGCGCGGGCTAATTGGCGGCCGCAGCAGTGTCGGCAACACGGAAGCGAGCTGGCCCGGTCAGGGAGGTCGATGCTGTGAAGATGGCACAGGGTTGTCTCTCGGACGAACTCAAATCAATGGCCAAACCACCAATCTTCAATATCACTGGTAATTCGCCATTTCTACGTCTTAGCTCTTACTGAGGAGTAATCTCAGAACCGAACCAAAAGATTGGTACGACCATCTCAGATATATCTACATTACTTATCCCGGTCGGTCCGGAGGAGGAGGCAGGCGTGAAAGCCGCACAAGCTGTGGGTCTTGCTATCCTTAGCAGCGAAGCGACGACTCGCATAATGAAGTTGCCGGGTGGTCTATTCGATCTGAAAAACAGCTGGGCTGAAGATTTCGCCGACGCCAAAGCGCTGGGAATAAGGGACCAAACGAAAGACGAAAAGCAGGCGAACGACAACTGCCACATATGTGCGCCACCATCACCACAGAGTGTAGTAGCTGCCAGGAATGTTAGGGGTCGTCGCCCCAGACCTCATCTCGTCCCCCGTGGCAATGTCCTGACGTCTTGCTGCCGTGTTCCAGACATCATCCCGGGACCAGGCGACGATTTCGAGTCATGGGAGGTGGGATCTCAGCAGAGCGACCGGATAGATGATTTAGAGATCGCAGCGAAGTACGATGCAATGGGCGACGAGATATTGGTCGAACCTCTTGATTACATGCCTAGGGATATCAATGATGGAACCGGCTTGCATGGTCTCCACAATGATTTGAACGGCCTAAGCACAGGTGTTGTGCCCTGGTCGCCTGAGCTTGTGGCCTCGGTGGTCGATCCTCTAAGAAGACTGACTTCCTCCCAGCAACTGTTCCAATCGTTACACAACGCCTTTACGGGGCCCACAACCGATCCCCTTTATCAGGCGCTCGATATCACAGAACGAGAGGGAGAGGGGGACTTACGTATGGAATCGTTCAGTCCCAGGTGGGTAGACAAATCTGATCCTGTGCTGGCACCTCTGCAAAAGTTCGCCGATGCAGCCATTGGACAAGGCGCGGCAACCTTAGCAGCACTCAAAATGTTCACCCCGGAGCAGATGAGAGATTACAGAGGAGAAATCGAATTCTTCTACACCCCACCATCGGAGAAGGCTCTTACAGGGGTCGACCCTCGAGGATTTTACTAGCACTTAGGTACGCTACAATTTGCCGCTTCCGACACGCCCGGCCTGGTCGTCCTGAATGCAAACACCGAAAAAGCATCACGCGTCACAGTCGTCCCTGATTCGTTCTATGTGATGAAAGCAAAGAACTATGATAATCAAGCCTTCATGGATGGAAGCCCAAGAGGACCGACATGGCATTCGGTGTTTGGACCGGAAATGGCGCAGCAGGGTCGTGTCAGTATGATAATGAATATTTAGTTCTATCCGGCGGACTATGCATGCGGCTCTTACCACTGCATAAATAAGACGAAGTGGTAGCTTAATCTACTGGTCCATGCACTGTTACTACGTCTCTGCTTTGGCAAAGGGAAAATTTACAAGTACAGAGGGTATAAAAGAGGACGAACTCTTCCACTTGACATAGCTACGTCTTGAGTCCTGTAGCTATTGTGATAGTAGTTATCACGACAAATACCAAATGTGGATACTATATCAAGAAAACCTGGTTACCATCTAGCTTAATGTACGCATGCAGTATCTTTATTCGCAAAGCCTGCTGATTCAATGGTTCCAGACTGCTACTCAAGGGCTATCTTCGGAGATTTCTCGAGCAAGAAAAAGCGAATGCTTGTTTGGTAATGTGTCTCGATATGAAGATAAGCTGAAATATGCAAGCTAAATGTCTTGGAGGATTCGGCAAGAACCTCAGCCTTTGAGGCTAGAAGAGCCTGCCTAATTTCTAGCGACTGATCAACAATTGGTGGAAAGCGTAGAAATTAAAGGAGAATGATAAGGGCGGCTAAGGAGAACGAAAAACTGGCCTCTTCGGACGGTGAGAAGAGCCTAAGATAGATCGGTAACGGCTTTGTTCGTGTCTCGGGTCCTTGTAGAGCATCTGAGCTGGCTACGAGTCGATATCATCAATGCTCAACTCACCGAACGAAATGGACAACTACCACAGATAAGGTCTTTCAAGGAAGATAAGTCATTCTACACTAAATACCGTCTCACATGGCAAATTTCATCCTCCCCTGCCACAACCGGATCCTCTTGCCATACATACCCAAAAACAACACAATCAGTCCCGCGGCCGCGGTGATCCCCGTCTGCGCGCCAAACGCCTTGACCAGACCATCTTGTATGACCCAATTGATCTCGATGTACGTCGCCATAAACCCGCCCCACGTCCGCCCCACCACAATCCACGCGCCCACCTCTCCACTCCCTTCCGGATAAGCATCAAGAAGATAGGCGTTCAGCGCTACAGTTGCGATCATAATCCCCGCCACCTGAATGGCCGTGAGCACCGCAATGGCCATGTAATGCCAGGTGTGTTCGAGTGCGAAGCCGAGGATCAGGATGGAGATGGCCATGATAGGGGAAGCGAGCCAGATTATGATGAGACGCGCTTCAGGCTCGATCTTCCCGTCATGGCGTTTGATGTAAATCTTTCCTACGAGGTCGTGGAGCCAGTGGCCGAGAAGAGCTCCCAGGAGGGAACCGAGGATGGGGGCGAAGTAGAACATCCCTGACCAAAGGTCCAGGCAGATTAGCTAGACCCACATAGCGAATCGGTAGAAAGACGATAGAAGCTACAAACCTAGATTATATGGTGTAAAGCCATAAGCGTCCGTAAGCCAGATGGATATGGTCGCATTCACACCGATGACCCAAGCGAAGTTGAGGAAGTAATAGATGGTGCAAAGTAACACGGGCACTTTACTAATCGCCACGACCGGCCTCATGACAGCTTGCCAGAACGTCTGCCGGTCGTGTCGACTTTTCCACTGCTCCACACCAACAAGTCGCATAAGTCGTGACTTTGGCGGCGTTTGCTGCTCTTTGGGAAGATTTCGGTTGTAGATGGTTTCATCCACAAGGCCGATGACAAGGATCCAACATAAGGCCGTAAAGCCGGTAGCGACCCAGAACACATTGGGCCAAGGCAGCTTGCTAATCATGAAGGCTGACATCAGTGGACCTAGATACGGCGAGACGATAATAGCGCCGGACCAGATGTTGATCTTGCGGGGGTGCTCGTGGAAGAAGAAGACGTCTTGGATGTACATCAGACCACCCTGCAGTGCCCTTTAGCGAGGAGAGCCGTCAATGACTGCGGGTATGTATGACCCACAGCTTGCGCGACAATGGAGAAGAAACCATTCAAGATCCTTGCTGCCATGTACGATTCAAAGCTTGTGGCTGCCGCACACCAAGCGTATGTACCTAGGGCCATTGACGTAAACGAGACCAGTACCGGCAAGCGACCAAAGTAGGCCGAGAGCCAGACCGTGAACAGGCCGCCAGCGCCCAAGCAGAAAAGGTTCCCCACCAGGTTGTGTTGGATGGTGTTCTGTGGTTTTTGCCATTGGCTTCGACCGTCGTCAGTAGTGACTCACGTTTGTTTCGCGGATGGGAAATCTACATTGCTTGAGGCAATAACGTGATGATGGCCATACTGCTGCCAAAGTCGGGCATGAACGCAACGACACTAATGACGAAGAGCATGATGTGTTTTTTGCTGTCGCTCCAATTCAGGGGGTCGTTTGGATCAGTACTAGGCTGCGGGATGAGGACAGTCTTGCCATCGGGAGTGGTCTTAATGTCCTGCCCATGCAGGCGGGCGGCATCAAGGACGTGGGCGCCGTAATCTCGAAATTCGTCCATGAGTGGGTCACGACTAGCGGTTGTGCTTTCTTCGGCAGCCAGTACGTGTGCCTGCTTCTCGACATCTGGGCTATTATTCTCCGGGCTCTTAGACATGGCCGGATCAGATACAAGCGAGCGCTGTCATCAACGATAATGGTATCTTCCAGTGACAACCAACAAGGAGCTGATTCGGATATTCTCGATGTCGAGCGTTGAGGGTCAAAGCATAGGAACGACTGGATGTTGAGGTAAAGTTATCCTTTTCTGGGCAACAATTAGCTTGACGCGATCTGCATTGAGATGCAGCGCAAGGACCTCGCTAATGATCGAATAAAGTCGAAGGATTCCCAATGCAAGTTCCCAATTGAAGGATTCCCAACTGGACCCCTATCCTGCATTAGAAGGAAGCACGCTACAGAATTGGGCGACATTACCTTAGTACGAAGAATCAAAGACGACGTCACTTCTGATTCGCTGCTCGACTTGCTTATGCAGATCAGTGATTGACATGGGAGATGCCGAAGCATAGTTTTGCACGGGAGGTTCCAATAGAGTATTCCAGCCTACACAGCCGGGAGTTGCCGCGAGGATGGACACAGCATCCTGAGGTGACTTTGTTCACTCTTTCAGCTTCGCTTCGATTATCTGCTCGTAATCACTTCTGGTCCTCCAAATCTTGACAATCTCCAAGCCACATCGGTCCAGTAGGGATTCCCACTGCTGTTGCGTCCTTTCGATGCCGGAGCAGAACATCATCATAAGGAAGTCCATCGACGAACCGCGGATTGGCGCACCTGTCTCCGGAAGAACGTACTCATCGATGAGTATGCGCGAGTAGCCCCTTTCCATGGACTGTACGGTATTGATCAGGATCTTTTCGCATAGAGAGTCCTGCCAGTCGTGGCAGATGTTTCGGAAGTAGTATGCACGCGCGCCTGCAACAGTAAATGTTGATCAATGACGATCCAGGCCGTACAAAGGTAGGGACGTACCTTGGATAGGTTGCGCTGTGAAGAAGTCATACGCCACGCACTCGACGCTTGCGGGAGGTGCCTCCCTCTTTACCTTTTCAATCACCTTGGGTAAATCCTGTAGAATCAAGCGCCCATGTACATCTGGATAGGTCTGAGCGAACGCGGCAAGCTCATGACCCCAACTGCCCCCAACGTCCACCAGCAGCACCGAGTCCTTGTCCGTCTTTGCTCCCGGACACAGCGTTTGGGCCATGGGGAAAGTCTCGAACCAGGTAGCAAGTCCCACTCTTCTGACAGCCATGTAGTCATCCAAGTATTTCCTCTGTTCCGGGGTCTTGTCAAAATATTCGAAGAAGTGCATGCCATTGTGCGCATAGCGGAAGGGGCTGAGCTCGGTATCGTTGGTAGGAAATTGGTGTACCCCGGTCTTGTGCATGTATTCGACGAGGCGGGCGCCAATGGGGAAGAAGAGGTCGAAGCTGGTGCATCGGATCAGCACAAATTTCACGCTGTGGATGGTACAAAGAAGCAGCAGGACATACTGGTGCTTCTCACCGCCTGACAAGCCTGGCTGATTGATCAATCGAGTCATCTCGTTGGCGGTGTATGTATTCTCGCCCACTTCATCGGCGACTCCGACATAAGTGACCAGGCGCATGATGCGGGCTGCCTCCACTTCTCAGCTACCGACTTCCTCGAAAGAATCCAAGCCGACAAACCGATCAGGAGTGCATCGTATCCCGTCTCCGTAGCAAGTACAGCCCCAGACACCGATTCTCCCCACTTTTCGTCGAGAGCTGCAAAGATGCCAGCTTCCAAGGCCATTCGGACCGCGGCACTTTGCAACGGCTTCCCCATTCATGAGCAATTGCAAGAGCGAAGGATAGCGGTGCAGCGTACCTCGAAACGCATTCTCATCAAAGTCTCGGCTGGTGTTTCGGCAGCCAGGTTGAGCTTCCGGATTGATTCGAGGAAATCGACGTGGGCTTGGCCGGAGCCAGCGGAATCAGCTTGAGCTGCGTCCTGTACGTTGCGAAGGGCATCCTGGACGGCTTTGCTATGTGCCATGATTTAGGGAGCCGCCTTATGAGTTGTCTGAGAGCTTTTTGTCGGCAGACAAGCCCCACGAGGATGAGCATGTTGAGGCCACATGGGCTGGTGATCGACTGGCTTGCAAACGAGCCTCGGAAGTCCCATAGTGCCACAAGGTGTGAACCTCCAACAAACCTCAAATACCCACTAAGATCCAGTCAATTGTGGGGCCCCCGTTTTGGTGTGGTTTGAGAGTCTTTCACAAGGTAATTCAGGGAGCCTGTATAGTATGGAACGAAGGAACGATAGATAGCGTGAGACTGAGGACCAGCATGCTTTTGCCTATTATACGCGGTGGTCCTGGCGCCTCCAGGTAGTCCGGGCGACCGTAGGCTACGGGCGGCTTTTAGCGCGTGGGTGAGGACTATCCACCGCATGTATCTTAGGTAAGCCCCCGCCACCACTCAGGTTTCAACGACATCAGACCTTCTTATCTGATTTAGGGGCTGCATGTTGGCCCAGATATTCGTAGGTATCAAGCAACTAATACCCATGACAGACATCTTACCCAAGGCACTCTCCCTCAGAGGTATATATCAGCGGAGCACAGGTGGTACGACAGCACTTTCCACGTAACTGTTGCAAGTTCTGGTGCTCACCATCTCTTCTGCTCATTCGTACGAGGAGACCAATCCGATCTCACAGCCTCATGAATCAAACTACCGTGTTTCACAAGGCATCGATCGCGATTGAGACCATCTACTTCCAACACCTCGGCCCTTCATCATTACCACTAACACCATTCTCAGATAACATCACCGAATGGAGTTTGTGCCACAAACAGTATCCGTCAAAAAACAATCCAAGCTGTTCTCCTTGACTTTTCCTACAGCCAATCCAAACCTCACCTCCGTCCGATGATCAATCGTCAAAGAACTTCGTCTGCTGCCACCGAAGTATGCAAGACCTGCCTGATCCACCATCATGGACGCATGGTGGGGAAATGCACTGGTTGCGGGGATTGTTGTCATTGCTCTATCCATGATTATTCATCGGATTCAGAACTCGCAACCTCAACTCAACTACGCCGATTTCATCAGCGCCGAGCGAAGTGGAGTCAGCTTAGCCCTGGCTCTGGCGCTACCCGACAGCGTCTTCTTTGGCCTACACCCCGTTTTTGACGAGTCCATCCGCTCTTACTGGGCGGTACAAGAGCGCGACATCGTACCGCGATGTATCGTCCGACCGCGTAGCGCTGAAGAAGTAGCCACCGCTGTTGCAATCCTCAAGCGCGACTACGATAGCTGCAATCGCCAGGATGGTGTGCCCTCGCTGTTCGCCGTGCGTAGCGGCGGCCATTCCCCCATTCCAGGTGCCGCAAACATCGATGGCGGAGTTGTCATAGATCTCCAGCTGCTCAATGAGGTTATTCCGTCGGAGGATGGCTCTTGTGTGGTCATTGGTACTGGTGCGCGGTGGTTGGATGTATCTATGATCCTGGACCGAAATGGCCTTGCTGTTGCTGGAGGCCGGAATTCTGAAGTCGGCGTAGGTGGCTTGACGCTCGGAGGTAAGTACGCTGTGTTCTTTCATACTTTTGTAGATGCGAAGAAGTGGCTAGGACATACTGGCGTCTGGCAACAAGCTCAACCCCAGAAACCCCTTACTCGCCCCCTTCAAAGCTGGGAGGTAACTGTTTTCCAGGTGGCCTATCCTTTTTCTCGCCACGCGCTGGCTTCGTGTGCAATAACATCCTTAGCTACGAAATCGTACTCGCCAACGGCACCAGAGCCACCGCGTCCGAGAAGACCAACCCCAGGCTGTGGCGTGCGCTCAAAGGCGGTTCCAATAATTTCGGTATTGTTACAAGCTTCGTTGCACGCAGCTTTCCATCAACGGAGGTTTGGAGCGGGTTCCTTTATATGAGTGCCTCGAAAGCGAGCCAGGTAATTCCAGCCTTTTATAATTTTGCTCAAGCCAAGGCCGGGGAATATGATGAGTACGCTGCAGGTCCACTAGTGTGCTTTTCGTACGTGCAGAAGCTCGGAATCCAGCTTATCGCAACACACCTTGTGTATACCAAGCCGGTGCCGTGGCCATCATGTTGGGCCGGCTTTAAAGCTATAGGGAGACTGTGGAGCACAGTCAGAGTACGCTCTCTTACCAGTGCAACGAAAGAACTGGCGAGGTCCAGTCCCGCTGGGCTGCGGTGCGTGTCTCCCGCGACTTCCTTAAAATGGTACTTCCATCTGACCTGCGATCCAGACAGAAGTTTATTACCACGACGGTGAAGAATGACCTCGCCACGCTTATGGAAATATATGCAGCCTACAAAGGGGGCGCCAAAGTCATGCGTAAAGTTAGGCAGATGACCTGGACGCTAGTCCTGCAGCCGCTTCTTCCTGCGATGGCAAAGAAGGGTCAGCCCAATGTACTAGGTTTGGGCACGCGTACGGAATCCCTCGTTATCGTCCTATTTACAGCTGTATGGAAAGACACTGCAGACGACGGGCTAGTGGACCGGACCACGCGAAGTATCATTGGTAGCATCGATCACTATGCAGCATCCCAGGGCACAGCCGACCCGTACCGGTATCTGAACAATTGCGACAGTTGGCAGAGTCCCTTCGATGGGTATGGTGCAGATAACAAGCGCTTCCTACAGGAAGCGAGCCGGGAGTACGACCCAGACGGCCTTTTTCAACGGGCCTGCGTGGGGGGATTCAAGCTTGACACGAATGAGCCTCATTGATGAGCAGTGATACTTCGTCGTCATTTTGCTGCAATCCCCATTCATGGACGAAGAATCAGGAGATATATTGACAAATATCTCTTGATAGATATCTTCTGGTTTGGCCTTTTCACTTTAGGTCCGATATCTCACTGGGCTCTCGGTTACCTTCCCCGTTTCCCAACGGTTTGAACTTTCCCAATTGCTACCTATCCGGCCCAGGTTTCATGGTATCGGGTATTGAAAGATTCGTAAGCTCGATTCTCGTTAAAAGAGGCTGGGTTCAGTCAAAGTGTGTCATATAAGTACAGGCTTTGTTTTATGTCCTCTGCGCATTGGGAGTCGTGATCTAACACGGTTCCCCACAAGTCCCATGACTAAGTTCCCTTGTAGGATTTGCCCTTTACAGAACAATCAAGTACATGAGCCCTGGTAGAGCATACAGTCTACGCATCCTGCATCCTCGCTCGCAGTCCTATCAATCACACAAGATCAGGCACCCTCGTCTGTTGCTTCGCATCCAACGTCCGCTCACTCGCGTTTCCGCTAGACTCTACCAACCACTCTCTATGTGCGGAACTCATCTCGAAAGTCTGTTCAACATGTATCTCCGAATCCGCAACATCCGCATACCTCACATACGCGTTCGGAGGAGGTTGCACGAATCTGATATCGGTAGAATGAGCGGTATCTGCCAGTTGCGACATTTTGATAGGTTGGTATGATGGGCTATGGCGTTTGTACTGGTAGGTTCTGCTTGAAGGAAAGTATTTCGTTCGGTGAGCATGGGCATGCAGGTGTTGTAGACGGGTTTCGGAACCGAGGACGATGATAAGGAAGGTTCCGTGCTGTGGGAGCTGGACGAAAGTCATGAGTAGGTCCGTATGTTTTGGGATCTAAAGGCGAAGACTTACGATACCCAGGCATAGAGGTTGAATGTCCCCGCCGCGAAGATGTCAGCTCCGGAAGGTATGAAGCCCTGATGGCGCCGCTGATGGCCGTCCTGTCGAAAGGACTAAGTGTGGGACATAGCCATGAGAAGTGGAAAGCAGGCCATTGGACTGCTCGATTGGCACGAAAAGGTATGGTACTGCAAGCGTAACAGAAAATTTACACAGAAGAAAACGAATCCCAACTCTCTGGAGCGCTCCATGTTCAAGTTCGAAACTAGTGTGATGGGCAATGACGCCAGGAAGAGATCATTGAGTGCGGACCAACCTGTTCACAAAGCTCAATGGCATCGAATCGCAAGAGTATTACCAACCAACAAGCCGATGTCCGACTGGACGACGGGATTCTAAAAGTCGGCATGCTCCCAGAGTGCTCGGGGGTCAAGAACGCGATTCATGAGCTTCACCTGATTCCAGCGGAGCCTTTGCAGCGGATTGGCGCACCGCCTCAGGGCTGCCCGTTTCTACTGCTCGATGCCGTTTTTGGTCTACTGAGCACCCTACCCTACAGCAAACGCATCACCCTTTACCCCCAAGCGATTCTTGGGCACGGTGTTCTATCATGGGCTTTCCGGACTTTGAATTGGATTCCTTCACCCCATCGATAACAGCAAAGCAATGTTGTGCCTGTACACGTCGAACTTAACATCTGGCCTATCGGCTGTGATACTATTCGATCCCCCCCAAGATCTCCACTCGGACTAAAAGCTCAGCGGCGTCAAGTCCATCACCATTCTCTAGGAAGACCAGGCAAAACCTCTCCTGACCAAGCTCGCTCTGTCGCAGATGGTCTCCCTCGCCGACTGTGGACGGACCATTGAGGCTAATGGTTGGTACCACTGCGGTACCTGAATCGATGATCCTGAAGGTCGATCTGAAGAAGCCGGACAGCCGAAGGGCTCTTGCCATGGCGCTTGAGGTCAAAAGTTAGGTATCCACGGATTGAGTGCTCTATTCGTGTAGCGTACAGCGCATGGTATCGATACTGCTATTGCTCGTCTCCTGCCTGTAAGTCCGAGTAATCACTTATCTGTCATTAGAGGCTGGATTCCTGTTGGCGCGTGCAGTCGTGCTTGCTTATTCTGCCCGGTAAATACTTCCTTGTGTCAAGACAGGAGCTCGCGATGTGTTCGGCACTTCAAGAGTCCCGGCTGTGATAGCGCAAATGTTACAAGGACAGCCGCGAGTTGATCAAGTGGCTGCAAAGTTACGTCAGCCTTGCACGATTTTTCCATGATCGACATTATTGATATCATTGATACCGAAGAGGGGGTAATGCACGTAATGGAAGGGAGTCTATGATGCACTCGGAGTCGGAGCTCATTCCTCGTCCGCTTGCCAATCTCTTACCTGAGCTTCCTTCGTATGGCAACCGTTCCTTTCCATCTTACTCACTGATATCCAGCAGACATTTTCAGAGATGGATGCTGACTCGCGCCTTGCCCAACATCCAGAAAAGTTGGGACGGAGACTCCTGCCAACCCTGATCGATCATATCGCTGCCATCGATCCCACCAGGCCTTTTGTATCTCTCACCAAGTCGACTGACATACATCAAGGCTTCCGGGACGTCGATTATGCTACATTTGCTGCAGCAATCAATCGCTGCGCCTACTGGCTTGATGATGAACTCGGTCGACCGCGATATGAATTCGAGAAGATTGCCTACATGGGGCCTTCGGATCTCCGCTATGTCATTTTCATCCTTGCAGCCGTCAAGGCTGGATTCGTCGTACGTTGTCCGTCCAGAAATCACCGTTGCTATTGCGTGTCTTGATTCTCCCTTCTAGGCTTTTCTACCATCGCCCAGAAACAGCTTACAAGATCACTCCTCCCTTCTGACAGCCGCCGATTGCCATACAATCGTGGCCCCAGAAAGTCGGATGCCCATCGTCGACAGCCTGATTGCCGCGAGATCAATGAAGAACGCTACCATCCCTGCAGTCGACTGGTTCCTAAAACCAGCCGAGAACGAAGTCAAACCGTACCCATACTCCAAGACCTTTGAACAAGCCAAGTCGGAGCCATTCGTCACCTTGCACACATCAGGATCGACTGGACCACCGAAGCTCGTCGTCAGTAGCCATGGATCATTCGCAACCCTGGATGCATTTCTGGCAATCCCTTCGCTAGGCGGCCGACCAGTGAATGCTAATTGTCTCATCGGAAAGAGGATGTTCTCGCCCTTCCCTCTGTTCCATAGTGCTGCCTTGGGCATCATCCTGGCCTGCAACATTTATGCCGGAATGACAATCATTCTGCCCCCTCCGGTGCCTTTGACCACCGGCTTATGTGACTTGATCCATACTCACGCATCCTTGGATGGGACATGTTTACCACCTTCCGTGCTTGTTGATATCACCCACAACCCAGACTACATGGACAGGCTTCGCAAACTTGACTTCGTCTGCTATGGTGGTGGTCCCTTGCCGAAAGGAGTGGGGGATAGGATCGCAGCAAGCGGCAAACCACCGCTCAATTACTTCGCCTCTACCGAGACAAACCTCCTGCCTACGGAGGTCCACGATGCCGAGGATTGGGAATACGTTAAGTACTCTCCCTTCCTTGGACATGAATTCAGAGAGGTTGGTGATGGGCTAGCCGAACTTGTCATCGTTCGTGATCAATCATTGGGTCTGTTCCAAGCGGTGTTCAGCAGTTTTCCCCATCTTCAAGAATACGCAATGAAGGATATCTACGAACCGCATCCGACAAAGTCAGATCTATGGCGGTTCACTGGGAGATCAGACGATATCATCGTCTTCTCGAATGGAGAGAAATGCAACCCTTTGGTCATGGAAGGCATCATAATGGATCATCCAGCCGTCAAATCTGCCTTGGTCACTGGTCAAGGGAGGTTCCAGACAGCTTTGCTCGTGGAACCCGCCGCTACCTCAACCGCCTCTGCGGGTTCCCTTGTTGATGAAATATGGCCAACGGTTCAGAAAGCTAACCGTCAGTGCGCCACACAAGGAAAGATTGCCAAAGATTTCATTTTAGTCACTCATCCCGAAAAGCCAATGCTTCGGGCCAGCAAAGGGACAGTGCAAAGGAAATCCACGCTTCAGCTTTACGAAACCGAACTTGAGACTCTCTACGTTGCGGACGCTTCTGTAGCCACTGTTGGTCACGGTCTTGATTTGGATCTTAACGATCGTGCACAGCTTACAGGGACACTGAGAACATTGATATCTGATAGTCTCAATGAAGAGCACATGGACGATCACCAGAATCTATTCCAGGTTGGATTGGATTCGCTGCAGGTGCTTTCCCTGACGAAGAAGATCAATGGTCTTCTGCGAAAACATGACAAGAGCATCACGACCGCAACGATATTTGATAGTGTCAGCATTTCAAATCTTGCTGATGCTTTAGAGCAGCTTGGACTTGGCAATGAAGTATCTGGTGAAAAGCTGTCCGAGGCCTCCGAACAGTATAGGGAAATGGATATGCTCCTCGAGCGGTATACGCCGCATCTCGACAGCCGTCTTAAAAGGGAAACAAGGGTCGTCGTCTTAACTGGCTCCACAGGGTCGCTCGGATCCTATCTTCTAGATAACCTGATCGCCGATCATACCGTCAGCAAAATCTACTGTCTGAATCGCAGCCCCGAAAGCTCACACCGACAAGAAGGTTCGCAAAAACATAAAGGTCTTTCCACACACTTCCAAAAAGTCCGGTTCTTACAGTGGAATCCTTCCAAGTCTTACTTTGGCCTCGATCAGAGAACCGAGTATGAGCCTCTCCTGGAAGAGACTACAGATGTTGTTCATAACGCCTGGGAGGTCAACTTCAACCTTTCCCTGCAGTCCTTCTAATCGCACCTCTCGGGCGTGCAAAAGCTCATCGAATTCTCCCAGAGATCAGTGAATAGGGCTCATATCTTCTTCATATCCACCGTCGGCACGGTCCTCGATTATAAATCCGACCAGCCACAAATTCCAGAAACGCTGATGACGCACTGGAGCAGCGCCCAGGCATCGGGCTACCCGCAGTCCAAGCTCATTGCCGAGAGACTGTTAGCTAACGCATCAGAGGTCTACCATGTACCCGTAACGATCTGTCGAATTGGTCAGATCGCAGGGCCGACGAGAAGGGAGGGTATGTGGCCCAAGCGTGAGTGGTTGCCCTCTCTGATGGAGAGTGCGAGGTACCTCCGCTTGATACCGGAGTCGCTAGGTCCGCTAGATATAGTGGATTGGGTCCCCGTGGATCTCGCAGCGGACATCGTTGGGGAATTGTTGTCGTCGTCGGATGGACAGGCAAGTCCGTCACATGCTGGGACAGACGACGCAGGGGATCGGCAAGAGCAAAAGGTTACGAGACCAAAGATTTTCCATATCGTTAATCCCCGTCGAACCACGTGGCCGGACATTCTCCCCGCTATCATCCAGCATCCGCCTGCGGAGATCCGAAGCACGGACTACACTACCTGGCTTACTGCGCTTCGCCAAAGTCTGGACGATGACTCGAAGAATATCGACGATAATCCAGCACTCAAGCTCCTCCCATTTTTCGAAAATATTGAGAGGCAGATGAAGAGTGGGAAGGGGGAAGTGATACTAAGCACTCGATGCTCGGAAGCCATGAGTCAGACCATGAGAAATTTGCAGCCCGTAGGCAGTGGGTGGATGGAGAATTGGTTGAGGCAGTGGAGAAGTTGATTCGATATCCTTGTAGCCGGATTGGCTTAGGTTAAAGTATTACAGGGTCTGCAGTTGCTTGCATGACGGCACATATTGATATGGAAAAATAGTAATTCCTAGAGGGTCCCGCAATCATTACCATGATAGTTACTTACTTACTAGGCTTCTTAGATTCTGACGAAAGCTTTGACCAGGTCTGTGCTCGGTTAGATGATATCGGATCTATCTGCGAAGTATTTGTGCCGATGACCGCTGTGGTGATTTCCTAAAACCGAGTATAGCGTTGTTTCTAGCCCCCCTCCCCCCCGGGCAGTGTGTCTCTCTTCTTCTCTTTATTCCATTCGACAACTGTTCAAGGTTCCCATCGCGTCCGTGACTACCTTCCAAAAGAGTACTTTACAAATTCCCCACGCAAACTAACCATACTTCATGGTCGATCCAGACCCTCGGTACCCGATCCTACCTCAACAAACAGCTGTCGATTCCGCCCTATATTTCACTCATCAGTACAAAGGACCCACAACAAAGCTCCCATCATCGTCATTATCATCTCAAAGGTACGTACCTCTCAGAAACGCCGTCCCGGAATATCCAGCCCTCACACACATCCCGTTCAAAGCCACCACCGCTTCCCAAATCTCATAAAACGACGAGACGTCCGTTAACCCCGTCGTCAAGACAACAGCCACGCATTGTCCACTCGCTAGATTGACCTTGGCGTTAGTCATACATATACATCTTCCCTTTTGAGCAAACACTCCGAATACGATCTCACGAAAGAGGTTGAAGGAAGAATGGTAACTTACGTTCAACAATATACCTCGGAAGCTTCACATACGCCTGGGGATCATCCGATTTTCCAAACGTCCTCGGCGCAACGGAACTCGTCATCGTTTGCGCGAGAAAGGTGCAGCTTGCTAGAGGCGGAGCTGGTTCGCCGGGGTGACATTGGACGAGGGGGACGTAGGAGGTTAGGATTAGGCCCATTGTGCCGGAATATCCTGTCGGTTTCAAGTCAATGGACACGCGAAGTTTCCTACCAGACAGAAGAACAGAAAAACCTATAGGGCTAAAGGGGTAGTTGTGGTAGGCAGTAAGTAAAGTACATACCAACATTCATAGCGATACCTCCAACCCCAGTAGGCGCCACGCATCGACGCACCAAATTCGAAGCCGCACGCCCCAACTCCGCATACGAAGCCGTTGTCTCGGTGTAATAATCTTGCAGCACGATATCGATCGTGCATTGTCCATCGGCTAGATAGATAGACGTCTTCGTCATTCCCATGTGCACCACACCACTTTCGAAAGAGCAATAAGCAACTCTTGGGACAAAATAAACAAACTTACAGCTAATAAATCGAAAAGGCAAATGCACGTTCCCATTCCGTCCGCTCTCGACATACCGGCCGAATTTCCTCATTCGCCCGTCGTCGCTGGGGATTTGGTTCGCGGCGTCCCGGCAGCTTTGGAGGTTGAGACCGGTTCGGTAGCGGGAGCCGGAGCAGCTGATGAGAGGGATGTCGTTGTTGAGAGGAGATCTGTGATTGTTGCTGGGGCTGATGGCTGAGAGGGTGGGTATTGTATTGTTGGGGCTTTGTTGGTCTCTTTAGCATTTTTTTATATTGCGGTGGAGGTATGGAGAGACGAACATTGGTTGCGGCGGCAATGCGGCAGCGAAGGAGAAAAGCAAGGACGTGAGGCGTAGCGTTATAGCAAGTTTTGATTTCATCTTGGGTCGCCGTCCAGGACTTGGCCCGGATGCTTTCAGCACAAAGTGGTCGAGATAATGGAATATATATTTCGCGGTACGTGATTTTCGGAATAGGAAGGACGATTGGACATCAAGTGATGGTGAGGTATCAGAGTTAAATTAAACACTTCTGCTTGGAAGCCATGTTTCTGCTCCGACTGACCTGTATTCAGCATTTTATTCAATCCAGTGCATTCGCGACGTGCGGCTAGGAGGCGGCTTCAGACGCACATCGAGAGGGCATTGAACTTTCCTTATAGGCGACCCAACCATTTCGTACAGAGGGCGATTAGGAGAATTGCAATCCATTGGGTGGATTTTGACTTACCGATGTATTCGATAGGTCGGGACCGAAGAGGAAAGCCGGTGGCCTACCTCTAAGGGAGTTGTTCTATTCCAGCCCCTGTGAGGACCTCATCTACAATCGGGCATGGTATCATCCATACTAAGAATGGCAGGCACATGAGAGCGTCATGAAAACCTCCAAATTGAATCCCAGAAGTTGGTTTGGTGACAAGTAAAACACTCACAACTAGTGATGCTCCTAGGTGGCCAAGACGAGCAGACTTAACGTCGTCCGTTTGACGATTCACTGCCTAAGGTAATGGACCTGTGAGTTCCTGTAGGCTATCGGATGCCAACAATGGATTTGCATTTGGAATCTGCTTACTGAGATTTTTGTGCTGACATGGAAAACTGAAACGACGCGAAATAAGGTAAAATTCGCCAACAGTCGGCGAAGTCTTGACTGCTTTTGCCATCAAGCAACTTCTTCCTTTCGATGAGGACGTCTTTGTTGCTAGAGGAAAACCAATCTTGTAACCGTCAGTGTCAGCAAAATATATACCTACAAGATCCGAGCCACCGACCTTCTCGTTCCACCATCATACAAATGGGGCATGGACCAAGCAATGCGAACAGGTGATGACTATATCAGAGGGAATAGATGATCAGCTATACCAGTGCCATTCCAAGGCCAACAATAACTGTGCGGCAGACGTTGAAATCTCAATGTCGCTCCAAAAGCAGGATAACACCAGATCTCACCGGGGCGAACCCCTCAACGTGATCCGAACGATGGGAATAACAATCACTATGACCATTAGCGGAAAGGTGGTTTCTAGCAGCACCTTTCGACAAAAAGTACCTACTTACTCGGATGTTCGGTCGTATTGATATGGGAATCCAAATGGATGCCTAGTTACGCGTTTGCTTCATCTTTCGATCGCCGTAGAACTGGCTTACTTAGGGAGTCACTTGAACCGTCACCTACATGATCTCCATTGTAGTGTATGTGTGACTGATGGTTTTGGCCGCATCTGACGAGCCAGCTGCGATGTACGCCAGCTTGTTCCCGTCATTCTTAACATTCGCTTTACCTCCGATGTTGAAGGAAATTTCTTGTATGAAAAAGCAATGCGAGTTTTCGACGAGGCTCGACAGTAGCAGAATGAGTAGATTATATATTCGTATTACTATCCCGCGGTGTATTCCCAAGCACTCCGGCCACGCGAAAGTCATGTAATGGACACGTCGTTATCCCTTTCATCCCATGCTGTGTGACTCCATGACGAATTCTACGTCTTTGCCGACAAGGAAATCTGATACAACGAGACACCGCGCCATTCAGAGGTACAATGATGAACCACCAAGAAAAACAGCATAGGAGCGAAGAAGCAAAACCGTCAACAGAATAACAGGCACCATACCCCATGGAACGGGCAAACAAAGTGTCAGACTGTCCGTGACTCAGACCGCACTCAACGAATTCCACAGCGGTACCCACTGACATTTACCTAGGACATCTCCTACATGACAGCTTTGTATAATACTCCGTCAAGTTGCTTTCAGAGCGTCCACGGCTGCGTAAAGTTCGTTGGGGTCTTCAAACACCTGCCACACATCCCTGGGAACGTCTTTGAAGGCTTTCTCAAACCGTTCCGGGGAGTTTTTCTCTTCGTTGTTCATTTCGGCTACGTCCGTCACCTAGTTAATCTGTCAGTGATTACTCTTGGACAGTATTCCAAGTCATAGAGTTGTAGCAGAGAGTTCGCAGCTTGAATGTACGTACTTTACGTATGAAAATCTTCTTCACCCAGCCGGGGTGTTTCCGATAGATGTTGCCATAGGCCTCAGGGTCGCTTTGAGTGCTGTCGCCAACGCAGAGGACTTTACGCTTTGGTAGCCAGCCATGGACCTTATCCATCTCTCCCGTCTTGTACGCCTCGGTTCCCATGGTCAGACTCAAGAGGAAGCCGCTCAAATCCATCCAACTGGCGTCTCGGAGTAAGATTGTACCTTGAGGATAATTGGCGTGCAAGAAAGAGCGGAGGAAGGGATAAAGATTGTAGGGAGAGGCTGAGAGGTAGAACCAGGTTGGGTTGAGAAGGGATTGGATGTGGGTGTAGAGAGCGGGCATGGAGGCGATAACCTCGGGGTCGGACAGAAAGGTTGAGCGAAGGATTCCGACTGGAGAGGGGGTAAGGGTGACTTTGACAGTGTCGTCGATGTCTGGAAGTTTGATGTTAGCTTGTATAGGGATGGTACTAAAGGAGGGGACGTAGATATACCAGAGATTACCAGCCAGCCCTCGGGCTCCGCAAAGGTTGTCGACATGGGGCCGATTGGGGTTAATTCTGCATTCACGGCATCCGTCTCGACCGTTTGCCCATTGTTGTAACCGGTGCCGAAGGTAATGGTCTGCTGACTCGTCGCACTTCTCCCACCCGGCCCCAAGCGTTGCACCTTTCCACCCGGCAACTTCACTTCCACCCATCTCGCCGGAGCTACTACATCGGCAAAGGGCTGCAACCGCTTTGCAATGGTCTTCTCTCCTCTTTCTCGTTCCTCCTCACTCCCATCCTTCTTCAAGCCAATCTTATCGGCAATATCAGCCACTACTTTGCTTATATCCCTGCCGGTCTCCGTCTTAAAGAAGGCGGCGCTGAATGAGGCTTGCCAGGGTTGAGGGGAGTGAGGGTAAGGATGAATGGGGCGGTAGGCGGTATTGTCGAAGAGCCAGACGCTTTCGGTTTTGGGATCGACCGGGCCTGCGAAAGGGTTGTTTTTTCCAAGATAGGAGGAGATGTTTTGGGTGATAGGAATGGAAAAGGGCGAGCCGAGGCTCGGAAGGGTGCGCTCGGTGGATGGGAAACCCTCATTCTTGCGAGTTCGTTTGTCGCCGCGGGTTTCTTCGAACAGTTGACGGGCGCGGTCGAAAGCGCGCTGCATGATGCAGGTCGTATGCAGGATGAAGTAGGTACTCGATCACAGATATAATGAGGAATTTGAGGATGAAGCGTTACGGAGGAAAGAGGAAGCAAGAAGCAAAAGACAGACTGACTATAACCTGCGAAGCACTGCCTACCAGTGACATGGTCATTCGTCGCTGCCTACTTGATTCAGGTCAGACGATCGACGTGACCGAGGGCGTTGGATGTCAAGCGCGGCTGAGCACGGGGCAATTTCTGCCAAGGCGGAACGACAAGGGTGGGTGGCGGACAAAGGAAAAGGGTGGAGCGGAAGTCCTCCCTACTGGGACTCTTCTGGGACAAACCCGGATTTCGGATGATCCATGTATGCACGTGTTCAAGTGATTGTAGCAGCCAGCATCCTTAGATACTCAATTATGATTCCCGTCACAACGCCGTCAGCCGCCTATATGATCCCTAGTGACGCCACTTCCCCTTGTTCCATCTTCATTTCTCCTCCCACTTTGTAACTCGCTTTCCATCGCATTTTGACACTGTTACCTGACCCTCGGGGTACGCCGTTGATCTCGATGGGCTGTGTGATGCCGTTGGCTTGCTTGGGCTGCAATGTGCGACCCGATTGTGGTGTGAGTCGGAGGGTGTAACTCTGTCACTTCATTAGCCTTTCCGAATCGGGCAGATCATATCGTCAACCATGCTGAGTATCTTGAGAAGTGTCTCTAGTCGGAAGGAGATAAGAGCTGCCAGAGACGAGGACCCACCTTAGTCACAGCTACTTGGAAGGTATACTCGGTAATGAGCGATGAGGTATTGTTGGAATACGAGGCTATTATTGATATCGGAGCCTCAGGCTTATCCGTCCGATTGATTCTGAACACAACCGTTACAGACGTTTTCGAGACTGTGATTTCGTTCGATGTGGGTAGGGTAGAGTTATCAGCGGGTAATGCGGAGGCGAAGTTCCAGTCGTCGTCGGTACCAGCCGAGGCACCGTTGCTCTGCTGTGGTGGCATAGGTGTTGCGGGAGTTGAGGGTTTAGGAGATGCGAAGTTGAACATAGATGGAGACGGCGCAGGGGATGGCTGTTGTGGTGGCTTGGATGCTAAGGCTGCAAAAGGGTCGGATGAGGCTGATTGAGCTTGGGGGTATGCTGGTCCAGGTGTATTTGATCGCGATGTGGAATGCGAGCTTGTGATGGAGGCGAAGGGATCGTAATTCGGTTTGCTGGAAGACGGCGCTTGCTGGTATTGAGGCGTTGGAGCTGGCGTTGGTAGTTTGGCCGAGCTTTGCTGTGTGGAAGATGAAAGTAGCGATGGGCCAGGGACATCTACTGGATGTGTCAGGTAATTAGACGTATGCATACGCCAGGAAATGCTTACTTGTATTGGCACCAAAACCAAGTGCAATGCCCCCTGTTTGGCCAAAGGGTTTGTCTTGGAATGAGAGCCCGAGAAGATCATCTTCAAGAGACTCTCCCTTTGGTGGCGCAGAATCGGAGCTAGCTTCTGCTGCTGGATTCGATTGAACGTCGGCGTCGAAGTCGATCAGGGACAACTCGTTGTCGGCATTCTTGCCGACCCCCGTGGAGATGCCAACAGTGCCCTTTTCGATCTTCGATGCACCCGCTAGATCGCCCTTCTTCACGAGCTTGTATCGGTCGATTGTCCGGTGTATACTATCGTTGATCTGAAGCAGTTGATTGACCGCTTCCTGATCATCCGATTCCTCTTGGCACATCTTCTGGATCTTCGGTTGGGCATTCTGCAAGGCATTTGCCAGATCCTAGAGAATATCAGCTTCGATCATTGGTTCAAGTCTCAATCGATACGTACTTCAAACACATCGCCTTCTTCGATCTTGTCTCCATCTTTGAACTTTTGTAAGCGCTCCTCCAGTAGCCGAGCCTTCTCTTGGATTTTGGATACTTCTTCCGCTGCCTTGGCTCTATAGTCCGTCTTATGTTTGGTATCGTAGCCTGCCATCACCTTCATCAAGCGGTTCGCTTCTTGTAGGTCCTCCGGTCCGCCACGTCGGATGAGCTCTTGTAGTTTGGCAGACTGCGCCGCCTTTTCTTCCTCTTCCATCTCATCGGCAGATTGAAGGTTCTGCAGAGGTTAGTATAGCCAACCCTACAATCTCTGCCTGGGAGAGTCGTACATCACTGGGGTTCAATACAGCGGCATCCTCCCGCCGAACCTGAGGAAAGACGTAGCGCTTGTGGCTCAGCAATCGGTGCATATCCCGGATGAAACCCAAATCTTCTTTGTAACGGGATGTCTCACATATTGTCATCCTCCATTCTTCGATTGCCTCTAGTATTTTCATCTGAACGCGCGAGGGCCGTGTGGGTGGTCTTTCAGGAAAGCGACGGACGAGCTCATTGAGAAAATCTTTGGTACTGATCTGGAGATGGAAAGGATATCCGCAGTTCTTGACGCAAATATCCAGAAGCTACCAGCCGTCAGAGATGCCACACAGTCAAAACTTAGTATGGGTGTGCCGTACCGACAATGCAAGTAGGGAGACATTGAAGTCTCGATTATTAACGTAGTTCACAATAGCAATTGCCGCTTCGCGAGGTCTGGTCCCATGTCAAGCTGTGTGCACAAGTCCTACTTTGGGACGCATTGTCGCAGCTTACGCATTGCCTTTCTTTGAGTTGATGAGATCGGAGATTTGCAGGTTGAGTGCGAGATTGGGCTCGAAATTCTGCTGCGGATCGACGGCATTCTCTGGAATGAAGTCAGTTCTCGAGCTTTAGACTCGAGACAAGGAAGTGTTAATACGTATGTAGCGTTGCAGAGGAGTCAAGGCCGGTTCCCCCCAGGCTCCAAAGCGATCCCTTGTCGCATACCGCGCCGAGGCGGCCTCCATGGCTCCAAAGCACTATCCGATAGGGAGACAAGCACGCCTCAGTCTGTCGTCCCAACCTTTGCCGCCGAAAATGAGAAATAATAGATGTCAAATGTTAGTTGCGGAGTCGAAAGAAGTTCAATCGCAATGACAGTGCGGCTGGCTGTGTGGCTCGTGCGTTTCTGCGGCCCGCCTTTTTAGCTTTCAGATGCACATCATCGTCAGACATCGAGACCCGAATACGCGTTGTCTGGATGTTCTGATCGTTGAATTGATTTCATTCATCTCATAAGTACTTCTCCATCCTACTGCTGGGCGGGTATCATCTTGATCTGTACCTGTACCCTAGCCCCTCATGGTTCGACATAAGAAGGACAACTTCTCCAAGAATCGCCGCGGACACGCCACCCCTCGTCATCGTCCGGCTCGTGAGATTCCTACCGAAGATGGCGAGTCCGTTCCCCAAAGACCACCATTCAAAGCCGCATGCTGGGATCTCGAGCACTGTGACCCCAAAAGATGCTCTGGAAAACGGTTGATGCATTTTGGTATGATGCGTGAGCTCTCTGTTGGTCAGAAGTTTCAGGGCGTCGTGATCTCGTAAGAGCCCAGCACAAACTTCCCGTACTTGTCCACAATTTTCATCCCTATCTTCATATACTAGCAGCTGATGTCTGGCTAGTCCTAATGCTAAGACCTTAATCTCGCCTCTGGATGCCCCTCTCCTCGAAACGTATGGCGCTGCTGTTGTGGAATGCTCCTGGGTCCGCATTTCCGAAGTCCCCTGGTCCAAGATAGGCGGCAAGCATGAACGTATTCTCCCCTACCTCGTCGCCGCAAATCCTACCAATTACGGGCGGCCATGGCGGCTCAATTGCGCCGAAGCACTAGCTGCAACATTCTTCATTCTCGGGCACGAAGACTGGTCAGAATATGTGTTACAGCACTTCTCGTACGGAAGACCGTTCTTGGAGATCAATGCGCAGGTACTGAAAAGGTATGCAGCTTGCAAGGATGAGAAGGAGGTGAAGGAATGTGAAAAGCAGTGGCTGGAGAAGATCGAGAGGGAATACAAAAACAGTCGTGATGGTGCAGGAGTTGAGGGCGATGTGTGGGAGGGTGGCAATATGAATAGAAGAGAGGTCTTGGATTCGGATGATGAGGATAGTGACGATGACGATGGGTCGGAGAACGACAAGGATAAAAAGGCCGAAGGAGAGGGTGGAGTGAGTGTTCGGACGTACTCGCTGGACATGCCTGAATCTGGAGATGAGGATGATGAACAAGAGATGGCTGAGCTACGGAGAAAAGTGCTCGCTTCAAAGCCGTTCTCCAATCCTTCCTCAGACCAAAAGCCAACACCGCAACGAATATCACCACCCGCGCCAAGCCATGTGGAATCTTCAGACGATGCCGAGTCTGGTTCTGATGTTGACGACAATACTGCATTTGATAACATCATTGATGCTACGCCGGTCACAGATCGAACAGGGATACAAGCGAAGCAACGACTGAAGAACCACAATCCTCAGAAAATCAGCGCTTCGTTCTCGAGAGAACAGGTCTCTGCGCCGAAAAAGTGGTGAACACTACTTATATAGAGTTGGTACTTCAAAATTCGTTGGAGTCGTCTAGACACTCGACTTCTAGGCTGCGACAAGGAGACTTGACTTGGGTCAACTCATTGGTAGGCCACAAAGAAAGCCAAAATCGTCAATCATCCATTGTTGTGCATGTTGGTTCAACATACTGCAACCCAAGAGCCGAAGCCTGAACCCATAAGTATATGAGTAGCATGTCTTGACATATGTTGCGAAAACTAAAGTAAAAGGGGTAATAATTATCTCGGATAACGCTACCTTCCGAAGCGGGTAATAAGTTATATATAAGGTAGTATCTTTAGCGGAACGTCTAGGTAGATTTAGTATTTTTTCGTATAATTTTATTTCGCGTTACTATTTTAAAGTTATTATTTTCGGTCGTAATTAGAAATAATTCTGAATTATTATATTTTATTAAAATTTAAAAAAAAAAAGTTAATCTAGCCCGGATAACGTTACTAAACGGAATTATACGAAAAATATACTTTAGTTATTAAAAAATATACGTCCGAATAAAAGATCGTAAAATTAAATTACGGTCGTAATATTTTAAACGTCTATAGACGTAGAAATTCTAGACCGACTTTGATTTAAAAGATTAAAACAATATTAAAAATATAAAATTATTTTAAATTATCAGCGAAATTTAGTTTCCAATTCAGCTAGCGTCCGATAGTTTAATTAATCTAAAATAAAAATAATAATAAAACAAATTTTTTTCTATATTTGACTTTAGTTGCCGCGCGTCTAACAGCCGCGTACAAAGTCTAATCTGTAAATTTTTATTTCAGTATTTAGATTACCTGGCGCTAGTCGTTTTGGCAAGTAAATCTCGTAGAAAATTTAAAAAAAATTATATAGATTTACGGAAAATAATATTAAAAAATCAAAATATACGCTAAATATTAGCGTCCGGAGACGAGATTTAATATATTTTTAAATTATATAGTAAAATAAAAATTTTTTCTATCTTTTTTACGTTTAAACGACTAATTTATATCTATTTAAAATTTAAATTCGTATAAATTAAAGCTATATATATATAATTTCCGTTAATTTTCTTTCTATTTATTAAATCTATTTCGTCGACTAGTAAGTTTAGATATTAATCTATTTATAATAGAGCTAGAAATAGTATAATATTATCTTTACTATCGGTTTTATATAAAATATAATAAATGAATTTAAAAAAAAATCCAAAAATATAGATAAAATTTTAACGCTAAATCTATTTTAGAATTCGAATTTATTATCGATAATTTTTATTTCGGCCGGTCGAAAACTATAGAAAAATAATAAAAGATAATATTTATTTATAAAATAGAAAATAGTAATAGAAATAAATATAATTTTTTTTTCTATAACGATAATATACGCCGAAAAGATTTCTAAATCGATTATTTAACGAATTATAAAATTTTATAGTTTTAATATCTATAAACGAATAGTAAAATCTATTTTAAATAACGTAATAAAAACGGCGCGTTTAAAATTTATTTTTATATATATTTATTAGATTTTAGAAAAATAGAAAAAATATTATTTAATCGGATAAAACCAGCGTTATTTTAGACGTTCGATAAAATAAAATTAGAATTTAGTATAAAATAAATAAATTAATTGAACCAGCTATTATATACCGCCGATAGAGAAATATTATAAAATTTATATTATAGAATTATTTTTTATATAGTAAAAAAGAAACCGCGATTAAACGTAAAAAAACGAATAATATACTATAGAAAACTGACGATACTATAGAATCTGTTACTAGTTTTAACAAGTAATTAACTATCGAATTATAATAAATAGATTTTCGTAACTTAAATAGAATACAGCTAATATAACGCTAGATTAAAGAAAATAGTAAAACGGTAAAAAAAAAAGATAGAAGTAACTAGTAGAAATACTAGAAAAAGATTCTAATTTCTAAATTTATTTTTTTCGTCTAGAAATATATAAAAAATCGTTCTAATATATTTATTTAAAAGGATAACACTTCTATATTTAATTTAAAATATAAAAATAAAATTTTAAAAATATCGGAATTTAAAAATTTCTATAGATTAGAAATTTATCTAATTATAACTAAATCGAATTTTACTAGCTTTAAATAAAGCGAAAGACTATTAAATTCGATATTCCGAAAATAAAAAATAAAATTAAACGTCAATAGAACTATTACTAGCTTAATTAATTAATTTAAAAAACGAATTCAAGATTAAATTAAACGGATACCGCGTTATATATAGAAAATTATCCGTTTAAAAAACGATATTAAATATCGTAAAAACCGTAAATTCAAAAAAAGTTCGGATATTAGGCCGTATAATTTCAGATATCGAAAGTTATATTATAGATAGATAAAATTAAAAAAGATAAATATAAATTAATTAATATACAGATTTCGTTATATATAACGATTTTGAATTTTTATAGAATTTCTATAAATACTAGCACTAGCGTTTTAACGATATTTTGAATTTTTAATACCATTTTTCGTAGTATTATTTTTGTAAAATAGATGTATTTCTAGAGCAATATACGATTATAGACCAGACGAAAGATATATTATAAAACTAGTTAATATTCTAGAAAAACTAGACTAGCCTAGTAATAAAGGAAAAAAAAAATAGAAAAAAATCGAAAGCCGATACGCTAGTAATATTCTAGCGACTGGACGATAAATTTCGTTTCTAAACGTTCTAACTATATTTCTAAAATCAATATAACGTATTTAATATTTTATAATTACCTTTTTTTTTTTTAATAATATCGTTTTCGATATTATATTATATCTGTTTATATATTTATAGTATTTATTAAATAAATCTATAAACTATATAATTATTTATATAGATTAAAAAAAGTAAAAAAAAAGTTATTTTTTAACTATTATTATAATATATTTTATCTTTAAATTGTTCTATTTTAGTTATATCGATATAAATTAGTATAAAGTTAAAAAATAAATTTAAAAAGATAATATTACTAGAATTCGAAAATCGAATCTAGATTTCTTAAATCTAATAAAATATAATTATAATTACGATTAGAATTGCTAACCGCTATATTATAGTATCGGCTAAATTAATATTATAACTTTATTTTAATTTATATATTTAAAAGAATATACTATATCTATAGATGTATACTACGTCCGCGTATCTATAAACGTACGGTTTATAGATAATATTAGATAAAAGTTTTTATAAATATAATTAAATCCGAATCTAATTTATATATAAAACGATTTTAAATAGTAAATAAATATTTAAAACGATACGATTTCGACGCGCTAGCGATAATATAGTAATACTTTATTTTATAGAAATTCTAATTTTCTATAATTTATTTATATAAATATATTTTTCGGTTATTTAAATTTTTTATCTTTATATATATAGTTAAATTTTTTTTACTATATACTAAAAATTTCTATTATATAAAAAGCCGTTATAAAGATATAGATCGCTTCCGATTAGTTTTTAAATATACTAAAAACTATTTTATAAATATATTTTTTCAATATAAAAAAAATCGGAAAAGTTTATCTAATTATAAAATAGTATAAATTCTTTTAATATATTAGTTTAAAGATAACTATAATAGATATTTTACTCTTTTAATTTAACTATAAAATAAATAATAAATACGTACTGGTTTACGGTTTAGAATAAAAAAGAAATCTTTTTTAATAACTATAAATTTATAAAAAAGTTTATTTTAAAGATTTTAAAATTTATTAAATATATTCTAGTTTTAAAAATAATATTATATAATTTTAAATAGATATCTAGAATCATTAATCATTTCGCGAAAACGTTAAATTCTATTTTTAAAAATTTAAATACTTATAAATACGTTAACTAAAATCTAGTTCGAAATAATAAAGTTATATAAACTAAATTAAATATTCTAGAATATTAATATTATAAATATAAAGTATTACGGGCTATTATTATTTCTAGTTTTTTTTTTAAAATTTCGGTTTACCGTATAGTTTCATTTTATATTTATCGTCTTGATTTATTTTGTATTATTAAAGTTCCGTCTTACTAGTAGTATTTAAATCTCTATTTTTTAGAATAGATATTACTAGTTATAAGGTAGAGGTATTTCTAGAATAGTATACGATTATAGACCAGACGAAAGTATATATTATAGAACTAATTTATATTCTAGAAGGACTAGGATATAGCCTAGTAATAAATAAAAAAGAGAAAGCGGGAAAGGATCGAAATCCGATACGCTAGCGACGTTCTAGCGACTAGACGGTAAGCTTTGTTTCTAAACGTTCTAATTATATTTTTAGAGTTTATATAATACTTTTAGCGCTTTATAATTACCCTTCTTTTAATAATATTATTTCCGATATTATACTATATCTATCTATATATTTATAGTATTTATTAAATATATCTATTAACTTTATAGTCAGCTATAAAAATTATAAAAGGTTAAAAAAAAAGAATTATTCTTTAACTATTATTATAATAGATTTCTATCTATATATAATTATACTTTAGTTATATAAATATATATTAGAATAAAGTTAAAAAAAGATAACGCTACTATAAATCGAATATAGATTTTCTAGAATTTATAATATAATCCGAAGCGTATTACTACTATACTATAGTACCGACTAAATTAATACTATAACTTTATTCTATTATATATATTTAAAGGACTATATTATATCTTTAGATATATATTATATCTCTATATCTATACGTATATAGTTTATAAATAATATCAAATAAAAGTTCTAATAAATATAATTAAACCCGAACCTAATATAAATATTCGAAGATTTTAAATATTAAATAAATACTCGAAACGATATAGTTCCGATATTCTAGTAATAATATAGTAATATTTTACTTTATAGAAATTTTGATTTCCTATAATTTATTTACTTAAATATTTCTTTTTTATTTATATAAGTTTTCTATCTATTATATATATAAATATATCTTAACTTCTATATATTAGATATTTTTAATACGCTATAAGTAATAGGGATTCTATTATTTATTTATATTCTATTTTTAAATATACGAAAGATTATTTTACTAATATCTACGAGAAATACTATAAAGATAGAAAAGAGTTTTCAGATTATAAAATTATATAGCTACCTTAATTATACTACTTTAAAGCTAATATAATAGATATTGTATATTTTTAATACGGCTGTCTATTAAATAATTAGCGCCTGCCAATTTATAATACTAAATAATAAAAAGCTATCTTTTAATAATTATAAAGTTATAAGAAAATTCGATATAGATATTATAAATATTTTTAAATATATTTCGGTATTAGATACGATACTATATAATCTAATTTAGAAGTCGGATAATTTTAAATACTTTATAGAAATTTTAAATTTAATTCTATAACGCCTAGATATATATAAATATACGAATAAAAATTTAATTAGAAAAAATATAGCTATATAAAATAGAATAGTAATTCTAGAAGCCGAAATTAGAAATTTAAAGTTTTAATATCTTTTAGATAGATCTTTTTCTCCCGGCTTTAGCTTTCTACGCGGGTTTTTATTTTTACTATTACTATTTATTTATCGCTCGTATTATGAAAGCTCTATCCTACTAGTAGTATCTAGACCTCTATCTTTTAAAGTAGATACTACTAGTACCCCGGCGGCAGCCTAGACGTCTACTATAGTACTCTATTTTACTATTATATTACGTCCGTTTTTTAATAGTCTAAAACCTTTAAATATAATTTATAACTTTTTATATAAAATAGTTAATCGCTAATATATTATTATAGAATCGGAAAATATTTTTAAAATTTTTATACCTCCGGTTATAAACTAATATAAATAGTTTCGATTTCGTTTTCCTACTAGTATAGTTCGAAACCTTTCTAATAATAAAGTTCCCTAGATATAAATACCTACTTTCGGATATCCTACGCTATTAATAGTATAACCGATACCTACTATTAAAATTTTCTCGAATAAATCGACGCTTCTTTTATCTCTCTAGTTATTTTTTAAACTATTATAATCCTCTAGTAGATTATTCCGCGAATTTAAAGACTATAATAATAAAAAGCTATATTAAATATCGCTTTTATATATTATTAAATAAAAGGAAAATCTATATTTATTTCCGGTAGTTTTTATATATATATCGCCCGTTGTTCTTTTCTAGTCTCTATTAACTTTTTCGCGCGCGACTTCGAGGGCGCCGGAAGTATCCGGACCTTAGTTTCTAGAAATTAGGTCTACCGGTACCTCGGCTCTTTAGGTAGTTTCGTCGGTAAATAGTCTAACGTCTTTTAATATCTTTAATTTTATTTATAAATCTTTTTAGACTATCTTTTTAGTAGCGTATAGAGAGATTATTTTCTTTATATTATCTCTCCCGTCTATTATAGGATAAAAAGATAGTATAGACTAGGAATTCGCTATAAAGCTAGGTTATCTGCGTTATCGTAGGTATCTAAAGTTAAAAAAGCGAATTTTATATTATAGAAAATAGATATATAGGTATTATAGACTATATAAATTAATTCGAATAAATTTTATTTAATTATAAATCTACTTCCAGATATATATATTATATATATACTTTATAAATATCTAATATTTATAAATATAATTTATTTCTACTAAATTTTATCTTTTTTATATTTATTTATTAGAAGATTATCCTAATTATATATCTCGATAAATTTCTAAATATTTTCGAGATCTTTTTATAGCTACTAGAAATTATATTCCTTTAGTTAACTAGTTTATTTAATTAGATATTTAGCTTTTAGATTTTCGCTTTTTTTAGATTTCGTAAATCTTTTATTTAAGATAGCTTCTACCTTTTATTTCTTTTTATTATCGATAAAATCCGGTAATAGATATTCTAGTAATTCGCTATTTTAACGGCGATAGAACTTTTCTAATAAAGATATATAAAAAGTATTATAGATCTTTAATCTAATTAGAAAAACTAACCTGTAAATCTAAAAGTCTATATATTTCGAAATCCGATATAGATCTACGAACTTAGAGATAATCTTTTATAACTATTTAAATTTTAAATTCTTTATAGATAATAGTATTGAATTACTATTTTTATATTCTATCTATAGATATTTTTTATTATAGTATTTAGCTTGGTTTATCTAAACTTTTTTCTAATTTATACGTATCGATTTATTTATCTTTTATAGGTTTACGATTTTTTCCTCTACTACTAGTACCTTTATATTTACTATCTTTCTCTCTATAGCATTATTTTTAACGCTTTTAAATATTATATTAAAGTTATAGCCTATTAGCGCTTCGAAAAGAGATATTTTTATAATATTATATTCGCTATTATTATTAGTAAATTTAGTTAAAAGTAGAAATTTAGCCTAGTTCTTCTATTTTTTATAAGTATATACCTTTAGGTAATATTCTAATAACTAATTCTATCTTTTTATTTATCTATCTATTTAAAAATAGAATATAGTATTTAAATAATATTTAATCTTTAGATAATAGTAGATTTCTAACCAGAATTTGCTTATAAAAAATAAGCTTCTATTACTAATAATCCTATTAAAAATAAATCCTTTATATTAAAGTTTATTAATAATAAATTCTATAAAATTCTTTATATTAATCGTTTTACGATATAGGATATACCTCGCTATTTTAGTAAATCGATTAATAGCTATTAGTACTAAATTAACTATATCTTCAAAGTATCGAATAGATAGTAATCTAGTAATAAAACCTATCGCTATTTTCTTCTATAGTTATATAAAATATAGAAGATTTTAAAACTTCCTATACGGCTTATATCTATAGATTTTAATTTACTAATAGATATTATACGTTTCTATATTCTCTCTAATATACTCGAGTAATTTCGGCTAGCTATAGCTATATCGAATAAACGATAAAGTTTACTAATATCCGAAATATCTAGCTATAGGGTCGTTATAGTATTTCGCTAGAAATTTTATACGTAGTACCTCGTCTTCGGATATATATAAAGATTTTTTATAAAGGAAAAAACTAGTCTCTACTTCTATATTCTATAGCCCGGCTTTTTTTTTCGATTTATATTTAATAGTCTATATACGTTTCTAAATATCGGTATCTCGATTTTAAAGCTAGATAAATAGGTCGCGTATACTAAAAGTTATTTTACTATAAATCGTTTTATTAATAGTAGCCTTTCGCGCTATTTGATATAGGATATCTAGGCTATAATATATATTTCTAGTAATAGAGTTTATTCTATTATCGTATCTTTTATCGGAGATAGTCGTTACTAACCTATTACTACCGCGTTAGCGGCCTGTTATACCCGGAAATAATTTCGATATATAAAATATATCGCGTCCTTTCTATAGTAGTAAAAGGTTAATTCTATTATCTTTAGAGTTTTTAAGTTCTATTAAAGATTTTTTAAGCTTTCTAGTTATACGTCCGTATAAAGTATAGTTAATTCGAACCCTTTATATAGTAAACAGTTTACCGCTAGATTTATAGCTAGTAAAATTTAGTTTCCGCTAAGATATAAGTAGTATTATCTAGATTTAAAAATTAATATCCTTATAATCCGGCTTTCTAAAAGGCGGATTAGCTAGATTAATTTTTTCTAGATAATAGAAGATATCGAAATCTATAGTAGCTAATTTAATAACCTAGCGATCTAATTAAATATTAAGCTTTTTAACTTTTATAAAATTCTAAAGATTATTATAATCTATTTAAATCTTAACTATATACTTTATATCTTCGAAGTAATATTTCTATTATTCGAAAACTTTAATAATAGCGAATAGTTTTATTAGATTAAAATATAATTCTAGCTAATCCGATTTTAGAAGTATTAATTTTAATATAGATTTCTTTTTCTAGATCGAAATACTATAATATCCCGGTAATATTAAAAGTATATTTTAGTTTTTCGAAAGTCTTTTAGATTCCGATAGTCTAGTAAAGCGGTTTCGATTTTTTTCCGGCTATATTCCCTATAAGTAAACTTATTAAAAATGCTATAATCCGGGAATACTAGTAAATAAAATACCGGTAAAAGTTTATAAAATCTAAATAAATCTATATTTTATAATAAATCTTTAGGACCGGCTATTTTTTAATAGTTACTATTTATTTTAGATATATCGATATACCTTTTCTAAATACGATAAAGCTTAAAAACTTTATATTTTTAATATTAAAAGTATATTTATAATGTTAAAATATAGCTATATATTCCGAAACTTTTAAATAATCTGTTTAATATATTTCTAATATTTTTCTTCCGAATTAAAAAAGATTAAAATATTATTTAGGTAGACTATATAATATATATTAACTAACTCTCTTAAAGTTTAATTAATATAGGCCTAGAATATTATTAATATATTAGTAAAACCGAAAGGTATTATAAAATATTCGAAATATCTATATTTTATATAAAACGCGATTTTCTATTTATTACCTTTTTTAATCCGAATTCGATAGTAGGTATTTTTAATATTATATTTAGAAAAGTACTTTACCTCTAATAGTCGATCTAGGATTTTTAAAATAAGAAATAAAGGATAACGATTTTTAATCGTTATTTTATTAAAATCTCTATAGTCGATATATATACGAAAACTACTATTTTTCTTCGGTATAAAAAAGATTAGAGCTCCTATAAAAGATATTAAATAACGAATCCAGCCCTTTTTTAAAGTACTATCTAGATAATTACGTAGCTTATTAAATTTATATTTAGATAGACTATAAATTAGGTTATATTATAGATTTCGTCTATTTAATTTAATCGTATAATCGGTATTTTTAAACGGCGGTAAAGAATCTGCTAGATATATATTATAAGCTTTAATCTTTTTATATATAGGTTTTGAAATCGACGATTTAGACTATTATATATCCTCGTCGTCTTTATTTTTATCGGCGCCGTTAGTTCCTGTCTATATAGCGATATCGTTATCAAATCTCGTATATACGGCGGTAATCGATATTATATATACTAATATATACTTCTCGGCCTATAATATATAGATAAAGATTACCGGTAAATTTATATTAAAGTAGATTAACTATTTTATATCCGTTTGGTTATTTTAAATTATTTTATTATAGATAGGAAATCGCTATTATTTTAATCCTAAGGCTATAACTATATATATCTAATATAAATCTAGTATATCTAGAAAAATACTATATTTATTAGTTATATCTAGAATATAGAATCGCGATATATAAACTTTCCGATAGCTTTAACTATTTACTATTATCTAGTTTTAATCGTATATTCTATAACAGGTAGTATACTAACTTCTAATCTATTAAAGATAGGATTTCTCGGCTTTTTAGACTGGCTTTAGATTATATCGAATAATAAAAGATTAAGAAACGATATTAATTTAGAAATTTAAATTTAGAAATATTTTAGTTCTACCGTATCCTTTTACTAGTAACTCGATAAATACTTTTATTAAAAGGCTGTTTTTTATTTTAATTTATTTATTCTAAGCTGTTATTAAAACTATAACTAGTTTTTCTAGTTTTTTAATTAATTAGTATTGCTAAAATTATTTTTTATTATATTAATAATAGGCTTTTTAAAAAACCTATTACTATTATTATAAAAGTTATTAGACCCCCGATTATTTTAGTTTTAATCCTAGTTTTTAGGATAACTCTTAGATTAATAATCTATACTACTATAAATATAATATATACTAGATTTATTATCCTATTTATTTTTTCCTGAATTAGTATTACTAATATTAGAAATATTCTTTCTACTAATACTATTCTGATTTCCTCGCGATTAACTTCCCTGGTTCCGGTTCTTAAAGTTTCGAGAATTTCTTTTACTATACGGAAGTAGATTAGATTTTTTAGTAGAAAAATTCTACTATTAACCTAGTATTATTTTATCTATATTTTCCTATCGGGTAGTTTAAACTATCTATTTATTATTACCGAAGTCTTTTAACTTCGTACTTTAAGTTTATATAGTACGCTGTAGCTCTAGACGAATTTTAAAAAGAAAAAAAATCGAATACTATTCTTCCGATAAAAGAAGTAGCTAGGCTTCTAATAATATAAGAAAATTATAGAATTTTAGAATATCCTAGTCTTTATTTTATATTATTTAAAGATATTTCGTCGCGGTATCTAATAAATAAAAATTAGAATCGGTAGTAAAATTTAAAAGAAAGTCTATAAACTTATCCTATAATATATTATTAAAAGTATTTTTATTAATAAAAGATTTCTTCTTTTCGAACTAACGGTTTAACTTCTAACTTTTAATAAAGTTCTAGGCCTATCGGATTTAATTTATATAAGCGAATAAGATATTAGATTTATAGAACTAATTTCTATCGAATTCGACCTATTTATAGTATTTTTTAAAAATCATCTTATCGCTATACTTCTTAGATTCTTTAATTTTAAGTTTTAACGAAGTTTACGGCGTTCGCGAAGATCTAATAGCCGGCCTAAAAAAAGGTTAATCGATATCTAAAATATAATTTAAATCTATTATATAGAAAGCTTCTACTCTATAGTATATTTATAAAAAAGTCTTTTTTTTCGCTACTATTTAAGCCTTTAAAGCTCGAAGCTCTTTATTATTATCGGACTCGTCGCTATTATTCTTTCTATCGTTCGGATTATTTAGATTATTACTACTACCAGGTAGTTAGCTTGTAAAGGTCTCTAAAAAAATATTTCTATTAGATTATAACTAACTATTAGACGGCTGCTATTAATAGATTTAGCTGTCGGAAATAGTATAATTTTCTAATATACTAGCGATAAAATTACTATAAGGTTCCGATTAGCTTTCCTAAATAATAGAAAATAAACCAAGATTTTCTTCGCCGAATATCTTCGGAGTAGATAGGTTATATTTATTAAATTAATCCGTTATATCTATAATCCGCGGTTTAATAGCTTTAATACTAGCTTAGAATAGACCTGTCTAAAGCGCTTTACTATAGCTATAACTACTATAAATATTATATATCGATATCGATATAGTCGTACTATAAATAATATATACCGAGCTAAAAACGTTCGAATTAATAAATTAGAACTATAAAGTAGAGATATTGCTAGAATAATATATAATTATTGACTAGATAAAAGTATATATTATAAAACTAACTTATATTCTAGAAAGACTAGGGTATAGCCTAGTAATAGGAGAAAAGGAAAAAGCGAAGAAAGATCGAGATCCGATACGCTAGCGACGTTCTAGCGACTAGGCGGCGAGCCTCGTTTCCAAGCGTTCTAATTATATTTCCAGGGCCTATATAACGCGTTTGGCGCTTTATATTAGTATTTCGACGACGATATAGATATCTATTATAATATTCTATTCTATTACTATATTATATCTGCCTTTCGATTTAAAAACTTTAGATATAATTCTATAATATTGTATATAAAATAGCTATTTATCAATATATTACTATAGAATCGCTAAATATATCCCGAATTATAGTGTTTTCGGTTATAGACCGATACGAATTTTATCTATTTTATTTTTCTATTAGTATTTTCTATAAAGTTTCGGATAATAAAATAAATAGATTTATAATTCGAATATCTATAATAGAATAGCCGATACCGATAATCGAATAACTAACGTCTATTATTAATATCTTTTCCTATAAATCTATAATTTCGATCTCTATCTAGTTTTCATCTAAAACGGCGGTAATAAAAGATTTAATATCTTTTAGCAATTTCTTTAATTATAATAATAATAATTATTTATACCGGAAAATTATCTTTCTATATTTTATTAAAAAAGAAATCGTTTTATCGTCTATAATTCTATTATAGTCTCTATTAACTTCATTTTATATATCTAATTCCCTTTGTAGAGCTTCTGTCCGAGGTTATAATTGAGTTATTATATATATACGTTTTATTACCGTAGTTTTTATACGGTAATAATAATTATTGCTTATATAGTAAAGAATCCTCGCAGTTAAAAGAAATAGTCAAGTAAGATTTATAACGTAGTTAATCGTTTTTATTTTATTATATCCTCTATTTAATTACTATTCCTTCTCTATATAAATATATCTTTTGTTACTCGCAGTCCTTTACGTAGAACAAATATCGCTCTATATATACTGAAGGGCGAGCGACCTTCTATCAAGATTCCTTTATATTATTTCGAAATACGTACGATTATAAACTACTAATATAGCTTCTAAAACTATCTACTAGACGGTAATACTATCTTTTACTTTTATTACTTCGTTTTTATCTACAGTCGTACCCGAATCTAAACGGCCTACTAATCTATCTAAATATTTAATAACTACTAGCTCGGTATCTAGTAGGATAAAAGCTTCTACTAGAAATTTAATACGGTGATTAAAACCGTACGGTTCCGGCGAATTCGGAATATAAAGCTTTAATATTATAGTTAGGACCGACGGACTTCGGGATTTAAAGTCCGTTATAGGCGAACTAGCGAGAACTCGGTCGATATTATCGAATAGCTTAAATTTAGCGATTTCGAACTCTATTTCTTCTAATTAGAAAGATATAATCGTAGTTATAGTATTATTAGTAGAGGTTCTATATATATCAGCCTACAGCCTAGACAGTTACGGAAAATATATACGTTAGATACGATAGTAGATACTAGTAAAAGAAGATAAAAAAGAAACGACTATAAAGTATATATATATACGAAAATTCTACTACGTTATATTTTAAATAAACTCTAGGAACCTATACTACGAGCGTATTACAAAATGAATTCGAGTTAATTTTATATAGTTCTTTAATTTAAATTAATTAGACTAGAATACTAGTTTTTTTACCGTATATCTAACGCTAGCGTACTAATATTAAAGTAAATTACTTACGGAACCGACGGTTAACCGAGTATTAAAAAAACAAATAAAATAATATATTTAATTTTAAAAGCGCCGGAAATATCCGAATCTTAATTTTTAGAAATTAGAAGTATCGATACCCCGGCTTTTTAGACGGTATTTTCGATAAATAATCTAACGATCTTTACTATTTTTGATTCTATTTATAGATTTTTCTAAACTATTTTTCTAAAAGTATATAGAGAAATTACCTTTTTTATATTATTTTCCCCGTCTATTATAAAATAAGAAAATAGTATAGAATAAAAATTTATTATAAAGTTAGATTATCTACGTTATCGTAGATATTTAAAGATAAAGAAACGGGATTTATACTATAGAAAATAATATATAGATAAAATAGATTTTATAAAATAAATCGAACGAATTCTATAAACTATAAATCTATTTCTAGATTTATATATTATATATATATTCTATAGACGTCTAATATCTATAATTAGATTTTACTTTTATTAAATTCTATTTTTTCTATATTCTAGCTTACGTTTTTTTATTAGAAGATTATCCTAATTATTTATTTCGATAAATTTCTAAATATTTTCGAAGTTTTTTTATAGCTGCTAGAAATTATATTCCTTTAATTAACTAATTTATTTAAATAGATATTTAGTTTCTAGATTCTCGCCTTTTTTGGATTTTATAAATCTTTTATCTAAAATTGTTTTTATCTTTTATTTCTTTTTATTATCGATAAATTCCGGTAATAGCTACTCTAGTAATTCGTTATTTTAATAGCGATAGAATATTTCTAATAAAGATATATAAAAGATATTATAAATTTTTAATCTAACTAGAAAAACTAACCGATAAATTTAAAAATCTATCTATTTTATAATATAATATAGGCCTATAAATTTAGAAATAATCTTTTTTATTTATTTAAACTTTAGATTTTTTATAGATAATAGTACTAAATCGCTAACTTTATATTTTATCGATAGATATTTTTTATTATAATAATTAGCCTAATTTATTTTAACTTTTTTATAATTCGTATATATTAATTTATATATCTTTTATAGATTTATAATCTTTTTTTTACTATCAGTACCTTTATATTTACTATTTTCTTTTTTATAACGTTATTTTTAACGCCTATAAATATTATATTAGAGCTATAACCTATTATCATTTTAAAAAAAAATGTTCTTTATAATATTATATTCGCTATTATTATAGACGAATTTAGCTATATATAGGTATTTAATCCAGTTTTTCTTTTTTCTATAAATATATACTTTAAAGTAATATTCTAATAATTAATTCTATCTTTTTATCTATCTGTTTATTTAAAAATAAAATGCAGTATTTAAATAATATTTAAATTTTAAATAATAGCTGATTTTTAACTAGAATTTATTTATAAAAAAAAAACCTCAATATTAATAATTCTATTGGGAGTAAATTCTTTATATTAAAGTTTATTAATAATAAATTCTTTAAAATTTTTCTTATTAATTATTTTATAATATAGAATATATCTCTCTATTTTAGTAAATTAATCGACGGCTACTAGTACTAAATCTATAATCTATTCAAAGTGGCGATTAGATAATAATTTAGTAATAAAATCTCTCGCTATTTCTTTCTATAACTATATAGAATATAAAAGAATCTAAAATATTCTATATAGTTTATATCTATAGACTTTAACTCGCTAATAAATAATATATATTTCTATATAATTTCTTATATATTTAAATATTTTCGGCTAGCTAGCTATATCGAATAAATAATAATATTCGCTAATATCTAAAATATTTAGTTATAAAACTAGTATAGTATTCTACTAGAGACTCTATATATAGTATTTTATTTTCGAGTATATATAAAGACTTTTTATAAAAGAAAAAACTAATTTTTATTTCAATATTCTATAGCCGGGCCTATTTTTTAAATTTATATTTAATAGTCTATATACGTTTCTAAATATCGATATTTTAATTTCAAAGTTTAATAAATATATCGTATATACTAGGAATTATTTTACTATAAACTATTTTATCAATAGTAGCTTTCTATACTATTTAATATAAATTATTTAAGCTATACTATATATTTTTTATAATAAAATTTATTTTATTATTAAATCTTTTATTGTTTTGTTTGTTTTTTTGGTACCCGGTCAACCGTCGGTTCCGTGAGCAATTTACTTTCAGTATTGGTACGCTAGCGTTGGATACACGGTATAAAAACTAGTACCCCAGTCCAATTGACTCAAACCTAAGAACTAGTACCCCAGTCCAATTGACTCAAACCAAAGAACTATATAAAATTGACTCGAATCTGCTCCGCAATACGCTCGTGGCACAAGTTTCTATATTAAATCTTTTATAAAAAATAGTTATTGATAATCTATTACTATAATATTAGTAATCTATTATATCTAGAGGTAATTTTAATATATAAAAAATATCGCGTTCTTTCTATAATAGTAGAAAGTTAATTCTATTATTTTTAGAATCTTTAAATTCTATTTTAGATTTTCTAGATCTTCTAGTCGTATACCCGCGTAAAATATAATTAATTCGAATCTTTTATATAGAAAGCGGTTTACTACTAGATTTCTAGCTAGTAAAATTTAGCTTTCGCTAAAATATAGATAATATTATTTAGGTTTAAAGATTAATATCTTTATAATCCCGCCTTCTAGATAGCGGACTAACTAGATTAGTTTTTTCTAAATAATAGAAATTATTAAGATCTATAGTAGCTAATTTATTAACCTAGTAATATTATTAAACGTTAAATTTTTTAATTTTTATAAAATTCTAAAGATTATTATAATCTATTTAGATTTTAACTATATCTATCGTATCTTCGAAACAATATTTTTATTATTTAAATTTTTTAATAATAGTAAATAGTTCCGTATTATAGGTCTCGTAATTATATTTAGTAGAAATTATTTTTTTCGGCTAGAATATAATTAAACGCTAGCGACTATTTTTATTAGATTAAAATATAATTTTAGCTAATTCGATTCTAGAAATATTAGTTTTAATATAGATTTTTTTTTAAATCGAAATACTATAATATTCTAATAGTATTAAATACGCGTTTTAATTTTTCGAAAGCCTTTTAAATTTTAATAATCTAGTAAAACGATTCCGATTTCTTTTCGGCGATACTTTTAATAAATAAATTTACTAGAAATACTATAATCCGAAAATATTAATAAATAAAACGCCGGTAAAAGTTTATATATTCTAGAAAAATCTATATCTCGCGATAAATTTTTAGAACCGGCTACTTTTTAATAGTTACTATTTATTTTAAATCTATTATAATATCTTTTATAAATATTATAAAATTCTAAAAATATATTTTTTAGAATTAAAATATAGCTATATATTCTAAAACTTTTAAGTAATCTACCGAATATATTTCTAATATTTTTTTTCTAAATTAAAAAAGATTAGAATATTATTTAGATAGACTATATAGTAAATATTAACTAAATATTCTAAAATCTAAATAAACTAGATATAGAATATTATAGATATATTCGTAAAACCGAAGGATATTATAAAATATTTAAAATATCTATATTTTATATAAATCGCGGTCTTTTATTTATTATTTTTTTTAATTCGGATTCGATAGTAGGTATTATTAATATTATATTTAGAAAACCACTTTACTTCTAATAATCGATCTAGAATCTCTAAAATAAAAAGTAAAAGATAATAGTTTTTAATAATTCCTTTATTAAAAACTCTATAGTCGATATATATATAAAGACTACTATCTTTTTTCGATATAAAAAGAATTAAAACTTCTATAGAAAATATTAAATAACGAATCTAGCTTTTCTTTAAAATACTATTTAGATAATTACGTAATTTATCGAGTTTTTATTTAGATAGTCTGTAAATTAGACTATATAGCGGATTTCGTCTATCTAGTTCGATTATATAATCGGTATTTTTAAACGGTAATAATAAATCTATTAGATAAATATTATAAATTCCGATCTTTTTATATATAAATTCCGGAATCGGTTTAAACTACTATATATTTATATTATTTTTATTTTTATCGGCGCCGTTAGCTTCTATCTATAAAACGATAGTATTATTAAATTCTATATATAAGATAGTAATCAATATTATATATATTAATATATACTTTTCGGCCTATAATTTATAAGTAAAAACTAATAGTAAATCGATATTAAAATAGGATAACTATTTTATACTCGTCTAATTATTTTATATTATTTCGTTATAAATAGAAGATCGCTATTACTTTAATTCTAGATCTATAATCACGTATATCTAATATAAAGCTAGTATTTCTAAAAAAATACGATATTTATCGGTTATATCTAAAATATAAAATCGCGATATATATATTTTCTAATAGTTTTAACTATCTATTATTATCTAGTTTAAATTATATTTTTTATAATAGATAGTACGCTAACCTCTAATCTATTAAAAATCGAGTTTTTCTATTTATTATACGGATTCTAGATCGTATTAAATAATAAAAGATTAAGAAATAATATTAAATTAGAAATCTAAATCTAGAATTATTTTAGTTCGATTATATTTTTTCGCTAGTAACTCGATAAAAACTTTTATTAAAAGACTGTTTTTTACTTTAATTTATTTATTTTAGACTATTTGTTACGTCTACGATTCTATAGAAGTACGTTAGAAGATTGGCTAGATAAACGAGCCTAATTATCTATAGCCGCCTATAGCCGCTATAGCCGTCTTCCTAGATAGGGTCTTTAGTAGGCGGCTATCTATCAGCTACTACGGCTATTTTCAATATATATATTATTTATTACTCCTATAAATAACTTCTTTTATTAGTTATTAATATAATTATTTAATATTCCTATATATTCTCTTTTTAATTACTTTCGTAATAAAGATATTATATAATATCGTATATTTATCTTTATAGCTATATAGTACTAGTTATAATAATCTACGCTGGGATTTTCTTACTATTTAGTAGTTCGGACTACGTCTACGGCTATAGTTAGACTCGAGCGTAACGCCTTTTAATATATAGAGATATTATATTTTAACGATTTCGGAAAATAGATAAAAACCGAATTTTTATCTAACTAATATTACTTAGATAACCTATCGAAGTATTAGTCGATTCGGGGGCTACTAGAAATATTATATCGGAAGACTATATAAAAAGGTTTAGCGTCCCTTTAACTAAAATAATAGAATTTTATTTTATAGAATCTATTAATAAAATAGATTCCGTTAAAATCTATTTTTAAACTAAACTTCATTAGATACGTAGTAATAGATATAAAGAAAGAATTATTTTTAATATTATAAAGATATAATAAAATTTATACCTTAGTATTTTATAGTTCGAAAAATAAAATCTAAAAATCGAATAGAAATCGATATAGATAAAAATAGAAAGCTATCTACTTAATATATCTAAAAAGTTAGCTAGGATAAAAAAGATTTATAACGCTTTTATCCGAAAATAGCGGATTAAAAGAAAATTAGCCGCTATAGATAAAATTCTATAACTATTTAAGAAATTCTAGAACGTATTAAAAGAATAGGATAAAGGGTTACCTTTACTAGTTTATATCTAGAAAGACTACCAAATTATTATTATAGATTAAAAAAAAACTAAAAGCTAGACTAATTTATAGATTAAATAATAACTAGTTAAAGATATTATAATAATATATTAACTATAATTTTAATCGAAAATATATATAATATTCTAAATTAAAAATAGGATAACCGGTAATATTTATCTCGAAAAAAATAGCGACTTTAGATTTTACGTCGACTTTAGACGGTTTAATACTATAATATAAAAAAACAAGTATCTACTATCTTTTCTAGCGGATTTAAAGAGTAGAATAGGAAAAGCTAAGTTTTTTACAAAGTTTAACCTAAAGGATACCTTTAACTTACTTAGAATAAAAAAAGAAAATAAATAGAAAATAGTATTTAAAATAAAATATAGATTATTTAAATATTTAGTAATATTTTTTAGATTAGTAAATACGCCCGCGACTCTATAACGCGTATTTAATAAAATATTATATAACTTTTTTAATATTTTTATTATAGTTTATATAAATAACGTATTAATATTTTCGGAAATAAAAAAGAAATATAAATAATATATTTACTAGATATTATAAAAATTTCGAGAATATAATTTTAGAATTCAAGAAAAAAAATTAAAATTTTTTAAAAAAGAGGTAACGTTCCTAGAATATATAATTAGACTAGAAAATATTACTATAGAAATAAATAAAGTATAGATAATATAGAAATAGCCAGTACCGAAAAATAAAAAAGATATATAAAGCTTTTTAGAATTTATAAAATTTTACTAAAATATAATAGGCGGATATACGAAAAAGACGGTTCCGGTAACCGATCTATTACGAAATAATACTATATTCTAATAGATAAAAATTTAAAACGAAATATTTAAAAAAATTAAATAAAATTTCGTAAACGAAAACGTTTTAGAAATTTTCGATCTAGACGAATAGATAGTATTTTATATAGACCCTTTAAATAGAGTATTAGGCTTAAATATAGTATAAAAGAGGAAATTTCTAGAATACTATTCGAGAAAACTAATATCTATAGAAATTAACTATATAATAATAGATAAAGAAATATTAGCGATTATAACGAGCTTTATATATTGGAAAATATATATAAATAGGATATTAAAAAAGGTTATAGTTTATATAGACTATAAAAACCTTTTATTACTATTAATTAATAAAGAATTTAATTAAAGGTAAATAAGATAGATAGAAGAAATTATCTACTACGACTTTTAAATAAAATATATTAAAGGAATAGATAATATAATTACCGATATATTAAGTCGTAGAATCGACTACGAGGTAGCCGAAAAGATAAACCGATTACTTCTAAAGAAAAATAGAGTAATTTTAGAAAAAACGGAAGTATTAGAAGAAATTATAGATATAATTTAATAGATTTATAACCCGAAAATAGTAGGATACTAAGGAATTACTAAAATACCAAAATAAATTTAAAAAAATATAAAATATACCGGTTTTTAAAAAATATATCGAAGAATTTATAAAAAATTACCCCGAATATTCTATAGCGAAAAAGAGTAAGTAAAGATTAATTAAAAAATTCTATCTAATATAGATACCAGAACGACTATACTAATAGATTATAATAGATTTTATAATAGGTTTACTAGAATCGACTAATCTATATATTCGAGTTTTATATAATATAATCGTAATAATAGTAGATAGATTTACTAGATATATAAGATTTATACTATATAAAACTATAATAACAGCAGAATAACTAAACTTTCTATTATTATAAACGGTTTTTTATAAAAATAGAATCGTATAAAAAATTATATTAGATAGAGTTAAATTATATATTTTAAACTTTATAAAAGAACTAATATAAACGGTAGGAACGGAATAGATTATATTAATATTATTTTATCTATAGATAGATAGTTAGACTAAAAGAATAAATTCAATACTGGAATTCTACTTCAGAATCTATTATTCTAAAAAAGGAAAAGATTAGATTTTACTATTGCTAACGGTATAAATAGCTATTAATTTATTATATAATAAAGATATCCAAATAAACTCCGACGAACTCCTATACGGTAGAATCCTTAGATAAAAAATCGTCGGAAATACGAAAAATCTAGCGGTATAAACATTTATTAATAAAATAAAAAATCATTAGAATAAAGTAAAGAAAAGAATATAATAAACAAAGATAAAAGTAGAAGAAAAAGTAGATAAAATCAGACGATAGTACGATATTAAAAAAAGTAATAGAATACTATTATTAATAATAATCCTAACGGAAAGGAAATTTAATAAACTATATATCGGCTTATTCGAAGTATAGGATATTAAAGAGACGATAGTAACGGTGAAACTACTAGTAACTGGAATTTTCTCTAAATTTTTTATTAGCCTATTTAAAAAAACATTCGATCGTATCTTATTAATAAAATACTAGTACTATCAAAAAAAGAAAGAATATAAAATCGAGTATATTATCGACGAAAAGAAGGAAACTAATAAATTTTTAGTAAAATAAAAAGAATTTCTAGAAGAAAAAAATATATAGAAACCGAGAAAATATCTAAAAAACGCCTAGAAAACTTTAAAAAAGTTTAGAAAAGCGCTATAGAAGAGGCAGTATTATATCTACAATTTTATAGAAGTACGCTAGAAGATTAGCTAAATAAACGAGCCTAATTATCTATAGCCGTCTATAGCTGCTATAGCCGCCTTTCTAGATAAAATTTTTAGTAGGCGGCTATCTATCGGCTACTACGGCTATTTTTAATATATATATTATTTATTACTTCTATAGATAACTCTTTTTATTAGTTATTAATATAATTATTAAATATTTCTATAAATTTTCTTTTTAATTACCTCTATAATAGAGATATTTTATAATATTATAACTTTACATTTATAGCTATATAGGACTAGTTATAATAATCTACGCTAAGATTTTTTTACTATTTAGTAATTCGAACTACGTCTATAGCTATAGCTAGACTCGAACGTAACGCCTTCTAATATATAGAGACGTTATACTATTATCGATGTTATAACTAGTTTTTTTAGCTTTTTAACTAGTTAAAATTACTAGAATTACCTTTTATTATATTAACGGTCGACTTTTTAAAAAGTCTACTACTATTATTATAGAAATCATTAAATCTTTAATTATTTTAATTTAGATTCTAATTTCTAGAATTAATTTTTGGACGAATAATTTATATTACTATAAATAAAATATATATTTAATTCATTATTCTATATATATTTTCTAAAATCAGAATTATTAATATTAGAAATATTTATTCTACCGACGCTATTCTAAATATTCTATAATTAACTTTTCCGGTTCCGGTTCTCGAAGTTTTAAAGATTTCTTTTATTATATAGAAATAGATTAAATCTATTAATAGAAGAATTCTACTATTAATCTAGTATCGTTTTATCTATATTTTTCTATTAGATAGTCTAGACTATCTATTTATTAAAGCCGAAGTCTTTTAATTTCGCGTTTTAAATATATATAGTATACTATAGTTCCGGACGAATTTGAAAAAGGAAAAAAATTAAATATTATTTTTCTAATATAAAAAATAGCTAGACCTTTAATAATATAAAAAAATTATAGAATTCTAGAATATTCTAATGTTTATTTTATATTATATAAAAATATTTCGTTATAGTATCTAATGGCTTCGATGGCGTAGTAGCAACGCTGCGTAACTTGGAAGCCTAACGGATCCAATATTCAATTTCGGAATTAATAGATTTAATCTAGCGGATCGAGGATTCGAATCCCTCGAAGGTTAACTATATTTAGAATTTTTTCTATCGATTAAAATCGATTTTTATATAGAATCTTTTATATAGAAAGATTATTATAACGTCTTTATATATCAGAAGGCGTTTCGCTCGAATCTAATTATAGCTATAGACGTAGTCCGAACTATTAAATAGAAAGAGAATTATAGTATAGATTATTATAACTCGTCCTATATAGCTATAAAGGTAAAGTTATAATATTATAAAATATCTTCGTTATAGAAGTATTCAAAAAGAGAATATACAGAAGTATTTAATAATTATATTAATAACTAATAAAAGAAGCTATCTATAGGAATAATAAATAATATTTATATTAAAAGGAGCTATAGTAGCTAATAGATAGCCGCCTATTAAAGATCCTATCTAGAAGGGCGGCTATAGTAGCTATAGACGGCTATAGATAATTAGATTTATTTATCTAGCTAATATTCCAGCGTATTTCTATAGAATTATAGATATAATATAATTTTTTTTATATCACTTTTTACCTAATTTAAAATCCGTCTATAGGATATAAAAAGGCGTAATTTTCTTTTCTTTTTTCTTTTTTTTATTAATACTTCTATTATATATTTTTAAAGAGAAAACCGATTAAAGTCTTTTTATTATATTTAATCAAAAGATATTATAATACCTTTCCTTTATTTTTTATATATCCGAAATCCTTTAAAAGAATATAAAGTCGAGATTAGTAGTAATATTTAGGGTAAATAAATTCGTATTTAAAGATCTTATAATCTTTTAATTTTCGACGCTATTTATATATTATATTTTTAATCTTTTCGTATTTTTACTAATTCTTTACGTAGGGAAATATTTTAAAAATAAAAAGAATAAGCTCTATTTCGATATTATAAACGTCTTTAATAAATATTCCGAAGTCTATCGTTATATTAAATTCTTTTTAGATTCTAAAAATGAGATTTATAAATAATATTTTACTTAGAAGTCGGATCTCCGCCGGCTCTTTAGAAAGTAAAAGCGTTTTATTACTTATTATCGCGCTTTAGATAAGCGTAAAAGTAACTTTATTATTTTGAAATAACGCGTTTTATTTTATTTCGACGAATTTAATAATTCTATTACGTTTTACTCTACCGTTAGTTTCATACTAGCCGTATAAAAGGCTTCTGTTAAATTAATTTCTAGGTTCGATTCGGACGATATAGATCGTTTTCTAAAAGAATTTAATTTCTTTTAACCTCTAGAAGTTACGGATTTCTAAAAGAAGGTCTAATAAAAGATTTTTTTTCCGCTATTCCTCTTTTAGTTTCCGGGTTATATATCGATATTATAAATTACTTCTAGATCTTCTAATATCTCTACTAACTTTTATTCTTTAGATACTATCTTATTCTATAATAACGAAAATAGATATTAGTCGAAATCTTTATTCCTAGGTTAGGCGTTTAATATAGGATCTAGAGTTTCTTTTATATTTTAGTTTTAGATTTAATTCGGCTCGTAGTATTTAATTTTATCTATAGCTTTAATTATACTATTATATATTTTTCTAATATAATCTATCTATAGTTATTAAATTATTTCTTAGCTCTTATTATATTTTATTGCTAGCTATTATAAAAGGTAGTAATACTCTTTCTAAATTTTTATTTCCTATATTTCCCCTCCTTTTTTAAATTTTATATCTAGATTTTTAATCTGCTTATAATCTATTATTAATTTAATATCGAGTTCCTTATATAAAAGATTTTTATAGACTAGTAAATAGATTATTTATTCTTCTATTTCCCTATTAGTTATACTCGATTCTATTATTTTATCTAAAATTAATTCTTTTTATTTATTTCCGAAAATAATATACTATTTTAAACTATCGATTAACGTAGAATTTATTATCTTAATTAGTTTATATTTTATTTTAGCTTCGATTTAAATAATTTTTTTATTTTATTTAGAATAACTTTTAATATATTTTATTATTTAATCGTTTAATCTTTTCGTTATTTGATTTTCCTTTTTTTCGTTTATAAAAGCTATTATTTAATAACCTCCGAATTTAACCTTAAATATTATAGTAAAGGGTTTTTTAGTTTTATATAATTCGAAACTAACTATTAGCCTTTTTACTTTCGTATTCGCTCTTTTTATTTTTTTAAGATACTATCCTAATCTTTTTTTATTCTATAGATAGATTAGGTAATTATTGTTATAGCAGGCTATTCAGCTTTTTACTATATATTTACTAGGATTTCCTTTAGATAATTTTTCCGTTATTTCGAACTAGTATTTAATTATTTTAGTTACTTTTTTAGTTAGGTAATTTCTTTTTAGATATCCCGTCTTTCCGTATAAATAATAAACTTTAGTTTATAATTTTTTAGTTTTAGTAATATCGAGCTCTATTAGATTTCCTCTAGGCTATTTTTTAATAGGTCCTATTTTATTAAATATCTATTTATCTAAGTATATTCTATACCATCTAGTATCGATTCTTATTATAAATTTAATAAATAATACTAGCGAATTTAGTTTTTTAATCGCTATTATAGTTTTTTTAACTTTTATATAGAATCTTTTATAGAAGTAGACTTTTAGAATTAAGTCCTCCTAGTCTATTTTATAAACTAACGTTCTAAACTAAATAGTATAGATAGCTATCGACTTTTACTATTTTAGAACTATTAGTTTCCTTTCTATTACTCTATCCTTATTATTATTTCTAAAGGCTTCTTTTATAGCTATAATTAGATTACTAAAGATATAGAAAATCTATAATTTATTATCTTCCCGTTAATTTTCCGGGTTATTAAAGTAGTTTTTTATTTAGAGCTATATCTAATTAAAGGCTGCCTTTTCTAGATATAATATTATAAATAAAACCTTAATTACTTTATTAGAAAACAGGTTTATATATAATACGAAATAGATATTTATCTAAATAATCTATAGCTTTAAAAATCCTTTATCTCTTTTATAGATATTAAAGACTATCGCTTTAATAGTATCGCTTCGATCTATAGGGCGGGGTAACGAGACTAATATAGTAAATCGTTAAAATATAACGTCTCTATATATTAAAAGGCGTTATATTCGAGCCTAGCTATAGCTATAGGCGTAGTCCGAACTATTAAATAGTAAAGGAATTCTAGTATAGATTATTATAACTAGTCCCGTAAAGCTATAAATATAAGATTATAATATTACGAAATAATTTCGTTATAGAAGTATTTAAAAAGAAAATCAATAGAAGTATTTAATAATTATATTAATAACTAATAAAAGAAGCTATCTATAGAAATAATAAACGATATATATATTAAAAGTAGCTATAGTAGCCGATAGATAGTCGTCTACTAAAAATCCTATCTAAAAAGGCGGCTATAGCGGCTATAGGCGGCTATAGATAATTAGACTCGCTTATTTAACCAATCTTCCAGCGTGCTTCTATAGAATCGTGGACGTAACAATTATATAGTAGATCGTCTCGGTCTAGCCCGATCGATCGAAGTAAATTAAATTAATTAAAGTTAATTAGATTACGGTTTCCCTCTAGATTTTAATCTAGATCTAGCTCTTTCGAAAATTCTAAAATTCGAATTTTCGGTAAAATATTTAAATACCAAATAATTGCGTAATTTGATCGAATTAGCGCCTCTAGCGTCAAATTCGTAAAAGATTAAAATCAAAATCCGAATGATTAATCGTATGAATAAATAAATAAATAGTATCTAATAAACGAGATTTAAAATCTATAGTAAAATTTAATAAAAAATCTATAAATTTATTTTATAATATACTATTAAAGGTATCTTTATTAATAAAAGATTCTTTTTTTAAACTAACGATTTAATTTCTAACTTTTAATAAAATTCTAAATCTATCGGATTCATTCTATATAGATAGATAAAACGTCGAATTTATAAAATTAATTTTTACAAAATTCGATCTATTTATAATACTTTTTAAATGTTATTTTATTATTATATTCTTCGGATTCTTTAATTTTAAATTTTAACGAAATCCAAAACGTTCGTAAAAATCTAATAGCTAGTTTAAAAGAAAGTTAATTATTATTTAAAATCTAATTCGGATCTATTATATCATTTTGTATATTTTGTTAATATCCGATTAACCGTCGGTTCCGTAAGCAATTTACTTTAATATTAGTTCGCTAGCGTTAGATATATAGTATAAGAACTAATATCCTAGTCTAAATAACTTAAACTAAAAAACTATATAAAATTAACTCGAATTTATTCCGTAATACGTTCGTAGTATAAACTTCTATGGCTTATTTAAAATAGTAGCAGACTTTTCGTAATATATATACTTTATAGTCGCTTTTTTTTCTTCTTTTTTTACTAGTATCTTTACGTAACTACTACGGATTGACTTAATTTATACTATCGTATCTGACGTACGTATCTTCCGTAATAGCCCAAGCTGCAGGCTGATATATACAGAATTTCTACTAATAATAAACTACGATTATATCTTTCTAATTAGAAGAAATAGAGCTCGAAATCGCTAAATTCGAGCTATTCGATAATATTAACCGAGTCCTCGCCAGTTCGTCTACTATAACGGACTTTAAATTCCGAGATTCGTTAATTTTAACTACGATATTAAAGCTTCGTATTCCGAATCCGCCGGAGCTATATAGTTTTAGCGACCGTATTAAATTTCTAGTAGAAGCCTTTATTCTACTAGAATCTGAACTAATAGTTATCGAATATCTAGATAGGTTAGTAGGCCGTCTGGATTCGGGTATAACCGTAGACGAAAACGAAGTAATAAAGATAAAGGATAGTATTACCGTCTAGTAGATAGTTCTAGAAGCTATATTAATAGTTTATAATCGTACGTATTTCGAAATAGTATAAGAGAATTTCAGATAGAGGAAAAATAGTAATTAAATAGAGGATATAATAGAATAAAAACGATTAACGCTGTAAATCTTACTTAGCTTTTAATTACGAAAATTCTTTACTATATAAGCAATAATTATTATTATCGTATAAAAACTACGGTAATAAAACGTATATATATAATAATTCAATTATAACCCCGGATAGAAATTCTATAAAAGAGGATCTATTATATAGAAAACTTCTACTCTATAATATATTTTTAAAAAAGTCTTTTTTTTTTCTATTATTTAAATCTCTAAAATTCGAAATTTTTTATTATTATCTCTATTATTATTAGAATCATTTAAATTATTACTATCATTAGATAGTTAATCCGAATTAGATTTTCTAAAAGTAAAAGTTTCTAAAAATATACTTTTATTAGATTATAACTAACTATTAGACGATTACTATAAATAGATTTAATTATCGGAAATAGTATAGTCTTCCGATATACTAGTAACGAAATTATTATAAAATTCCGATTAACTTTTTTAAATAATAGAAAATAAACTAAAAAATTTTTCGTCGGATAATTTTAATATAAACGGGTTAGATTTATTAAATTAATCTATAATATCTATAATCCGCGATTCGATTATTTTAATACTAGTTTAAAATAATTCTATCTAAAATATTTTACTATAGCTATAACTATTATAAATATTATATATCGATAACGATATAGTTATACTATAAATAATATTTATCGTATTTAAAATTTAAAATAATAATATAAAATTATAAATTAGATATATTTCTAAAATAGTATATAATTATAGATTAGATTAAAGAAATATTATAAAACTAGTTTTTTTCTAGAAAAACTAAAATATAATCTAGTAATAAAGAAAAAGAAAAAATAGAAAAGAATCGAAATCCGATACGCTAGCGATATTCTAGCGACTAGACGGCGAATTTCGTTATTAAATATTTTAATTATATTTTCAAAATCTATATAACGCGTTTGGCGTTTTATAATTTTAATTTTTTAAATTAAAATTACTATATATAATACGATCGTAGTATTTTAGATTTTAAATTTTGGAATTTTTAATTTTAAATTAGATTCTAGATTTTAAATTCTAGACGAAAAAATATCGCGATCGGAATAAATCTATACTTTTTAATATTTAACGTATAATTTTCGAATATTCGAATTTAATAACGTTATTCGGATTAAATAAATATTAATTTTCAATTTTTAATTAATATAATAACATTTCTAAAAAATATAATAAAATAGATAATATTAAATTTAAATTAAAAATAAAAAATAAAAAATCGTTAATATATATATTAACCGTATAAATTTTCTATCAAAATAGATTAAAATAATTTCGGCTATAGATATCAAATGAATTAGTAAATTAAATCGAAATAAAAATTTGTTTATTTCGATAGATTTTAATTTATTTAACGTCTATAACCGAAATTATTATAAATTATTTTAGTATATAATCTAAATAGTAAATATTTTTTTATATTTTTTTATATTTTTGTATATTTTCTTTTTATATTATTATTTTAAATTTAATATTTTCGATTTTTTTATATTTTATAATAACGTTATTATTTTAGCCAAAATTTTTATATTCCAAATTTTTCAATTCGAATAATAATATTAATTTCTTTTATACGAAAATTATACGTTAATTTTTAGAAAATATACGATTATAACGATCGCGATATTTCTAGCGAAAATTCTAAGTCTAAAGCCGCCTAGAACCTCGCGGTCGCGACTTTTCTATCGAAGATTCTAGGCCTCGAGCCGCCTGGAGCTTCGCCTAGAACTTAGAGCCTCGGGTAGAACTTAGAGCCCCGCCTAGAGCCTAGAACCTAGAATATTGCGACCGTGCTATAAATAGCGACCTTAGCCTGGAAGGTAAAAACGGGACGAAACCCCGCCTGCAAAACCCCCTTAGACGGCTAGCGCCAGGTGGTCTGAACACTCAGACAAGCAAGCTCGCCGGAATGGAGAACTTCTTTCTTGGGCATGGGTTCCAATTGAGCGCCCATCGTAGCTTCTCCGCTAGCCGGATCTGCCAGAGAGGTTAAGGTAGCATACCTGCGGTTGGGCTATGTATGCAATTCTCCTGCGCTTCTCAAGGGGCCTGGAACACCGCACGATGTGTCGGTCATCGGAGCCTTGGAAAACGGCTCAGGACATGTGTAACAACCTTACCAAATCAACGTCAATGCTTCTTTTGCTAACAACATTGTAGTACAACCCTCGAATGTGTCTGGTATGGACAGTGCCTTGTCAAAACCACTGCAACGTAGGATTCGTCTCCAATACTACGACCACTGTCTCTGAAGACCATGAAAGTCCACTCGACCCTTGCGAGACGTTTCGAGGGCCTTTCAGACGATCCCAGCTCGCACCACAAGAGTCGGAATCAAATGGACAATGGGCAGGAACGAATAATCTGACTTCTGTGTTGGAAGACCGTCATTCGGCATATACACGTACTGCACCACCAGGCAAACGAGATCTAAGTCACGTTCATCCGACGGTACTCGCGAAAGAGTCCAGATGGCGATGGATTCCTACATCAAAGCGCAAGAATAGGGATAGAACCAGGAGGTTACCAGGAATGTTCGCAATTTACGTCGACTCCGTCACCTCGGTCCCTTACCCATCCGAGCGAAGTACAGCCCACTCAAGTTCACATCAATCCATCGAAAACTGTTTGGTAAGCACGACTGAAACCCAGGCAAATACTCAATCCGCTAGCTTGGTCAACAACGAAACGCACCCGGCATTAGATGCGAATGGACCGCGTTCGGAATTGATGACACTACAAGAGCTAGACGCCATAAAGACAGTCGCGACGGCCCAAGCGAAAGTTATTGCATCAGAAACTCTAAACTTTCTCGCCCATAGGGGGTTTACCCTCAAAGATTTTGCTGTATGGAATTGGATCTTGTCCAGCAGAACTGCCGTAGATGCAGCATTGCGTCTCGAGCTCGCCAGGAAAACACCGTGTGAAGCCACTGCCGGCCTTGGCCCAGTGCCTTTATTTGTTTACCAGAGACTACTACTGAGGAATGATATGAGCGCGGAAGCGTTGTCGATTTTCATCCGACAGATCTGGCAGCTCTTAAGTCCCAAGAATCAACAGAATAGTCACAGTCGCAATGCTGAGCAAAATGAAATGCAGAAGAAGATTATACCCATTGGGCTGGATGCGTTCACCACCATGATCGTAAGACTTCTGAGGCATACCCGCAAAGTCTGGCCAGCAGCGATCACCGATATCGCTAAGCTCTGGGTCACGCATGCTCGGGACAATGGAAGGAATAATTCGCGGCTGTCTTTTCATTACAACAGGATCCTCCAAATCATTGCTTTGCCCTCGAATGAGTCACCATACCAGTCTCTTCACCACCGCCAGCATGCTTATTTCATAGTTTATCGCAGGATGCTCGAGCCCAGATCACGATTGACCATCAATCGGGAAGGTTACAGAGCATTCACGCAGATTCAACTTGCTCATCGGAAGACGGAGAGCGAACGGGAATGGGCGCGTCTCAAGGGCCCCACTTGGCCACCGTGGAAAGCAGACAGAACCGGTATGGATGCCGATATTGGGGCAGATTCTGGCGTCAGTCGAGCGACAACGGTACTTCGCCATGCAGCAGCTTGGGGCTATGGACCCAAGGTATGGGAAAGGGGAGCCGGGATTCTGGCCGGTATAGATACCGACCAAAGTCCAACGATCCAGACCCGGTCAACCGTAATCCCAGGTCCATCGTCATCGTTAGCGCGAGGTTCAATGTCGTCGCCACCACCTGACCATACACATGGATTAGATCACGTGAGCATAAAGCTACAACCCGAGGCCGCTGCCATCTGGACTGCTAGAGTTAAAGCCACAAGGACACTTCAGGAGGCCTGGGTGTGTTTTCTTGCGTGTAAAGATCAAGGTATCACCATGGTTTCTCAATTGTACGAAGTGATGATCGAGAAGGTCATCTATAATGACAAACGAAGACCGGCTGCTCCCAATGACGCTGATCCTGAATCTACGCCAGAGCAACTCGCCATGCCTGGAGACGGCAAGGAAGTGGCCGACTCATCTGCTTCGCACAACCAGGCCATCTCTACCCGGGAGCCATTGCCCACAATCAACAGCCTTCTTGAACAGATGATATCTCACGGTGTGCGACCTAACGACCGATTGGTGCGGCTTGTCTTGACGCACACGCGGTCATACAAAGAAGGTGTCCAGGTCCTTGAGGTGTCCAGGTTATGTGGCTCTGTTAGGACACTTCTTCTGCGTTGGCAAGAACGACCGTGGGACAATGCTGCAATATCCGACGCGAAAGCCTTGCTGAAGACCTTACCTGACTGGTTGTTTGCTGCGTACATTGACTTTCTTTGCAGGTTTGCTGAGACAGCTACTGTTCCAGACAGTGAAAGTGTATATATCCAAGAGCGCTTGAGACACGCATTCAGACTGGTCTTGACACGATTGCCGCTGTATCGACCGCCTTGGAATTCATTGCTGAGATTACTGAGTAGGCATGGTAGCAGGGTGGTGGTGAACAAAAGGCCGCAGCTCCAACAAGAAGTCGTCAAGTTCGAGAGAGCGTGTCGATTACTGGACTCAACGGACTCGCTCAAACTCGACATGGACTTCACTGGGTTCAGCTATCTCTGTGCGATCGTTAGCAATGCAAATGCAAAAGCCAAAGCATGCGCCAAACAAAGAGTTGAGGTTGTTAAGACTCGGTTTGCCCAATTGGTTCGGCCTTCAACCCACGTTCACGGAGGCCTGAATACAGCGGCACGTCTATCCGACTACTGCTGCGCCGCCAGTCGTGGTAACGTTGGCCCTGCTCCACTTCCTCGTCTGTTCCGAACACCTCATCCAGCTCATCTACACGTTTACATCAGATGTCTAGGTCATCATGATGATTGCGATGGGCTTGTAGAGTTGATGCACTGGCTCGCCGTCTTTGCCGACGAGGTCATCGAGGAAGCGAAGGAGTTGGCAAACGGCAGGACGATGTTCGGAAGATGCCTCACGGCACTCCGGGCTTTAGGATGCAATGAATCTATCCAGTCGACAGAGGAGCAGACACAGCGGTATGAGTGTGCGTTTAACAGCCTTCGCGAGGTGATGGATACCAGGGAGGATCGCTGGGTTAGATGGCCCACGGATGTCGAGGTTGAGAGATACTTCCATAGCCCGTAGTCTTAGTCCTTGCGAAAAGCTTTCGAAACCATGATCTTGGTAAATCATGCCTCATGACTGGTAGTCGTTACCTCGATGTACCATATCGTTTCAGCGATCGTCTGACTGCTACTATACTGCTGTGATGTAATGCCACATCTACGATGTTGGGGTGGTGATTGCCAAGATCCCGCCTTTCGAAGCTCCAGTTTCTACGATAAAAGATGAACTTCCGAACATCATCTATCAATGGCTTCTTTTACTACAAGCACTTGTGCCGCCGCCAGGGCCCTCGTCTGGTTTCGCTCAATTGCTTAAACCGATCGATCTTAGCTGTAGAGGCCCGCAGGAGTCTAATAAGCACACCATCTCCCCAGGACCAGCAAAAGAGCACGTCCAACAAAGATGCCGCGTCAACCTCGACTTCCTCGTCTTTGCTCAAAGTCTACAACTTATCCGCTCCACATACCGGTCGCATTCGAGTCATAACGCTTAATAGTCCGCGGAACAAGAATGCTATCTCCCAACAATTGCTTGCGGAATTGGAGGCGGAGTTACAGAGCTGCCACGATGAAACGACGAAAGAAGATATAGATTGGCAGAGGAAGAAGCCTGGAGCTGCATTGGGTCAAGGGACAAGAGCTATTGTCATTGGCAGTGAGGTCGATGGCGTCTTCTGTGCTGGTGCGGACTTGAAGGAGAGAAAGAAGATGACGAGGCAGGAGTATGGATTCCCCAACCCGTCTTACCAACCGAACAATATGTCGATGGGGTATCGTGGCTCTGAAATTGTCGCTGACTGGAGATCTAGGACCGATGACTTCCTCACACGACTCCGCCGCACCTTCACCATGATCCACCGTTCCGACATCCCCTCCATATCTGCCATCTCGTCTGTTGCGTTCGGCGGTGGCCTCGAACTCGGTCTCGCCACCCACTTCCGTGTCTTTACTCCGTCAACGACTGTCGCTCTACCGGAGACACGGCTCGGCATTGTGCCCGGCGCCGGCGGTACTTATCGATTACGATCTCTTCTTGGTGAAACAAGAGCGCTGGATCTCGTATTGACCGGACGAAGAGTGGAAGGGGAGGAAGCGTCTCGGCTAGGATTATGCGATCGACTTGTTGGACCTCCACTGGAGGAAGTAGAGAATAAAGGCATCAAAGATGATGAGTTGCGACAACACGTGTTGCAAGGTGCGATCGACATGGCAAGAGCGATCTGTGAGGGCGGACCTGCCACCACGAAACCAGCGATGAGCATGATCAGAGTGGGCCAGGAAGAAGTCGAAGCCAAGGAATACGAGAAGGTCCTCGCAACAGAAGATCGCAACGAAGCTCTGAGGGCATTCGCAGAGAAGAGGAAAGCGGTATTCAAGGGGAAGTGAAATTCAGTGGATACCATCATATCATACATTGGTAGGGCTATCCGATGTGGCTGGCAGTCGATGTATCGCATGCCCCCGAAGGGCTAGCCATCTGAGGGTCTCCGAACGATCCTGCTCACCGCGAGGTCGGCTAGAGGTCGTGTGGACTGACTGATCTGGGCGATCTAATTGTCTCAGCGTAAGTCACTCCACATCCCTAGAAATGGAGACCATCGACAACAAGCTTAAGCCTAGCAGCAGCAAAGAAAACACAATGGTTTTGCGCAAGCAAGTATCAGCCATACACTCACCATCACTGCGTTTCGTGGCCCCAGCTCTGGATGTTACTTCCACATTATACACGCAGGAACCACATGAGTCCGGCAAAAGTAAAAGGGATTCCATTACTCAAAGCTCTCGCTACCATCCAGTAACATGACAACAATTCCATCAAAAATCCACACACCAATCCAATTCAAACGAAACCCGAACTATATCACTCCACATATACGAAATTCGAATTATTCCCCCTCACATTCCCGTAAAGCCCGATCCTCAATCTCGACCGCTCCTGACTCTCCAAATCCTCCACGATGTCCAACCCGATGCGGATGAACACCAGAATCGAAATCCCTTGGAATATTTTCCCACAGATGGCTGTCTTCCCTGCTGCTGATGATGTGGCGCCGTCGTATTCATCCTCGTCGATGATGGGATCGGGGATGTAGAACGGGTTGCCGTAGGGTAGGATGCCTATGATGAAGATTTTTGCGTTTTGCATGAATGAATGAGGGGTTTCTGGTGATGATGATGGTGGTGGTGGTGGTGCTGAAATGATGGTGGATGTATTGTTCGTCGGCGTCGTCGTCTTAGTAAGTAAAGTCGTTCGTTGAATCTTTGTGATTGTAGCTGCTGGGGTGATCCGCGCCAACATGTCTGGGCTGGTGGATGGACTCGTCACTGTGAGGAGAGTTGTCTTCGGTACATCGACTCCTGCGCCAACGACAAGGTGGATGGCGACGAAGATAAGGATGAGAATGATCAAGTAAGCTCTTTTGAAAGAACACATCCCGGCCACTGTTGGGGTGGTGTTAAGGGAAAGATTTGTTTCTTATCGTTGGGCCTGATATCGTCAGGAGGACAGATGAAAGATGTAGGTCAAAGCCGAAGGCTTACTGGACGACTGAAATTTCAAGAATCCCAGATGCTGGCGACTGAGGGATGGTTATGGGAATTGTCGTGAAAAGTGTGTCAACGAGTGTGATGGTTGTCTGTGATGCTGATATGACTGTGATCTGCTCGAGAAGAAAGACAAGACATCAAAGACATGAAGAAAGAAATCTTATATGCCATCGACATTTCCTCTTCGAGCCCTGAAAAGGCCTCGCTTGTGGCAAAGATGGGACATGAGCAGATTTGAGCTCGCAAGAAAGGGGCACGTGGATCAATGAGAGAGATATCCGTCGTCTTCGTCGTCGTCGTCCGAAAACGGTAATGGCTGGATTTTATGCTTGAGGCCCAATGGGGTAACGTTCTCATTTATTCCTGCACGGTTCATATATGCAACTACTGGTAACGAAGGAGGAGATGTTCAGCAGAGTTGGATCGGAATCTACTGCCGGGGAAATACAAGTTACTCAATATACGTATGCATTCGAGCTTTGCTACAACATATAATCTCCCCTGTGTATCCTTCCCACCTCCCTCACCCTTAACATCCTTTGCATCGATATCGTTGATGGCTATACCTTGACGAGTCCGTACTGTCAATCTACGGCAGTTGAGAAAAATCTTGATACAGAAACCGTTTAGAACAACTAAACGTGCGCTTGATGGCGAATAGGCAACATATATAGAGCTTTTCCTGAGCATATCCGCTCTTTTCGCGCCACCGCGCGCCAAATATGCTTTAGACTTATCCTATTGGGTATCGTCTAATTTATTCCCGTTTTCGAAAGTAATAACGCTCTTAGTACTTTTAACATGCATTCTGACTTTATCTGCGCCTCAACTCTTCACGACTACCGCCATCTGAAGGCCTCAAGTGCCATCTATTTCTCCTATGCCCACCCTATCTATCCATCCAACAACTCACCCATCACACCCAACTTCCACCAAATAATTCAAACCATATATCCCCCCTCTCCCCGTCCCCCGTCTCTCGCATTCATCCATCCTCCCCCATCCTCCCTCCGCAGAAAACACATCCCCCATCCACCTCCTCTCGGGGGGGGGGGGAGTTGCTGGAGGGACGGACTTTTGTGGATGAGGATGTTTGAGGCGACGAACTCTTGTTCAGGGGATCTTTGGCTGATGCTGCGGACGGAGCTGGGATGGGGTTTGTATTAGGTTGTTTGGGGGGTGAGGTGGAGATGGTATTGGGGATTTTCTGATATTTGTGTCGTTGCTCCTTTCTCGTTTTCGTAGACTTTCTGGGATGGCCGCTTTCCGGGGTTTCCTTCTTTTGGTGGTTCTTTTGTTGGATGTGCCAATGAGCCAATCAGCTGAGGCACAGCGTACATCAGCATTTAGAACTGGAAGAGAACCCGATGAGATCAGATCATGCTGGCCAGGATGCCAGGTTTATTCGTCATTTGGTACATGTCATGGTCGTGTCAGGTCTCTTTACATCATCCTCTCGTCTCTCTCCCTGACTGGCTTCTACATTCCCCTTTCTTACGAAGTAACAGACTTGCGGCAAGATCTAGGATAGAGCAACGATCAGGCGATCAGATGTCGGAGTATTCTTTGAGACAAAAAAACGTGCAGTCGGCAGCGCTTGAGTGAGCTTGATATCGCTCTGTGATATGAACCGTCGCCCGAAAGTGCATGACTGGAAAGTATCGAAGAGAATGATCGGGCTATGGATACCAAGTTGTATATTTCTCATAGTATCGGTTGGAAGACCTGGTTGGAAGTTTGCTATCTCTCTCACCTGTTCTGCAAGGCCTTGACTGATAGATTAGCCATCTACTCGCCCGTTTAGTTCCTATCCTCCCTGTTCCTAGAAGTCCCGATCGAATCCGAGAGCTTTCTCCCTGGTGCAACGGTCGACGCTCCCCCCATCCCATCCACTTCATTTGAAGTTCTCCGCTTTGGAACTACATACACATACATATCAGCATTCATTCTTCTCTCCTTCTATACCATACTTCCAACACCAAACACGGGACGGGGGGTTTTAACTTACAAAGTCCAGTCCCCCTCCATCCGCTCATAGAATTTGATCTCCCTTGGTTTGACGAACATGGGTTCTGTGGCGGCGAGGTAGGGTTTGTAATAGTCTTTGGTGATTTGCACCTGCGTCACGCATCAACCATTAGCATCAGCGTTGCAACTTATTTTCTCTTCCCTGCCCATAACTCCTCCACTAATACCCCCCCCCCCCCCCCCCCCCCCCCCCCCCCCCCCCCCCCCCCCCCCCCCCCCC